>VZRI01006155.1:141644-168860 GCA_013397515.1 Upupa epops
CTGCTGTGGCAGGGGGATTGGACTGGATGATCTTTCAAGGTCCCTTCCAATCCCTAACTCTCTGTTATTCTGTGCTACAAGCTGTTCCTGGTGTCCAGGTGCTGCTCTGCCTGCAAGGGCTTACAGTGGTGGGAGTCTCTTCTGCCTGTCCAAGGTCTCCTCTGGGAAGCCTTGTTCTCCACAGGATCACGTCTGTGGTGGAATCTCTTTAGACCTGCAGAACCATTTCGTCAAGGCTCACTTGACTGAATAACCTGTACTTGAACCTGGGGTTTGTGTGTTTTGAGGCCAGCAAAATTCCTAGCCCAATGAGATCCCTCCAGGCCCACCTGAAGGAGAACGTGTGCAGACCCTCTGCCCCCATCCCAATGCAAGATCAGCTGTGCTGGGACCATTCCTGGCCACTGGTTGTCTAATGTGCTCCTCACTCTCCAGAACCCAGTCCCAGAGTCAGTCCCAGAGAAGCCACATTGGCTCCTTACAGAGGGTAGGTCAGCAAAGCGAGACCTGGGGGCTCTGCCACATCCCTTGGGAGACCCAGCTTTGACCCCTTTAGTTTTCCTCGGGTGGGATTTGTACCCAGAACTGCATTTTTCAGACGGGTTTGCCACTGGTTGGTTTTCATTTGCCACGATGACAGGCTGACTGGGAGTCTGTTCAGTCAGCAGCATCTCATTGTGCTCATCTTTGAACGCCACCGGTGGCGGCGGCGAGGCTTTGTGTTGGGTCCCATGCTGAGATCCACCTCCCTGGTGCATCTTTTACAGCCTGGCCCTAAATCTTCATCATTTTTTTTTCAAAAAATAGGATCGTTTTGATCTTGAGTAGCAGATACGTTTCATCAGCTGCTTTTTGCTTCCCTCTGTGCTGCTCTTCAGCTGCTTTAAGCAAATCTGTCTGGTGCTATTTGGGTGTTCACAGTCTGCCTCCCCGCTTTGATATGCATTGGTAATGAGCTCTTCTCTGCTTTTACTCTAGCGCTTCCCGAGTAGGACACGGTTCCCAGCAACCCAACCATCTCTGCTTGGACTGTGCTCATCAAACCCAAAGCTAAATCAGCTCGTTCTGCCTGTAGTTAATAATCGGTCACCCGTTCACATCTCTTCTTCTTCATTTCAGCCCTTAGACCCACCGTGCGTGGCTTCCCCATCCCCACACGCTGGTCTTGTCTCACTGCCCTTTGCAGACACCTTGATGAGATTGGAGACTCTCTGGGCTTAAGGGGTCTCTAGCAACGAGGGCTTTCAACTCATAATGGGCTTCACCCTGGGGTGGGATGCCACAGATTCATAGAATGTTAGGCTACCTGATGGCAGTTTGGGACTGGCTGTGTTCCTGTGCGACTTGGTGATCCTGCTGTGGCAGGGGGATTGGACTGGATGATCTTTTGAGGTCCCTTCTGATCCCTAATGATTCTATGACTGTGTCTGGACAAACGCAGTTGAGAGGTGGAAGCCACCCCAGACTCCCTCCCATGCAGAGCAAGGTACCCTCCTGTCCGCCCCACAGCCTTGCAGATACTTCTCCCAGCACAGGACCTGAACCAGTGCAGCAGCCCTCGCCCTGCTCACCCCCTCACTGCAGTGCCTCTTCTCTTCTGCACTACTATCCCCTCCCTGGCCATGCATCTAACCCCAGGCAACCTCCTCTCTCCACCCCACAGAGCTGCTGAAGTGACAAGGACAGCATCTTTCTTGCTTAGAGGTTGGGGGGTTCCCCCTATTTCCACCCCCCCATCCCTTTGCCTATCTTTTCTCCCCGCTCTGCCTCTCTCCATCCCCCACTGGGTGCCTGGGCTTTGTGAGCTGAAGGACAGCCTCCTCCAAAGCTGCTCTTTCTTTCAGATCCTTTCACCAAACCACCCATCCGCCTCCTCCTCCCACCCTATTCTCCTCGCAGATTTACGGGCGGCCCTGGGAGAAAGTGCTGGCATTAGCATTTTTAATAAAGAGCTGCTTGGAAGGGCTGGCAGGGGGTGGGGGCACAGGCAGAGGCATCGCCAGCTGAAGCCTGAGCAAAGCTGTCACAGAGAAAAGGGAAGTCGAGGAGGAACCAGGATGGGCATCAATGGTGGGAGCAGCTCATGTCACATCCACTCCTTGCTGTTGGCTCATCATGGGGCCCCACTTCAGTCATCATGGAGAGGCAATCCTGGAGCTCCAGCCCCTCCAACTTCCCTGCCAGCTCCCCTGAAATCTGCTCGCTGAGTTAGCTCATGGTGGTTGCATCCAGTAGGAACCAGGCTTTGATTTCTCATCCCAGCCACCTCATCTGGAAGAGCTTTGCAGGAGACGAGGACCAACAGATGCAGGTTCTGGGTGCCTGGGGCTACAGTTTGAGCATAGCCGGGGTCCTGCTGAGGTGGATCAGAGCAGTACCAGCAGCATGAGGTCTGGAGGGCTTAGCAGCTTTGTGAGCCCAGCTCTGGAGCAAGGTGTAACTGACGATCCAGCTGGAGGAAGGCAGAGGATGCTCTTGGCAGTGCTTTGGCTGTGGAAACTTACTGATGGAGCGTGGGGAGTTTGCTGGTTCTCAGCTGTCCTGGTGATCCCCCGTGATGTTGTTTCTGGTGCCTGCATGGGTGTTGATGTTTCTAGAGAGCCCCTTGATCAGACACAGAGCTGCTTCTGATCAATCCCACTTCCCTTTGTGAGTTCTGAAGACCACACACCTAAAATACCTGCTATGGTGATCACACAAAGCAGGGGGGGAGAGGAAGGAGGGATTGAGGCAGCAGCAGGAGCACAGAGGGCAGAGATGGAGGAAATGAGTTGTGTTTGGGAGAGGAGATCTCACTCCATTCTGTGCAGCAGAAGGCACAAGTCAGCATCGGTGCACGTGGGTGGAAATGTCAGCACAGAGCTTCTGGAGAGGTTCCTTGGAGATGAGGATGGATAAGTGCCACCCGTTTTGCTGGAGGTCTTGTCTGGAGAACATCTCAGGGTTTCCCATGCAGAAGGTGTCTTCACAGAGTTCCTGGTGCCTGGAGCATCAGTTGTCCCCTGCCACGTAGCAGCTACAGGCTGGATGTGCCTTTCAACAGACCTGTTGTGACCCCAAAGAGGGGTAAAGCGTGGGGAGATGCAATGTGGTCCTTTCCTGAACCGTGGCAACCTCTTCCCTGCTCAAAGCCACCATCATCAAAGCTGATTGCCATCTCCCAAGCAGATCCAAGCCCACCAGCTGCCCGTCCCAGACGTGTTGACATCCATGGGCTGCCAGCTGTACCACCCGGCAGAGGTCTGGTGGCTGAGCTCCGCTCTTCACAGTGGCTGATGAGGAACAACCATCGGCCGCTCCGAGGAGCGAGAAGCCTGCGGGAGCGGGTGGGAGCGTTGGGAGAGGCAGGACAATGCATCAAAGGCACCGACGCAGCTCTTTGGGCCGGGGCTGACCTTGTTTAGGGCCATGCAGTCGGCGGGAGGGATGCAAATCCCCGCTGCCGGCATTGTGTCCCGGTGAGGAAATGAGGCGGCGTGCGGTAATCCTGCCGTCGGGATTGCTCTGGGTGATTTTATTTTTGTCCTTGCCGAAATAACTTGGGATTAGGAGGTAAAGTGCTGGTGCAGGAGAAGCTGTAATTGCCTCTGGAGAAAATCCCTGGGATTCTCGGTCGCTCCTGTTACTCTCACCCTGAATTTTAACTGCAGCGGCGATGCAGCGGCATGGAAAAGCTCTTGCTCTCCCCAGCTCTGAGCTCCTGCAAAGGGGATTTGTAGATTTAGGGTTTGGGAGAGGGATTTGTGCGGCCTGATCCAAACTCCTCCACGCTCAGGTGTCTGTGCATCCCTTTGCTCTGCCACCGGAGTGGGGGGACCCACCAAAGGGCTGCCCGGGGTCGTGGCTGCGCAGCACTTCATACTGTCCAGGGATGGAGAAGATGGGGCCATCAGCTCCCCTTCTTAACCAGTGAAACCCAAGGGGTGGGGAGTCTGTCACCCCAGTCTGGAAAAGCCTTGCAGAGAGGGCTCGGCTGCACTTTGGGGCTTTCTTTGCAATTCTATGGCTGCAGCACAAATCCCTAAGGCGGGCAGGATGCTTACGGATGCGGTGGGGAACGGAGCGTGCTGTACCCCAAAATACAGCATGGGGTGCACCCCCCACCTGTTATCAGACTGGGGGTAGGGTTATAGGAACCCCAACACCCACCCACCTCGACCTGGCTTAGTTTGAGCCACCTTGTCCCTGCACACGGGTGAGGGTTAAGCAGGGGGGGTGACGTGGGCTGTGCTGGCAGCACGATGCCACTGCGATGCTCCTGGGTCTCTTTTCCAGGCCGTGGCCGTACACCATCTTCCAGCGTGGCTTTGACTTGGTGCTGGGCGAGCAGCCATCCGATAAGATCTTTCGGTAAGTGGTGACGGCAGCCTGGTCATCAGCTGGTACCAATCCCTGCGGCAGGATGGTACCCCAGCTGGCGGGGCTGAGCGTGGATGCTCTGTGCCACCTCCTGGGGACCTAGGAGCATGGGTCCTGCCACAGCTGCTGTATGGGATGCTGGATCAGGCATCAGCCAGTTACTCCCTGTCTTTTGTGCTGAGTGCTAGTCCTGGCCTTTGAAGGAAGATCTCAAAAGAGAAGTACCCTCCTGCACTGTGCCCATGTGCCTTTCCCCGGGCTGGCATCTTCCAGGGCAGCAGGGAGCTGCCAGGGCTTGGTTTATGGTAGTGGCAGCCCTCAGCGCTTTCCTCCACCCACACCAGCCTTTGCTGCTCTCCCTGGCAGGTTCACCTACACCCTAGGGGAGGGCATGTGGCTGCCACTGAGCAAGAGCTTCGTCATCCCACCGGCCGAGCTGGCCATCAACCCTTCGGCCAAGTGCAAGACTGACATGACAGTGATGGAGGATGCGGTGGAGGTCAGGTAGGTGCTGTGGTGGGACGAGGGTGTTTAGGAGGTGTTACAGCAAGAAAACAAGGTGAGGTGTCCCTGGAGCACCAACTCAAGGCATCAGGGGGTTGAGAGCTGGGTCCTCCAGCTCTGTGTTCATTCGTAGCTGTTTATTCCTCTGCCTCTCTTGAGTGCCTGCAGATGTGAACCTGTGGAGGTAGCTCTTACCACCTCAGCCGCTCTTGCATCCCTCCAAATGCTTGGCTACCCTTCAGTCCTCTGGCAGCCCAGGGGAAAGCCGAGCTGCAGAAAGCCCACCTGTGGCTGCACACGCTTTGTCAGTGTCTTTTTCAGAGCAGTGACGTTCCTCCTCCTCCTCCTCCTCCTCCTCGCAGGGAAGAGCTGATGACCTCCTCCTCCTTCGACAGCCTGGAGGTCCTCCTTGACTCCTTTGGCCCTGTCCGTGATTGCACCCGGGACAACGGGGGCTGCAGCAAGAACTTCCGCTGCATCTCAGACCGCAAGCTGGACTCGACGGGCTGTGTGGTGCGTGGTCCCCCAGGACCTGCTTGCTCCTTCCATGGGAGACAGAATGGGGTGGGCAGAAGCAGGAGGGCTGAGCCTATCCTGCTTCCCATCACCTCAGGATGGGTATCTGTGGATGGTTTTCCAGTAGGAAGGGGTGCTTTTGGGCTGGTGTCTCCTCTGTCCCTGTTCCTGCTGCACTCACACCTGAGGGAGCAGCGCTCAGGTTGCAGCTTCCAATGGAGAGCAGAGCCCTCCCCTCCATCTCATTCCCTGAGGCCACATTTCTTCCCTGGAGGCTTCACTTCTTGCTTCCCTCCTACCAGTGTCCAACGGGACTGAGCCCCATGAAGGATGGCACGGGCTGCTATGACCGTCATGTCGGCGTGGACTGCTCCGATGGCTTCAACGGGGGCTGCGAGCAGCTGTGCCTGCAGCAGATGGTGCCTCTGCCCGAGGACCCCCTGCTCTACAACATCCTCATGTTCTGTGGGTGGGTGCCCCATCCCTGCCCTGGCCATGGAACACCCCGAGGTACTGCTGTACCTCACCATGGCCACCCTGAGCTCTGTGTGCCTCTTCTGGGCTGGCCTGGCAGCCCCAGTCCCTGCTGGTAGGGGCTGCAGCTGATGCTGGATCCCACGTTGGCTTCCCAGGTGTATCGAGGACTACAAGCTGGGCACAGATGGGCGGTCGTGCCAGCTCATCTCGGAGTCATGCCCTGAGATGGGGGACTGCGGTGAGCCCCGCGAGCTGCCCATGAACCAGACGCTCTTCGGGGAGCTCTTCTATGGCTACAACAACCACTCCAAGGAGGTGGCTGCAGGGCAGGTGCTCAAGGGGACGTTCAGGTGAGTTGGAGATGTGGGGAGGTGACCCTGACAGGGTCAGACCTTGCTGGCCCCTTTGAGACGGCGAGGGAAGCAACCTGAGGCTGGACCTTAGTGGAGTGCCTGATCCATCCACGTCTGGCCAAGCTGGGCTGGTGGGGACGTTTGCAGGCAGCTGTCCTGTCCTCCATCCTGTTCTCTGCTCTGCAATTAAATTCCAGGCAGAACAATTTTGCTCGAGGCCTGGAGCAGCAGCTGCCGGATGGACTAGTGGTGGCCACAGTGCCCCTGGAGAACCAGTGCCAAGAGGAGCTCTCTGACCCTACACCTGACCCTGAGTTCCTGACTGGTGAGTGAGTCCATCTGGACCCGGGGCTCTTCCAGGGGGGCAGTGCCACTGTGCCCAGCTCTGGCTCCTGTTCTTCCTGCAGCAGGTACCTGCTGTTGGATGGGGCTTTGGCATCCTGGGTGATGAGGTTATCCTGGATGATGATGGGGTTATCCTGGATGATGGAGAAGTTATCCTAGGTGATAATGGGGTTATCATGGGTAATGATGGGGTTATCCTGGATTTTGAGGTCACCTTCAAGGATTTACCCTTCTCCCACCCAGTTGCAGTGCCCCTAAGCAGCTTTTGTTTCCTTGGTGCTTGTTGCTGTTGGCTGGAATGACTGAGGACACTGAGCAACTGCTAGATGAGGGATGTGGCTAGCAGAATGTCTTGGAAGGTGCCTTTGGGTGGTCTTTTGGAAGGTGCCTTTGGGGTGGTCTCGCAGTGGATTTGCTTCTGCAGAGCGTTGAGCTGCACCCAGGACCTGATGGGTGTGGGTTGCCCCGTGGGGTGATAGGTTACATGGGCTGCGTGCAGGGGCACAGGTAACAGTGGAGTAAGGAAGGAAGGTACCACAGCCTTGGCATCACTGCAGGGTTGCAGGAGCTCTGCTGGCAATTATGCTGGGGAGGCAGAAGCCAGTAAATTATTCTATTCATCTCCCACTGCTCTGCTGGCTCTTTGTGGCTGATTAAGAGGAAGGGGGGGGGAAAGAAGAAATAAAGAAGGAGATGGAGTGAAATCTTCTGGGTTTGTGAATAAGCAGCTCTGGATCTGGCAGTGAATCCACGAGAGGCAGAGCTGCTGAGTAAGGAAGGGCTGGCTTGCATAAACGCTTTGCAGGGCAAAGCAGGGCTTTGAAGCTGTGGGAGAGGCACCACAAGGCAAAGGATCTTGTCCTGATCCTCTGCTTCTCATTCTGCAGCGACAGAGCAGGTGGCTGTGCCCCGGCATCCCGCTGCGGCACACCTGGGGATGTCCTGGCCACCAAAATCAGAGCCAGGAGCTCACTTCAAACGACCTTCCAAGGCTTTGTTCAGACTCAGTGGTCTCTCTGTCCCTTTGCTCATGGGGGGCTTTGCTGCTGCATGCCTTGGTCCTCTTGGGCAGGGCAAACACACCAGCTCTGGTCTCCATGAGTTTCTGGGGCTTTTCAGCTGGAGAAGAGCAGCTGAGAGGGATCTGATTGATGCTGGTCAATAGCTGAATGGTGGGGCCAGGCTCTTCTCAGTGGTGCCCAGCGATAGGACAAGGGCCAGTGGGCACCAACTGGAACACAAGAACCTGACATCAGGAGAAACTTCATAGAATCCTTAGGGATCAGAAGGGACCTCGAAAGATCATCCAGTCCAATCCTCCTGCCACAGCAGGATCACCTAGACCAAGTCACACAGGAACAGATCCAGGCGGGTCTGGAACATCTCCAGAGAAGGAGACTCCACAACCTCCCTGGCAGCCTGTTCCAGTGCTCCAGTATCCTCCCTGGGAAGAAGTTCCTGCTGATATTGATATGGAACCTCCTCTGTTCCAGCTGGCACCCACTGCCCCTTGTCCTAACATCAGATGGCCTTGAGAAGAGCCTGGCGCCATCCTCCTGACACCCACACCTCACAGATTTAGAGGCTTTGAGTATAGCAGAGTCCAGCCCAGAGAGAGTCTGGAGAGTCTCCTGCTCTGGAGAGATCCCAAACCCACTTGGGACAGCATCCAGGGCAATCTGTTCTGGGTGACCCTGCTCTGGCAGTGGGGTTGGACTGGCAGAGCCCTAGAGGTCCCTTCCAATCCCACCAGGCTGGGATTATGTCATTTCTGGCTCCTGCAACACAGCTTAAGGGCTGAAGAAGTGGGTGTCTTTGCCTGAAGAGGGAGAAGCCCCTGCTCCAGTTGCTCCAGTGTCCCTGGAGGTGGGCACTGGCAGGTGGATGATCCCGCTGTGCTCAGTGCCCTCTTGGCTGCCACTGCCAGGGCTCAGGCAGTGTGACAGTGGCCGCTCCCAGGGCTGCAAACAACTTGTTAATGAGTTCTATGCTCATTAGTACTAATTAGCACACCTGGGCCTGTGTGGGGAGGGGGTAGCAGGGGGGGGAATACGGGACAGGGCTCGTTATCTCCTCACGCAGAGCCTGGAACGGCGAGATGGAGTGAGTGTTTCACTTCAAAGCCAGGGTTTTAATTGCTGGGGAGCAGCAGACCCTCAGCTTCTCCAGGGGATTGGGATCCTTATCTCCAGCTCCCTCTCACCTCGCTGGCTGTGCTGCCCCAGGCTGGGCACAAGGCATCACCGGGCAGTGGTGCTTGAGCCCCTGTGTACTCCTTCTGACAGGGATGGTGAACTTCAGTGAGGTGTCGGGGTACCCCCTCCTGCAGCACTGGAAGGTGCAGTCTGTCATGTACCATGTCCGGCTCAACCAGCTGACCATCTCTCAGGGTAAGTGTGTGGGACCAAGGGAAGAGGGAAAAGGAAGAGGCCACACAGCCTCCCTCTGGCAGGCTCAGAGGTTGGGTGCCCATCACAAATCTCTAGGGAGGTGGCAAGAGCTCAGGGTCCTCTGGGATCTGAGCATCTCCTCCCACCTCCTCCTCCTCAGCCTTCAGCAATGCACTCCACTCTCTGGATGGAGCCACCTCCCGTGGAGATTTCGTGGCACTACTGGACCAGTTTGGCAACCACTATATCCAGGAGGCTGTGTATGGGTTCGAGGAGTCCTGCTCCATCTGGTACCCCAACAAGCAGGTCCAGCGGCAGCTCTGGCTGGAGTACGAGGACATCAGCAAAGGTAGGAACCCCACTCATCCTCAGGAAAGGTCCCCACCACAACCCCACGGGAGTGGGAAGGTGAGTTCGTGTTTGGCACAGGAGGGAAGATGCCCAGGCTGTGCCAGGGCTGTGTCTTGTTCCCTCCTCTTGTTAACACCCTGCTGTTAACACCCTTTGAAGCCGTCCTGAGGACTCCTGGGGTCTGCAGCCGCCGATAGTCCTGACCAGGCAGGAAGATTCATCCTACATCCCCCAGGAGATGAAAGACGAACTCACTAATCCCACCGAGCCGTCCTGCCTGATTCTGGACTTAACTGTTGTTTGTCTTTAATCCTGTTCCTTCCTTCCTTTTGTCTCCTTCATATCTGCTCTCTTCCACTTGCATCCTGCGGCCAGACTTTACTTCTCCTAATGGGTTTTCTTCTCTCGGGCTGCCAGTGTTGAGCTTTTCCATATCTGGAGCTCAGCTATGAACTGGGGTGCATAGAGCTATGTACCATGGTGCAGAGAGCCCCTGGCGCTGCTGCACTGCCCCCCGAGCCCTGCTGCAGCGAGGTGTGACAGATCCTTGTTACAGGGGGGTTCATGATGGCTGGTTTGGATAGGAGCGTTCCAAAACCCTGCTGCCAGCTGTCAGCAGGACCTCAGCATCTCCTTGTGCTGGTCTTTGCAGGTGTTTTGCTCACAGTGCTTGGGTTGCATCATGAATCATGAGCCAGTTCCCCCCTGTCAGGAGCTGGCTGCTGCTTTTTAGGTAACCTTGGTGTGAGTCCCCCTGGCCAGGACCTCCCAGGGCAGGCAGAGCTAGCATGGAGCTCATGGTCACAGTGTCCTCCACATCAGTTCCATCATGAAGCTTCCTCACTGTCAGCACCAGCCCATGGTGATGGCTGTGCCCTGGCCATGGAGACCTTGTCTTCTCTCCAGAGCTCTTGTGTGAGGAAAGATTCTTTCAGAGCCTCAGCCTGAATTCTATGGGCTTAGACCTCCTAGAGCCTGGAGCTCTCCCCAGCCCCCCCTGCCTGGGTACAATACCGCTGCTGGTTGCTGTGGGCTCTCTCTAGATGTGGTATCTTTGGATTGCACGTGCTTGCCTTTCTCCTGCAGCTTCCTCCTCTTTGATTTTCCTGCTTGGAGGTTTTTCAGCCCCAGCAGCCTCTTTCCACCCTCAGTGTCACATGTTGGTTTCTCTGTAGCACCTGCTCCCTTCCTTCCTGAGCTCTTTGTTTGCAAACGTCAGGAGCTGGGTATTGACTGGGAGTCTGCAGGAGACAAATCCATCCCGGGCTCCTCCACTCTCCTGGGTGCCTGTTAAGGTGTTCAGTTCATTGCCAGCACAAAGCCATCCTGTTTCAGCTTGCTGGGGGAACAGAGCAATGCTCTTCTCTCCGGAGCTTTGTTTCACAGCCTCGATTTCTTTGCAGCAGTCTCAGCCATGGGCTGGGGCTGGTCCACTTCTCACCAAACCCTTGCAGATGGAAGAGCCTTGGATGGTGCTACCCTAGCAGTGAGGACTTGCCTGGGCATCCTTGGCTTCTTCCAGCCCCACCATCCTACCTTGACCATCCTCAGTGGTCCCTCAAGACCCCTCTGTCTTTGGGGCAGTGCCCTTGAGTAGGGCTTTTGGGCAAAGAGCCCAGCAAGGCTCAGAGCCAGGGCACAGCAGTGATGGCAGACCCTGCCTTCTCCTCTGCTGCAGCAGGACCTTTCCCCTCCTGTCTAACTGCTTCCTGCTAAGTGCAGGAGAAAAGCCCACCAAGCCCAGGGTCTGGCTCACTGCTCCACCTTTGAGGTACCTTTGTGCTGAGCAGGGCAACGAATAGCCCGTGGCCATGATTTCCTGCTGTGCATCTGCTTCTCCAAGCTGGAAGGTTGCAGGGTTCCTGAGAGCTGTAGGGCAGCACCTGCAGCTGTTGTGTGCACAAGGCAGAGGATGAATGAGCCTGCAGCCTCATCACAGTCTCTCTGGGTGTCTGTAGTCCCAACGGATGCATCTGCTTCCATCTCACTGCTTTAGCTTCCTGGTGATGCTGCGTGAGATTAAGTCCTTGGACAGAGACCCTATTTCCTTGCTGCATCTTTGTCCACATCCTTCATGACCGGTGAGGTGTGAAGTAACACAGCAGCCAGGCCTGAGCCAGCTCCCAGATGGGAACTGCTTCCCTTCTCACGTCCCCCGGAGTGGGGACTGAATGCTGGAGGGGTAGAAGGGGCTGGAGAGGGGCTGTAGCCATCTCGAGAGCTTTCTGAGCATCTTGAGGTACCCAGACAGGTCTTTGTGTTCTCCAGCCACATGGACGCAGCTCCCTCTCGTGGGGACCTGCTGCAAGGGTGCTCTGGTTTAGCACTGGATAAGGGATGGGGACACTGAGGCAGGGGGAGACAGAAGAACCTGCACTGGCAGAGGCTAGGGTGGGCTTCTCCATCTGAAGAGGAGGGAACATTTCACCCCTACAGAGCAAACATGTAGCTCTTCAGGATACAGGAAGGTCCCTGGGCAGCACTGCCTCTCTCTTGGGTGAAGGCAGGGTTCCAGCCCCTCACATCGTCTTATCGACATCTTGGACCCTACTCTGGTGCCTCCTTCTCCCCAGGCAACTCCCCCTCGGATGAGTCGGAAGAGCGTGAGCGGGACCCCAAGGTGCTCACCTTCCCCGAGTACATCGCCAGCCTCTCCGAGTCGGGCACCAAGCGCATGGCGGCCGGCGTGCGGATGGAGTGCCAGAGCCGTGGGCGCTGCCCCTCCTCCTGCCCGCTCTGCCATGTCGCCTCCAGTCCTGACGTGCCAGCCGAGCCCATCCTGCTGGAGGTCACCAAAGCAGCCCCCATATATGAGCTGGTCACCAACAACCAGACACAACGGGTGAGGAACCGCTGCTGGTGGGGTGGCAGGATGGCAGGTCAGGGTGGGCTTTGCAGGCAGCTTGCCCTGGTAGCATCATGTCTAGCCATGGCAACCCTTGCCTCTGTGCCAGCCTTGCTCTCGAGGGTGGAGGGACAAGGCTAAAGCTGTTCTGGGATGTGTGAGCACTGACTCAAGTGGTGGGGGGGTGGGAGTTCAGCTGCTTGATGCTCACCCCCTTGTGTCTCCCAGCTCTTGCAGGAGGCCACCATGAGCTCGCTGTGGTGCTCGGGAAGCGGGGATGTCATTGAGGACTGGTGCCGCTGTGACTCGAGTGCCTTTGGAGCTGACGGGCTGCCCACCTGTGCGCCGCTCCCACACCCCATGTAGGTCTCCAGCCTGTTCTCTTGGCAAGATGGGGCTGGTGCTGGCCAGTGGTGTGGTGGTAGGAGGTGCTGGGGCTGGGGTGGGTTTGCAAGCGGGTGGGAACCTGGAAATCAGGCAGAGGATACAGGGGTGCATCACTCCCCACACCACTTGTGCTCCCTTTGGAAGGCACAGAGGAGCAGTGAGGTGGTGACACTCGGGTGAGGGGGAGCACAGGTGGGTGGTGGGGCTAGCCAGCAGGAGCCTGGCCGGCCAGCAGGAGCCTAACCAGCCTGCATTGTCCCCCAGCCTGCGGCTCTCCACCGATCACGAGCCCAGCAGCACACTGGTGGTGCTGGAGTGGGGGCACTCGGAGCCCCCCATCGGGGTGCAGATCGTCGACTACCTCCTCCGGCAAGAGAAAGTCACTGACAGGATGGACCACTCCAAAGTGGAGACAGGTGAGTGGGGACTTCACTGGTTCTCTCTGGGGAGGGTGAGTTGGAGGTGGTGGAAGAGAGATTGATGCTCCCCCTTTTCAAGCGGGTGATGTGATAGATCCAGTATCCCATGGGGGAGACAGCAGCCCCTCTCCTGCCCACTGCTGCAGAGGCAGTGGCTCCACATGGTGGTGATGAGCCCTGCTGGAGAAGCATCAACCTCACGCATGAGTGTTGGTTCCCCTCGCACCAGGCAGACCTCACTGGCTTTCCTAGGTCATCACCTCTGTTATATCCTCCCCTCTCCTCCTAGAGACGGTGCTGAGCTTCGTAGATGACATCATCTCTGGTGCCAAGTCACCCTGTGCCATGCCAGCCCAAGTGCCTGACAGGGTCTCCTCCACCATCTCCCTCATCATTCGCTGCCTGGAACCAGACACCACCTACATGTGAGTCATCTCCCCCGTGCCATGCCCATGGCAGCATCCTCACCCTGACTGTGATGCTCCTGCCTGGTGATACCCATGTGTGTCCATGAGGGCCTGGGAGTGCAGAGCTTCTCCTTTTCCCCCTCTCGGCCAGGTTCACGCTGTGGGGAGTTGATAACACGGGAAGACGCTCCAGGTCCAGCGATGTGACGGTCAAGACCCCCTGCCCTGTGGTAGACGATGTGAAAGCTCAAGGTGAGCTGGAGGCTGCTGCTGGACTGTGATGCTCGGGGCCAAAAGCAAGGAGTTCTCCCTTCACTATGTCCCTGCACAAGTCTCCTAGCCAAGGGGACAAATCTCAGCTCTAGTCTTGGTCTCTCTAGAGCTGAGCTTTGTTCATGCCTTCCTTTGCCCCCTGCTGAGTGCCCCGTGTTCTTCTGCCCAGAAATAGCAGACAAGATCTACAACCTCTTCAACGGCTACACCAGCGGCAAGGAGCAACAAACAGCCTACAACACTCTGCTGGACCTGGGCTCCCCCAGCCTGCACCGAGTCCTTTACCACTACAACCAGCACTACGAGAGCTTTGGGGAGTTCACCTGGCGCTGTGAAGATGAGCTGGGGCCCAGGTAGGCTTGGGAGCAGGGGAGGCTGGGCATGCCCCTGCACCAGCAGGCTTCCCTCTTGGAGACGCTGGTCGCCAGGAAGGAGTCTCTGAGGCAAATCACAGGAGTTGGTTTGGTGCTGGAGCTTAGTGCCACAGTGGGGTTCCTCGTTTGCTGGATGCTCTGCATACATTTGGGTGGACCATCATCACCCCATTGTCCTTGTCCCTCAGCTCCATACTATCTCTGGAGTTTTGCCTCCTCTTTTCACACCCTCTGTTCCACATCCTTGGTGGGAAGGGCATAGGATTCTCTTTCTGCCTCAGTAGCTGTCCCTCCACAAGAAGGCTAAAGGTCTTGGGAGAACAGTGCGCCTGTGAGGAGTAGAGGTTGTTTGGGGTGGGAAGGGGAGAGGTAGTTAGAGCCTGTTGCTTGAGAAGAGCCCTGGGCATTGATGGAGGGCAGAACGTGCAAGGGGGTGGTTGTACCTCCAAGCCTGCTGGAGAAGGTGGCCCAGAAGAGCTTGGTTGTGGAAGCTGCTGGGTGACCTGCGTGCAGACACACACGCATCTGCTGGGCTGTGCCAAGGTCAGACTTGGCTTTCCTCCTTTCCCAGGCCTTTGGCTTGAGCTGAGTACATCTCTGCGTGTTGAGCTCACTGTCACTTGTGGTTCAAAGCAGGCAGTGGGTTGACTTTGGCTCTGGATCACATATGTGTTCTCTCCCTGTGTATGCGGGTGATCACAGGGACAAGAGTGCTTTTGGTGTCCAGGCAGTGCTGAGCTACCAGAGCAGTTGTGGGAGAGGTTGTGTTGAGCCCTTCCTGTCTGAAACAGCCCCTTCATGCCCAAGAGAGCAGCTTATCCTCTCCCTGGGCTCCTCCAGGTCACTGCAGCCCCCCTTGCTGCCTGGGAATCGGGTGCTTGCGGAGGCAGCCGTGATGTTCCCATGCCTGTCACTGTTGTGTGCACTGTTGTCTCTGTGGTTTCCCAGTAACATGGATGTTTCCAGTCAGTTTAGCAAACTGGGCTGGGAGAGATTGTGTGGGCTGCAGTGGTTTTTCATAGCATCTGGTCTCCAGAGAACTGGATCCCATCTGGGAATCAGGATAACTTCAAACATAGGTCATCAACGGCTCCTACCTGTGGGGTGCATGGCCTTCATCTTCCCACCACCCCACATCTCTTATTGCTGCTCTCACTGCTGCCTTCCCCCGACCAGCTTCTCCCAGGTGATAACTTTTGGGTTTCTAGCAGAGCTGTGAAGACTCTACATCCCTTCTCTGTCCTCCAAACCTTGTTAGGAGGTCAGAAGGACTCAGCAAACCATTGGTGGCTGCCTTGGATTCAGTATCTCCTAGACATGTCTTCTCAATGGCTTTGATGGGAAACCTCCAAGAGGTCCTCTGCTCCCCGGGGCAACTCTGTGGTCTCTGCTCTTTCTGCTTTTCCCACGTATGTGCTAAGAAATGTGACCCTTCAGTAGCCACATCCCAGCACGTGGAGTCTTACTGAGAGCGAGCATCCCACCAGCTCCTCTGCCCAGGTTACTTCACTCTCATGACGCCGAGTGAGATCATCAGACCCGGACTTAACGTCTCGTCTCTGTCCCGAGCCCAGCTGCGCTGCTGTTGTGCCGTCTCCGTTCCCAGCCCCAGTGTGCACAGACCATCGGACATCTGTGACGGTTTGCATGTGCACCCATAACATTCCTTCCGTGACAGGGTGGACTTGTCACAGAGCGGCTGCCGTTGCCAAGGCTGAGCAATGCCGTGGCTGCTCGCTGCCTCAGTGAGGAGATCGAAGTCCAGACACAATATGGGCTGGAAGCTGCCTCCTTGAGCACCACAAGACGGCAGTGCGTCCGTACAGAGCATCCAGGCCTGTCAGCGGGTACCCAGATGTTACTGTGTGCTGTCTGGATCTATGAGCCAGAGGGTTAATTCCAGCCCCTGGGAAGGCCGGAGCTGTTAGGGCAGGATGATGCAGCTGCCGATGGAGTGTTTGCAGCGTGCGCTGCCTGGAAAGAGACACTTGGGCAGCTGCCAGGGCTTCTGGTGATGACACCACGTCTTGGAAAGCAGAGCTCCTGTTTGATGATCTGCGAGGGTGAAGCAGCCAGACTGGTGGGGACAGGACAGATCACTTGCAGATGACATTATTTAGCCAGCAGACACAGCGTGTGTGTTTTTGACTGTCGCTGATGCTCCTTTGAAGTTTTGGATGTGAACCCACACAGATGGCTCTACCACGTCCCTCCCTGTCCCCACACAGCTATGTCACCTTCTGGCTCCTCGTGCTTGGGCTGTCCCAGTGACCCTGCCTGTGGGACTAAAGAAAGCAAGGTGGTGTGCAGATGACTTGTCTGGTTGCTCCCATCCAGACCAAGAAGGGCTTCAGGGAGCCCTGGACCCTGCATGAGGAGAAGAAATGGAGGGGAAAAGAACTAAGCACAAGTGGGATTTGATGCGAAGCCTGGGGAAGTCTGGTGGTGGTGATGGGAACCCCTAGGATCTGTGGGTTCCTACCCAACGTTCCCCTTACAGTACCTGTGGTGGTGGAGGGAGAGAGGTGTTCGTTGCCCCTTGCCTGGGTGTGTAGATGCGGGGATGACAACAAGTGAGAGCTCAGGTGCCTTCTCCCACCTGATCAGCCTGGGTGGCTGTGTCCAGAGCCAGCAGCACTCTCAGCACCTCCACCTCTCTGCTGTGCCCTGCATGGGCACCTTGGGGCTGCAGCTTCCCACATTGCTGCCGAGCTAGAGTGGCTCTCTGAGTGGTTCCAGACCAACCCCGTGGAGCTGCAGCCAACCTCTGTGATGGCCAGGGCGAGGGTTTCCTTTTCTAGAAGCTACCCAGGGGGTGTCTCTCCTGTTCCTTGTCTCTGCTAACCCACTGACCGACCTTGAGGCTGGCCAGGAAACCTACCCCAGCTCCCGAGAACAAACACTTCAGCTGTTGTCTGGGTTTACAGGCACACGCAGTACTCACCTTTAAGATCTTTAATGTGAATCCATGAGCTCCACGCTTGCCAGATTCCCTGGAGATCACCCAAAGCCCTGGGCAAGTGTAAAATGCACTTGATGTGTTCTACCTGAGGAAAGTGGTTTTTCAAAGAAAGCATTACAAGCACCGATTTAAGAGGGAGAAGCGTGAAGAGGACAACATTTAGGTCATGTCTGGGCAATTCCACTATCTCACATGACACACGGGGTTGTTAATCTAGTGCTTTCTTGCTACCAGACCCCCACAAGGGAGATTTTGAGGGTTTGTTGTCCTAAATGGCTTTTATGTTGGACTAGATGTTCTTTTGAGGTCTCTTCCAATCCTTAATGATTGGAACAGACTGCCCAGCGGGGTTGTGGAGTCTCCTTCTCTGGAGATGTTCCAGATCCGCCTGGATTTGTTCCTGTGCGACTTGGTCTGGGGGACCCTGCTGTGGCAGGGGGACTGGACTGGATGATCTTTTGAGGTCCCTTCCAATCCCTAATGATTCTATGATTCTATGATTATGTTCAGTGGTGTCTCTCAATCGTAGAGTCCCCCAGGTTGGAAGGGATCTCCAAAGGGCATCCAGTCCAATCCCCCAGCAGTGAGCAGGGACATCCTCAACTACACCAGGTTTCCCAGAGCCTTGTCTAGCATTGTCCCCTTCAATGTCTCCAGGGATGAGGCCTCAACTACTTCCCTGGGCAACCCATTCCAGTGTTCAACCCCCCTCCTGCTAAAGACCTTCTTCCTAATAACCGATTTCAACTGCCCTTCACTAATCTGAAGCCATTGCCCCTCGTCTATCACTACAGACCTTCAGAAACAGTGCTTCTGCAGCCTTCTTGTAGCCCCCTCCAGACCCTGGAAGGTCACTATCAGGTTCCCCCTGAGCCTTGTGTTCTCCTAGGCTGAACAATATGATGGCCCAGAGTGATGCTCCCAGTGTGCCTGTCACTGGAGGTGCCATGTAGATCGGGTGCCCAGATGACCTGGCAGAGTTGGGTCAAGGATTGGACCAGCTGATCTTAAAGATCTCTTCCAACCCAAACAATTCTGTGTCCTACACCAAGCTGCGAGCGACCAGCACAGCTCCCAGACACACAACACGTGCACCTTGTGGAGAGGACACTTGGTGACACTGCCCTGGGCCACTCACACAGGTCATCCTGACACCTTGCAGTGTTTCTCCATGCAGGGCTGCTGCCTCCCGCATCCCCATGCTGTTGCCTTTGAGGTCCTGTACCAGCAGCAGTGACTGATGGTGCCGCTGATGGAGTCACTGATCATGTCCATCCCAAGGGGTGTCTCACAGTTACACCCTTGCCTGTTCCCTCACCAAACCCTCTGCAGTCCTGGCCTTGTCATGGGTAAGATGTGGGTGGAAGAAGTGTCAGGCACAGGGCAGGGAAGTGTAAGACTCAAGACCATTGCAGTGGGTCCAGCATCACTGTGGTGGGACGAGCATCTCTGACCTCGACAGGGTCCATTCTCATGTGCATCGAGGACTGCAGGGCTGCCATGGGGGCTGGCACTGCCCCTCTGCCCCCTCCACTCTGCTGCTCTCCAATCCCTGTGTTATCTCTTCTCCTTCCAGGAGCTCCTGTGGTGTCCTTAACTGTCTTTACTTTTCTCTCCTCATGCGCTCCTCCCGCCCTTCCTGCCATCCCCCCATGGTGTGTCCATCACTCCCACTACCCCTCCACTGTCTGACCCCCTCCCGGCACTTCTCCTCGCCCTTCCTCGCTGCAGGAAGGCCGGCCTCATCCTCTCACAGCTGGGGGACCTCAGCAGCTGGTGCAACGGCCTCCTGCAGGAGCCCAAGATCAGCCTCCAGCGCTCGTCCCTCAAGTACCTCGCCTGCCGCTACAGCGAGATCAAGCCCTATGGGCTCGACTGGTCGGAGCTCAGCCGGGACCTCAAGAAGACGTGCGAGGAGCAGACGCTGAGCGTCCTTTACAATGACTATGGTGACAAGGACTACTGAGGGTTTTGGGTGCCCGCTCTCACGCTGGCCTCGCCAAGGGCCTCTGTGAGGGTTTTAGACACAGACCCATGGAGGGGGAGGGCGTTGCTGATGTCTCTGGAGACAAAGCTTTGGACTGTGGAGCGAAACCGGCTGCTGTGTGCAGGACTGGCTCAGTATTAGTTTCTTCTTCGACTTGGCCTAAAGCCTTTCTAGTTAGAAGTCTTGTGGGACCCAGTTTTCTTGGTTTTTC
Organism: Upupa epops; assembly: GCA_013397515.1. Classification (NCBI taxonomy): domain Eukaryota; kingdom Metazoa; phylum Chordata; class Aves; order Bucerotiformes; family Upupidae; genus Upupa; species Upupa epops. Next base: position 160,805 of record VZRI01006155.1, read on the forward strand.
TTTTGTTCATTTTGCCAAGAGGTTCCTCAGCATCGGTGGAGAAGGCAGGTCCTCCTGCCCCAGCCCTGCCCTGGCTCCGGGGACCATCCCGAGGGGTGGGTGACACTGGTCACAGGAGAAATGTGGTGACTGAGCCAGGATGGGAGAGCGGGTGATGCATGGCTGGGAAAAAGGATGCAGGGCAGGTTGAGGTGCCAACGGCTGTGGCTGAGCAGAACAGCCGACGGATGGCCGAGAGGCTTGGGATTTGTTCTTGTTGTAAAGCATAAGGGTTGGATGAGACCTGGCCACGTGTTGGTGCCATAGGTGGTGTCACCAAGGTCAGGAGAGACGGGCATTGGTGAGCCCATCTCCTCGTGTTCTTCTGTCACCATCAAAGTCCACGTCTGCTCCAAGATGCAGAGTCCTCCAGAGGCAGCTTGGCCTCAACACAAGTGGTCAGCTGGATGTTGTGAGCTTTCTTGTGGGATCACAGTCCTAGGAAGTCAACCGAGAAAGCCCTTACATTGTTTGTTTTAATTGACCGTAATAAAGACTTGGAAGCAAAGTGAAGCCACAGCTGAGGAGAGCCCAAGCCACCAGAGCAGCTGCCAGCCTGGCAAGGGATGTAGGGTGATTCTGGAGCTCCTCTGGTCCCCGAGATGGCTCAGTGGCACGGCATGGTGAGCAGGCTCTGGGGACGTGCCTTGCCCTATCCAGGCTCACATGTGCAGCTCTCACCGCTGACTAATTTGGTTTAAAACCACAGGACTGGGGTTGTCCTGGGACACGGGGCTTGGGTGAGAGCAAACTGTTCTCCAAAACCCTGTTGCCACTGATGCTATCAGAGGCAGCAAGTGGCTTCATTCTAGCGTCATCTTCCCACCCAGTTTGCAGAGAAGACACCCCCAGCGCTGCCAGCTGCTCACCTTGGATCCAGACAAGCCCAGAGCCCTGCAGAGGGATTTTTGTGGTGCCTCTTCAGAGAGAAGTTTCCCTTTCATTTGTTCAGTCTTGGCAGGAGAATGTTCAGCCTGTCTCACATGATTTTCTGCCTCATTCCTCCTCATGCCTGCCAAGGACATGCTCGAACATCCGCGTGGTGCTGTATGGGTTGGGGCTGTAGTCCACAGGCAGTCATGGCTGGTGGCCCTGTGGCACAGTCCCTTCCCGCAGGACCACAGAGTGCTTTGCTCTTCCAGGGGCAGCTGGCCTGGACTGGGAGCTGCTAGGAGCAGCCCCTAGCAGTCAGCGTGACCTGGATGGCCCTGTGTTGTCTCTGTAATGAGCATCTAGCAGGGGTCATTGGGCAAACACCTGCCCTTTGCAAGGAGGAAGTTTGCTAGAGCCTTTTGGCTGTTCCTCACTTGTTTCTCCATCTATTTTGTGCCTGAGGCTGCCTAGGGCTTGGGGCTCTGAGCAGGACCAGCACCATCTCCGTGCACTGCTCTACATGGGCAGGTGATCACCTTGGTTTACCCTCTTACTTCTCTCAGCAGATGCTGAGACATCTCTGACCTTCCAGCCGGGCAGGCATCCAGGTATGGGCAGAGGGCACCTCCGCTCAGCACCGTGAAGAGGTGCTTCGCTGGTCCTGACACAAGCTGGTGGCTCGGCAAGTCATCCCGCTCACGTGGCCTTTCTACAAAGCGCAGACTGTTCTCCACTGAGCCTTCATCGCTCCACGGGTGCAGCAGCAGGGCTGGGAGCAGAGTGCTCTGCCAGCCGTCTGCTGCCAGAAGAACCCTGGGCACCCCACACATTCATTCCTGCCTAGGTTGCTTTTCCATCCACCCCCAAGATCTGTGCTGGGGGGCTGCAGATACTCCTGCTTCTGCAGTCACATTTCAAAGCCCTTGTGTGGTCAACCAGAACCCTTCACAATCATCAGGCGGATGGGCCAGGCTCCCTCAGCCTCAGTGTCCCCGTGGGCTGGGAGGTAGGACACCCCACCCCCCCATCCAAGATCCTTTGGCTGGCTGGCACTGGGCAGTTGCTGCTGGGGCTATGCTGCACCTGGTTGACTCGCAGTGATGCTGCAAGCCCTGTTCACCTGGCACTGTGTGGATGACCCTGACTTTGTGAAGGCTTCTGTCTCAGTTTCCTAGCCAGAAGTCCTTCAATTAACCCCTGAGCCCACCTCAGCCAAATGCCATGGCATCCTACTGTTGGGTCTGCACGGGATTTTCTCTCTTGGGCTCCTGGTTCCTCCCCAACCACACGAAAGCTGGAGAAAGACTCAGTTTTCCATCCACTTTGCAACCTCCCTCGCCCCGCTGCCCTCCTTTCTTCTTGTTTAGTTTCTAAATTAATGAGTAATCAGTCACCTGAGCTGAACCTCTGGGTCATTCCCTTTCCTTTGCTGCACCCCTCCTCATGTAACCACGTAAAACTGCCTTTTACTTGTCGTGGAGTTCTTTAACCTATAAGAGACGGTTTGGTCCTTTTATTTACGAGGATGACTACGATTCCTGTTCCTTGATGTTCTATTAAAACTCTGATGTGCCGTTTTACTGCTGTACGTTGAACCTAGGCTGCTGTAGGGTGAGAAGCCACGCAGCAAGAAACACAGAACCCTTCCCAATTCCTTTAAAAAAATCAATAAAGAGGTTTTCAGTGACAGCAACAACAACAACAACAACCCCCAACCCAACCCAACTCACCCCAACTCAACCCAACCCAACCCAACCCAACCCAACCCAACCACTGTCTCCCTATGTAAAACTCCAGCTGATCATTGAACTATTAAACGGAGCTGTTGGTAATGGCTGGCTCTGGCACACAGGAGTGTTTGTTTGTGCCTTCGGGCTCAGTTGTGTCCTCACTCGGAGTTTCCTGGGGTACCCAAGTGGCAAGCTCCAGTCGGAGCCACGTCCTGCTCAGCTGGGCATGGGGAGGTGCTCACATCTGCAGGCACCTTCGGGTTCTGGGTTTACATCCTCGGTGAGGAGCAATCAGCCCTTGCTGCACAAATCCCTGCCGGTTTGCAAGCGGAATCCCAAGAAAGATCATTTTGGCCTGGTTTAGGGGGGTTCTTTAGTATCTAAGGTGGATGGGATGGTGTTGCCTCATGGTCAGCCACAACTTGAGACCTTCCTGGTCCATCTGGCAGGCTGGTGGCAGGGGACTAGTGCTACTGGATGTCCTACAAAAGAATGGTAGGGGTAGAAGATGCCACGGCTGCCTTAAACGTGACTCGGGGACGCCACTGTGCCCAGTGCTGAGGCAGTGTGGGCTCATAAAGGGCCTGGTACCTCCAGCCATATGGATGGGAGACTGGGCATGGGGGGGATACCACAGTCAGGATGCCTAGAAGGAGATGAGATGGGGGGATTTAGAGCCTTTAGTGCTCAAATCCATAGGAAACCAGACCATCGAGTCTGCTGGAACAGCTCAATTCTTTTTTTTCTTTTCTCAGTACTAACTTAACAAGAAAATAAACTGAAAAGACACCTGATGCTTTCCTTCTGCTATTTTCCAGGCAGTTACATGTGTGGCTGCCCCCGGCGCATTGCACGGTGACATGAGGCTGTAAAACACGATATGAGGAGGAGGAGGAGAGGGGCTGCACAGAAGTAGTGACAGCTCTGAGCTGATGCCTAAGAAGGCCTCTTCGTGGCTGGCTCATCACCTCCAACAGAGCACTGTCTCATAGGCATTATCTGGCTGCAAGCACTGTGGTGAATGTTGGAGAAAGCTGCTTCAAAAAGTGGACCTTGAGGATGGCACCACCAGCACAACAGGGGGGAATTGGGGTTGGTGATGTGGATGGGTTTTGGAAGAGTTGCTGCTGACCAGTGGCCCTGAGAGCAGGTACCAGTGGGGATCGGTGCATTCCAGCACGTCCTGGTGGCCCCACTGACCGTGGGGTCTCCTCCGTTGTAGCAGCTGGCAAAGCTTTTCAAACCAATTGTGTTGCTGAAAGACCCTGCTCAGTCATGTGTCCTCATCATTAGGGGACTTGGGGGTTGGTGTCTCTTGCCTTGAGGGTGGGTGTTTGGCAGAAAGGAGGTGATGGTGCAAGAGAACAGCCCTTCTCTTGGCTGCTGCCAGGGACAGCTCTTGTTTCGTGGTTTAAATGCAAACCATGCAGCTGGGGCAGTGGAGCTCAACACTCCATCCTTCAGGTGGTCCTGGAGTGATGTGATCTGGGGATGTTTGCCCGAGGGAGGACCTGATGTCATGGGGAGATGCTGTTCCTCCTCCTGGGATGATGGGCAAACCTTGTGAAGCCCAGTAGTGAAGAAGAGCAGAGCCACTGGCTTGGCCATGTGGGACAGCTGTGGGCAGCTCTGAAGCCCTTTGAAACCCTGAACCATGAGGGCCCTGTGGATGTCCCCTGCCTTAGGGGCATAGGGGATGCCCACAGGAGGCAGAGCAGCTGGTTCTATGGCTCCATCACACTTCATGGTGCTGCTGGTGTCCTGAAGTACTGGAGGTGGGCTCAGCACCAGCAATGGAGAGCCTGGTGCTGGCTCAGGGGCTCTGTGAGGGGGCCACCCACCTTGTGCAGATGTTGTTTGTGTTTCCCAGTCTGTATGCACAACATCTGTTTACTTAAATAAAAAATCAATTACCTACAATCTTTCCACAAGGTTTTTGATTGTCTCTGGCCTCCCTCTACTCCCCATCCCCAGAGAGATGGGAGCCCCCCAAACCACCTCCCTCATCCAGCCTGGCTCCCCTTACCCTCCCTTTCCTTGAAGTAAGGAAGCAACAAGGTGGAGGATGAGAAGATTATTTATTTTTTTTCATAGATTTTTATAAAAAATAATTATCAAATACAAAACAAATAAAAAATAGCAGCAGCCTCCGTTGTGAATAAAACCCTAATGGGGACAAAAAACCGCTCAGTGTCGCTATAGAAGAACAATAGGTTGGTATGGAGAAGCTTTTCCACTTGTGAGAAGCACAGATTACCAGCCAAGCCAGCACCTCCACAACAAATCCCCAGCCATGAGGTAACAGCCCCTTCTCCGCAGCCACTGGTGACCTGGGCTGGGCTGTTGCTGAGACCAGGGTGCCCAAAGGGAAGCAGTTTGGCATCTAACCATGCAGACACGCAGGTACCACTGATGCAAGGCAGGGCGTGGTGTGTGGTCACCCTCACCCCACGTCCCCACCTCCTGTGGGTTGCTGCCCCCCTTGCTCCTGCTGTGCCTGACCCTACATGGGGTGTCTGAGCTGCACCTCCTGGGGATGTTAGAGAAGGATGGAAGGGTCTCAAAGGGGTTGTTTTTCATTTCCTTGGGTGGTTTGGGGGGGTTTTGAATTGAAAAGTGGAGCTCTGTCCAAAGCCTGCAGCTCCCCCCATGAAGTGACAGTGCTGTGGGGTGAACCCCCAGGGTGTCATCAGAGATGGGTGATGGGGACAGACACGGCAGCATGTCCCTGCTGCCAGAGGAGATGGAGCCCATCGTCATTGTCCCCCTCATTCCTACCTGGACCAGGGTGGTGCTGTGTGGTGAACAGGACACTTGGGATCAGGAGAGGGCTTGGTGCAGGACAGGGCACCTCCTCCCTGAAGGCTGGTGGGATCTCCAGGCACCTCTGTCCCTGTGTGAACTCTTGAGGGATGGAGCTGGTGGAAACCCAACGCTGCCTTGAAAATCCCTTCTCTCTCCACACTGTGTCACCCTCTCCCCATCGCTCCCGCACTGGCCATTCCAGAGATGAGCCTAGCTCCTCCAGCACAGTGAGTGGGGAGGGGGGGCAGTCCTGGGGCTCCTGGACCACCAGTACACCGGGGTCTGAGCTTCTATTCAATAGTCCCTCCTCTGCTCTCCTCTTTCTGTCCCTTTTCTCTGCCTCTTTGCAGCACAAACCCATCAGTGATGGGACCAGGCACCTTCCCCACCCACTGCCTCCCTACAGCTGCCAGGCTAAGCTTCTGCAAACCAGCTATGGGGGCAGGGGGACAGACAGTCTTATTTGGGCTTCTCTGGGGCTAGAAGTGACCCTGGAGACTTTGACTTAGTGCCTACAAGGCCAAGAGACTCGTGAAAGCCAGTGAGTGTTTGTCCACCGAGGTGGATGTGGCTACAGAGACAGTCCCAGGGAAAAGCCTCAGTGGGGCAAGATGATGCTCAGAGTGCCCTGGCTGTCATTCAGGTCCTGTCATTGCACTGTGGGGTCTGGTCTCCTGCAAGCAGCACTGCTGCAGGTCATGTTTGGAAAGGAGACATGGGGAAAGTATAGAAGGAGCAGCTGAGTGGCCGAGGAAAGATCAGGCAGAGAGGGATCATTGTATGTCTGCTCCTACAGACCATGCAATGATCCCTGTGGACACTCAACCCTTCTCTGAAATCAGGAGTTGGGGTCCTGGCAGTGCCCCAAGGGGCAGCAGCAACACCCACCAAATCCTCTGGGCACAGCAGCATCTCTTCTCAACATCTAAATCCTGACCCAGCACCCTAAGCAGAGTAAGGCAGAGCTCCAGCGCATCCCAAGGGCACAACGTGGTGCCTAGGAGATGCTGTGGGCACACCGAGATCACAGCCTCCAGCACCACCTGCCCCTGTATCTCCTTCCTGGCACAGTCTGTGCATCTGGCTTCTCCCTCTGCCCCTCTTCCAGCTCCCTCTTATCAAGGGAGGGGAAGTTCCTCGCTCCCCCCACCCCGACCGGCACTTTTCCCAATGGTTTGTAGTTCACAGCAGCAATGGGTGTGTGACAAAGGGTGTCCTTTCTCAGCTTCATCAAGAGCAAAGAAAATATAATATATATATTTATATATATTATATATATATGTGTATATATATATATAGAATTCAGTTTAAATATTTGCAGAGAGATCACAACTACCTCAGCCTTGCTAAAAGAAGCCTGTACAGCAGCAGGGGCGGGGGGGGGCAAAGAGTGACCAGATCCAGCGCAAGGACAGACACCCCAGTGCCAGAGCAGGACAAACGTCCTTGGCAGCACCCAGGCTCTCAGCACGGAGCCCAGTACCAGAGCCCTGGCTGAGCCCCCCAACCTGCATTGACCCCTCGTGTCCTGGCTGGGGTGGGGAGGGAGTGGCAATGGACAGGGGACCACCACGTGCCCTCCCTGCCACCGGCTGCTCGGTGGCCTCGACCTGTCATGCCCTCCGTGCGCAGTCGCCATCTCCCTGCCCGGCTCTTCATCGTGCCACACTCTTCCTCATGCCTCCAGCCTGCCGTTCCCCAGTGGGTCCCTCCGCTGCTGCCCCTTCGCTCCTGTGGCACTCGCCCAACCGAGAGAGGCCCCTCGAGATGCCGCTACTGGTTCTCCTCGGCTGCTGGGTCGCGGCAGGTGCATTCGTCCTGGTCACAGTCTGCAGCAAACGGGATCACCTGGGAGGAGCAAGGGGAGATGTTGGCCTCTGCTTTGGGCTCCCTGGCACAGTCGTGCCCCCACAAGACCTCCTTAATCCTTACTTATGGTCTAGATGTCAGATGTTTAGGATTACCTGGTTGGCTTTAGGTTGGACTGGATGATCTTTAAGGTCTTTTCCAGCCTCATCATTACTGTGAGACTGTGATACTCTGCTGTGTGCAGATACACAGGTTGGCTGCACCCCGATGGCATTGGCACCATGGAGCTGCATCACCAAGCAGCAGGGGCTGCCCCGAGTGAGATTTGCTCTGAGCTGTGCCCTGTGTGTGCTTCAGAGTCTGCAGCCAAGGCTTAGCCTGAGTCTTAAATGTCAAACCCTGAGGAGAAGAGTCCCCTGGTGGGTCTGAGACACTACGACCAGGGCTGGCAGTGATAAAGCCCCTCTAGATCTGTTTTACTCTGGCCTCTGTTAGGAATCACAAGATCACAGAATAATCCTGGGTGGAAAGCACCTCCTAAATCCCCGAGTCCAACCATCCCCACCCCAACAAAAACCTCAATCCCTGAGAGACTGGCAAACACAACCTGACCCCCTCCCTGCTGCCACTCGAGCAGGTTCTTCAACCCCTCCAGGGATGGGGACTCCACCACCTCCCTGGGAAGGCCCTGCCAGTGCCCAACCACCCTTTCAGGAAAGAATTTCTTCCTAAGATCCAATCTAACCCTCCCCTGCCTCAACTGCAGACCATTGCTCCTGCTTCTGTCAGCAGTCACCAAG
>VZRI01006155.1:168893-181918 GCA_013397515.1 Upupa epops
TGTCTTTCCTCTCATGAGGGGCCCAGAACTGAACACAGCACTCAAGATGAGGCCTCATGAGGGCTGAGTACAAAGGCACGAGAGATTCCCTTCTGCTGACCATGCTATTCCTGATCCAGGCCAGGAGGCTGTTGGCCTTCTTGGCCACCTGGGCACCCTGTTGGCTCCTATGAAGTCACCTGAGTCCCAGCACCCCCAGGGCCTTTTCTGCTGGGCAGCTCTCGAGCCCTTCTTCCCCAGCAGTGCCTGGACCCAGCACTTGGCCTTCTTGTCCCTCAGACAACTGGCCTCAGCCCCTCCATCCAACCTGTCCCAGTCCCTCTGCAGAGCCTTCCTGCCCTCAAGCAGATCAACTCTCACACAAGTTGATGTCATCTGCAAACTGACTGAGGGTGCTCTCAATCCCCACCTCCAGGCCATCAAGGAGGCCTCCCCTTGTCCATGCCTGAGCCCATGGCCATGAGCCATTCAGGCTGCTCCTGGCTCCTCCAGGCTCAGCAAAGCATGCAGGTAGCACAGCCTCATCTTTCACACCTCTTGGGGGAACTCAGCCATGCTCCCAGCTGCAAGGGTGGTCTCCACACCTCCCAGTCCAGGAACCATACGGTGCTTGGGCTCAGCAAGCTTGACAGTCGCCAGGTCATGGCAGTGGAGGAAGGGTTCCAGTCACACCAGGCTCAGAGTCAGGGGGTTTTCTTACTGTGGTTGCACATCTGATTTTTCTCTGGCGTGAGGTTGATGTGGGGGTTTTTTTTGGTGTTTAAACACACAAATTCCTGCATCTGCCTTAACCAAGACGTGCCGAAGGCTCATGCTGCAGGAGAGCTGGGACTTGTGAGGATCACGAGCCAGGGTTGGGTCTCCTGAGAACTATGGGGCTGAACAGCCCCCTAACTGTGAACCCATCCTTCATTTCGACCAGAGATCCAGCTCTCCCGGATGTCCTGAGAGCCTTGCCTGGCTCTGAGATGTCATGATATCGTTGTGAAGCTTTCACTCATCACTTGGGTGTAAAAGCCTTTTCCCTCCTATCTCAACTGCATCTTCCCAGGATTTTTATTTTCCCTTTTCTCTGTGTGTGCATGCGTGATGAAAGGAGAAATGATTCAAACCCCACAACAAAGATGAGAAGATCCAAATTCACATATTTTTGCAGTGAGAAATTATCTCATGCCCTGTGATTTGTTTTGCTGTTGGAAGTGCTCAGGAAGGATGGGCTGCGAGTGCTGGAGAGCAGGTTCGGTGGGAGGGGAGGATGTGATGGAAGACAAAGAAGGGTCTGAGCAACCCCAATCCCTACCCCTATCCTGTTCCTTCCTTCTTCAGATCCTAGGTGGAGGGCAGTGGACCCTACTGAGCTACACACCAGGGTGACACCGTGGCTTGCGTTTAGGGAAGTCACTTATTTGGGACTCACCCAAACAAGAGGGAATCCCTCAAACCTCAGTGGGAGCTGGGCTGAGCCTTCAGTCCCGCTGGCCTGAGCCCAAACCCTGCTGTTAATGCTGATGTCTATCAGCTTCAGCTGCCTTTGGTGATTCTAAAATCACAGGGTTGTTCTCTGTTCGTGGCTTGGTTCCACAGCCAGCAAAGCCAAAGCGCATGGGTGGTGGTCACCATTCCATCCTAAATCCTGGCCAATCCTGCTGAAGATGCTCACTTACCTTCCTGGAGGACAGTGTAGAGGAGCAGCAGTCACCCCCATCATACTGGCAGTATGCCCGGTTGTTGATGGTGTCACACCAGCCGTCGGCTTGGAAAGGCTAGGCAGAAGAATGAAAGGTTCTTCAGAAGCGTTTCCCCCAAAAGCAGAGTTCCCAGGTCCTAAGCCAGGCCCCCCCATGCAGCTCTGATAAAGGCCAACATCTGGCTCCACAATAAGCCAAAGGCACCAGAAGACTGGAATCCTGGCGAGTGTGGAGGGAGCAGTTTGGGATGAGGGAATTCTGTCTGGAATTGAGGAAGCATATCCACATCACCAGAGAGAGTCCCACTCTGAGGCCCTGTTCACACCTCACTCTGTGCTTCTCCACATTGTCCACTGCCACCCAAGTAGGAGTCAGTTCACTACCTCATCTGCTCATCCACCTTCTCGCCAGTTTCCACTGGCATCCAGCTCTCTGCACGCCCACAGCTGGGCCAGGGCTCTGGATGAAGCTGACCCAACTCTTCTCTCCAACACCCCTCCCAAAGAGTCTGGCCCCAGTTCAGCTTGGTGACCCAGCTTGGGCACACAAGTACAGAAAGACTGTTAGGAGGATCTACAGAGCATCCTGCTAGAGGACTGTTGTCAGGAAGGCAGATTCAGTGTCTCCCTTGGACTACAAGAAAGGGCTAGCAAGGTCAGGAGTCTCACAGGAGTGCCTGCACCCAAGCCAAGTCAAGCATTGGCAAGCACTGATGTCAAGGACCATGCTTTTTACAGAATCCTCTGACCCCAAACAACATTCCCCAGATTCCTCCAGGCTCTCCACTGGAGGCTCTAGCTCTGCCCACAGCGCACATCTGCACGCAGCTGTGCCAGGCTGGACTATAAGACTACTTGTCTGCTGGCCAGCTTGGCCACAATAACCCCCTGCAACTACGGACTGGGGGATAAGTGGCAGAGAGGGACCTGGCAGTACTGGTGGACAACTGGCTGAACAGGAACCAACAGGGTGCCCAGGTGGCACAGAAGGCCAGTGGCATCCTGGCTTGGATCAGCAATAGTGTGGCCAGCAGGACTAGAGATGTCATTCTTCCCCTGTACTGGGCACTGGGGAGGCCTCCCCTCAAGTACTGGGGGGCAGTGCTGGGCCCCTCACTTCAAGAAAGAGATTGAGGGGCTGGAGCAGGTCCAGAGGAGCAGCGGGGCTGAGGAAGGGACTGGAGAGAAAGGCTGATTGAGGAGAGGCTGAGGGAGCTGAGGGTGCTTAGCCTGGAGCAGAGGAAACTCAGCGGCGACCTACTCCCTCTCTACAGCTACCTGAAGGAAGGTTGTAGTCAAATGAAGGTTGGGCTTTTTCCCAGGCTACCGACGCCAGAGGGAGAGGGCAGGGCTTGAAGCTGCACCACAGGAGGGGTAGGTTGGATGTTAGGAAGCCCTTCCTCATGGAAAGGGGGCTCAGACCCTGGAATGGACTGCCCAGGGCAGTGGTGGAGTCCCCATCCCTGGAGGTGTTTAAGGACAGACTGGCTCTGACCCTTAGTGCCCTGGTCTAGCTGACGTGGTGATATTAAGTCATGGACTGGGATGGATGAACTCAGAGGACTTTTCCAGCCTCAATCATTTGTGATTCTGTGACAAGCAGAAGGGATCTTCACTAAGCACCATCGCCCTGTAGGCTAAGTCCAACTCAGGACTGAGCAGAGAGGGCATCAGCCTAGAGATAACCAGAAATACTGGCAACATGGCCACCTTCCAGCTTCAGTCCTGGCCATCTTCCTCCTCTTTTTTTGAATCCAACATCTCCCTGTCTGTCAGGAAAAGGCATGCTTGAGTGGTGGGGGATCTTATACTGACAGTATACTGGAGACTCCTCTTCACAAGGCACAGCCCAGAGCCTTCTACTGCTCTCCTGTGAGTCCCTGCCTGGTCTGCCTGGACCACTGGGCACCTGCAGAGCCTAGCCCGCCTTGGTGCAGCTCTGATGAATCTCCACTACTAAGCAGCCTTTTATACATTCAGCTCCCACATGGAACAGAAAGAGCTCTCACAGCAGAACAGCTCTTGGTCCAGAGCTGTTACAGGGCAGCAGGAGCCATTCAGGAATCCAGTTTAACTGTTGGGTTACATGAGTCATCTGGTCAGAGAAACAAGCAACTAGGGCTGAGAAGCAGCCAACTGGGGCTGAGAAGCAACACCATAAGGCTGGTGCAACCAACCCACGTGTGTGTAGAACACTCGCAATGAAGTGTCAGGAACAATCTGCAGCCGACGTTTATTTATCACATCAGCACTGCCAAGCAACAGTCGCGTGTGCTACCAGAAAGGAGAGGGCCATTCATTAACCCAGAGATTAGTAATGAAAAGCTTCTCCCACTCCAGGCTCTGTGATGGTAGCTACTGGCCCAGCAACCATGGCCAACGTCCAGGAGGACTGCTGTCATCAGAGAGGGCTCTGGGTGGAAACCTGGCCACCCCTTTGCTCATGGAAGCAGCAGACTGATTTCACTAGACTTGGTGGCTCCAAGCACCACCTGAGCTTCAAGAAAATACCCTGACCCAGCCTTTGATGGACATGATGGACACTGTCCTGTAGCACCCATGAACCAAACGAGAGCTCCCTGAAGAACGCTGCTACGCCACGATAGCTCCACATGCACTGCACCCTAGACTGGTGATGCTGCTGATAGTTCACACCAAACCCAGGGAACCGGAGTGAGTTCTGTCATCGAGACTCATAAGGAATTAAATGAGCTCAACACGGATAACATCACCTTAGGAAGCAGTAGCAAGGATACGACCAACCACTGTCAGTTGTGCAGGCCCTGGGCAGATCCAGGTGGCCACAGAGAGGCTGCCTCTGCCTGGAAGGTGGCACAGGAGAAGAAGAAGAAAGAAGACACCTTCCTAGAGCTGGAGCAAGCTAGTTGGGCCCCATCCTGGCTGTCACAAACATGCAGGGTGAGAACAGGGCATCACCAAGGCTGATGGGGTAACCATCCTCTTCCACTGAAAAGCATAATTCAGTCTTGAGTGGTGGTGGCCAAAGGAGGTCTCTGCATCGTGAAGTGCCATGAGGTCGAGAGCGAGGATGCTGGGCAGGGATGGGGGCCAGGGAGCAGCCAGGGCTGCTGTCAGAGAAGGGCTCTTCTGGGTGTGATTCACCTCTGCAGTGGGGTTTTCCCTCCGTGTGCCATGAGTCACCAGTGAAACAGCCCCATTGCTCCAGCAGTTTCCACACAGCTACAGGGAGGATCGTCCGTCCTGGCTGCGCAGGTCTGAGATGATCTCCAGATCCTGTGTGTGTGAGGTGGAGGAGGACGGGGGCAGGGATGAGGAAGGGGGGGGGCTCTCAGTCTCTCTCTGCACCTATTCAGGGTAATTGCCCCCGTCGGAACTCGTACCCCACCCTAAACAAATAGAGGCTCCTATGGCAACTCTTGTTGGGGAAACTTAACAACTCACGCTCCAAATTACACTGGAAAAACACATGAGGGGAAAGTAAAAAATGACTAATTGGACTGGAGGCTCAAGAGAGCTGGGCACAGGGCTCAGGGGTGCTGCCCCTGCCCCTCACCCAGAGCCTAAGTCTCTAGATGGTTCCGTCTCAGCAAGCAGAGAGAGCAGAGGTGCTGACAGGTCTCCCTCGAGGGCTCATCGGTCTCGTTTTGGTCTTGTGAGAGTCATGGCATGAGGGAACACAAGCAAAGGAATGTCTGCAGAGTGGCTGATGTGAGAGGAAACCCCATACAGACCCTGTTGAGCCAGTGCTTGTGCCTACGGAGAGCAATGCCAGCGGTAGGAGAAGAGAGCTGTGCCCATGCTTGCAGAAACACCTGATGGGGAAAAGCCCCTCACCGATGGCCAACCGTGTCATGGGTGTGATCCAGGGAGATGCCAGCTGGGTCTTCAGTCACCACAGCACGTATCCTCCAGCACAGGAGGAATGGGGCTGGGTGAAATGGCTCATAAAAACGGGGGAAGAACAAACAAAGTCATTGCTGTAACCTCTCCATGTCGCGTGAAGACACTGGTTGCCGCTGGGCCAGCACAGGCGGTCTGCAGCAGCCAACCTCCCCACTCACCATCCATCTTCCTTGTTTATCCAGAGCAGAGCTGCAGCAGGGCATGTGTTCACACGCAGAGGTGCAGCAGCTGGCACCGCTGAGCCCCAGCGTAAAAATAGTAACGGCGAGTGGAGCGCTTGGCAACTGGGAACAGGCACGGGTGAAAGGAGGAGAAATTAAAGGTGGGGGGAGGAAAACAAGAGGGGGAAAAATACTGCAGGTCAAAGAGCGACGTGAGAAAGGCTGGTTAGATGTGCTGCATCCCAGGTAGGAGCATCCCAGTGTGTTCAGTGGTACTGTGTCTCTCAGGGCTGCCAGGAGATGCTCCCTGCAGGGTGTTTTTCCACCATCCACCTTTTCAAAGTCCTCAGAGCTGGGGCTGAGCCGGCTTCTCTCTCCTAGTGAAGTAGGCAAGGCCCAGAGACTTTTCTCCAAACCCACCTTACTTGTAGGTCGATTCACTGTGAAAGATGCAACAGGATGAGGGAAGGATGAGGCAGGAGGAATAAATCACAGACACCATCAGCATCGCACGTATTCTGGTGCTGTGTCACATTTTTTCCCAGAGACACTGGGTTTGCTCTGGCTGAGCAGAGCTGAAGGCTCAGTCCTTTGCTCTTGGTGACAACCTGTTCCAGATGCTCTGGAGTAAGATGAAAAGAAAGACAAGTACTTGGCCAGTTGTGTAACCAAAGAGCTGAGTCTTCTGCCTCAATCCCAGCTTCAGGGGACTGGATTGAGCTTTATCAAGCAAAAAAGTTCTCCTCTGGCTTTTGGGTTGCTGTGCAGGTCCTGAGCTTTGTGACTGTGCTGATCCCAGCCAAGGAGGGGGTGTTGCTTCCGTCCACGATGCTTCTAGGTCAGGATTTTGCTGTCCTCTCCTTATTCCCAATAGTTATGGATCTCAATCTGCAAGCTGAGGTGACCACACGCTGCGATAAAGCTGGGGACATGCAGGTGTCTTTGTCCTCTTAGCTGTTGCTTTCAAAGCAGCTCCCAAAGAACAGAGGAACCATCATCTCAGCGGTGGAAACGGGGAGGGACCAGAACCAAAAGAGCTGCTGCTGTGATCAGAGCCATGTCTTGAGAATCAGCGGCACCACTGCTACCTCTGTTCTGTGATGGGTAGGTGGAAGGATCAGCTGGAGGAGTCGGGAAGAAGACAGTGTGGCAGGAGAAACAGGGACAGAGCCAGAGGATAAACCTGTGCTGAGGAAACATCTCCCCTTGCTGTGCACATGGTCTTCCAGGGGCTTTGCAAAGGCTCCAAGATGACAGAAGCCCTGTCCTGCATGCCAACCACTGCCCACTGCAGGAGAGCATGAGGAAAGGAAAACACGAAGCAGCTGCAGCTTCTCCCCACTTTCCTTTCTTCCTTTCTACCTCAGCCACCAGCCATGATGCTGCAGAAAGCTCAGGGAGGTCACTGGGAAGACCTGAAGGGTACCCAAAGCCTTGTGAAAAGCCTGGCAAACCTCAAGTGAACCTTGAAGTGAACTTCAAGCCCTTGTGCATCCACCACCCCAGCTTGGGTCCTGCAAATTCCTCCTCCCATCCCTGTCAACGCTCCCTAACATCACTCCAGATACAGAAACCGGGGCTGGTGTCAGTCCCTTCCCCACAAGAGCTGGTTGAAGGGATGCTCCTGTGTCCCTGGACATGTCCCTCACACTGCACACACATGTTGGCGAGGCAGAGCCCAGCCGCTCCTGGCTCTCCGCTCTTGCCCAGGGAAGTTGACTGGGAATGCAGACTGTGGGAGGAAATGACAATGTTCATTGTTTGGATTAAATATTTTTCTTGGCCCTCTCCCTGCTGCAGCGTGTCTTTCACTTCTCTTCTCTCCCCCCCGTCCTTAACACCCTGAGCACATTCACTTTCCCTCTCTCCTTCCTGAGGCTCTCCAGCACACAGGAACATAGGCTTTGGGAAACAGCAAGGGATGGAGAGGGAGCAGGGCTGGCTTCTGCTCAGCAGGGTGTCTGGGATGTCTCTGTACCCCAAATTGCTCCAAGCTGCCAGCGAGCTCCACCTGGTCCATCGCAGTGGGGGATGCAGAGCAAGAACCACCCAAGAAGGAGACCTCCAGGGATTTGGCAAGAGGCATGAGTGGCCTAAAGATGGGGAGGAAAGAGAAATTCCTGCATATCCAGTGCTTCATCTGCTGTGTTTAAATCTCCTGGTTTCTGTCCCGAGCCATCCCTCTGCTCCTGGTGTCCCTCAGAACCACTTGCCCACAGGGTGGCCTGCTTGGAGACACTGTGGACCTGTCCCATCACCACAGGCACAGCCAGAATGGGGAAANACTTGCCCACAGGATAGCCTGCTTGGAGATACTGTGGACCTGTCCCATCACCACAGGCACAGCCAGAATGGGGAAACACCAGTTGTTCCTGAGCTTGCACGTGCCCCTCAGCCACTCACTCGCCAACGTGGCATGCAGACCACTTTTACCACATCTCACATCTCTGGGAACCTCCAGCTCCTTCTCCTCAGGCCTCATTAAGAAAACAGAGGCTTGTTGCTTGTGAAAGAGCTCCATAAACTCAAAGGAATGCGTCAAGGAAGAGGTGACAGACTGGAAGGCGGCGTCCTGCTGTCTGGTTCCAGCCCATGTGCCATCACTTGTACTGCCATGCCCAGGGCAAGCAACAGCCCAGCTCCTGGCAGCCTGGTTGTGCAGCTCCAGGTGTTCTTTGGGACATAGGTGGGTCCCTTGGTCAAAGGTTTCCCACTTGCAAACCCTTAGGCCCTATTTGAATCAGGGTGGATGGAGTTTGCACAGAATCAGTGTCTGAATGGGATGGAGAGCAGAGAGGTTGGAGTGCTGCTTGGTACCCAGTCTAAATGCTGCTGCAGATTGGCCATACTGGGAGAGAGGGGCCTTGCATGAAATTGTTTCTGAGTTCCATGACAGCATTTGATTAGGGCACCCTTGTGCTGCAGAAGCAAGTAGGTGGCTACTGAGTGTGGATGCCTTTCCTCTGCCCCACACTGTGCCTCACTCCACAGCAACACCCCCCATCTCAGCAGAGAGTGATCTGGAAAGGGCTTGGCACAGGCCATGAGGACAAGGGTGAAGAAAGGGATGGAAAGCTGGTGTAGATGAGCACCTCCTCAGGACAGGTCTTTGCTTCCATAACAGCATCTGTGTCCATGATCTATTCATTGTGTTGCCCATAGCCTTGCCCTCTTTACACCCTGCTAATGGGAGAAGAGAAACAGCAGCAGGAAAGGACAAGGCAAGGGGAGCAGAGGAAGATGCTGCCTGTTTATGGTGCTGCTGGCAAGCACAATGGCTCCCAGAGATGGGTCCTCAGTGCTCACCCACTCCCAGGGCTGCAGCTGCACACATGAGAGAATCCAGGACTTCCCACACCATGAGCACCAGCCTGTACCTCAGCAGCTCAACTACTGCCTCTACGAGTTGGTTCTCCTGCCACCATGGGTTAGATCTCCTGCCTCCAGGGGTTAGATCTCCTGCCAAACCATTTGTGCAAAATATGTTGCAGGATAGAACGGGTTATGGAAAACAAGCCCTGAAAACCACAAGGGCCTCCTGACCCACTTGTATCTGGTTTCTGCCAAGTTCTTGTTAGAGATCTTAAACAGAAAGAAAAACAATGTACGAGGGATGAAGGACCTGATGGGGAAGGAACATTCGTGTTGGAAGAGCAGTTGGCTGGGCTGTGCTTGGGGATGTTTGTTCAACAGCAGAAGCGTCTCGTTGGGTTTCATTCCAGCAGGGGCTTTCCATGCCTTTTCCATTCCTGTCCCCTGTCCTCACACTGTGCTCGTGTGTGACCATTTCATCTCCCTCTGCTTTGTCTAATCCCTATCTAAAGGTGCCCCTTGCCCACACAGCCTCGTGGGGTACCTTCCATCACCTCACCAGTCTCAGCCAGTGCTCTGGAGCTCTGTATCCATCTTACTCAGCACCTCTGTGACTTGGCAAACTCCCCAGCAGGGTTCAAACTGAAGAGTCT
The DNA here is from genome assembly GCA_013397515.1 of Upupa epops. NCBI lineage: Eukaryota > Metazoa > Chordata > Aves > Bucerotiformes > Upupidae > Upupa > Upupa epops. The sequence goes on from VZRI01006155.1 coordinate 178,592, forward strand.
CAGATGATGTGGGCTCTCCCTGAAGGGCAGATGGGGCATCCCCTTGCCCATTTGGAGGGCTGCATCCTCTTCAGATGTGGAGGCCAATGCATCATGTACTATCCAAACTTTGAATGTAGGGCAAGTTGTTGAGTCCTGTTTGGTGACCTGGACCACTGAGACTCCTTAAGGAACTGCAGTCACAGCACTCACATCTAACAGGACCCTCTCTGCATTGCCAAAGCCAGACAGCAGATGGAGAAGAGTACTGGCTGGATAAAGGTGTTGGGAGATGCTCCCGTACACAGACAGGAGATGAGAGAGTGACCACAAGAGGGTGACTAAATTCTGCCATGCTGATACCCAGCTGCTCTAGAGTCTCCAAGCTGGGGTGTTCTTAGCCTTTCTTGCCCTGAGCCTCAGGAGAGCAGAATAGGATCCTTTTCCCATAGAAGAACATCTCACAAGCATCATTTTTCTGCCTGGTGCCCTGTGCTGAGCTTTGCCATGGTACAAAAGCAAAGTCCCCCACCAGGTCTGGGAGAAGGAGTAATCAAGAGGCCTTACTGACAGTGAGGAGCAGCTGGATACTGGCTCTGGTGCTTTGCCCAGGGAGAGAGGCACACCCCATCTCCAGCCACGTTAAAGCACAGCAGGACCCTGGTTTTAAAGGAGACTTCCCACCATCCCTATGACTCTTGCCTTCAGAGGGTTAATTCTGGATGACAAGAGCTGGACACGAGCCATGGACGTGCCGAGCGAGGGTTCTGTTCATGCTGGTGGGCAGAGCCAAGGATCTATCACAGTTCTTGACTACCTGTTGTTGGATAGAGGCTGGAGAACAACTTGCAACCACAAACACGCCACAATGCCTATCTCATCGTTTCCATGCTAGCACCCCAGGAAACCCTTGGGACACAGAACGAACTCTTGGTTTACGATGGTGATAACATGCACAAGGGCAGCGAGACCTTGTCCTGTTGCAGGGAACACTGGACTGATTCCCAGCAGCTCACGACAGTGGTCTGGTACGGCCCATCTTCACCCAGGGTGTGAAGGAGAAACCTCAAGCCAAACTATCTTGGGCACAGGAAGAGGATGCTGAGTGCTGGCCAGCTCAGGATGGCTTAGGAGAACCTGCCCCAGATGCTGCAGACACCTCCCACACAGCAGCCGCACACACCGCAGGGACCATGACCTCCTCCTTCTAACCAGCCCCAAGCCCCCTCCTCTCTTCCCCCCACCCGCTGCCATCTGTTTTTCCACTGAGGAGATGTTCTGCCGGCCCTCGCGAGGCAAAGCACGCTCGGTGCTAACTCATATTCCTGATGGGCTCCTGGAAGGGTTTGCATCCCTCCCTCTCTCACCCGCACAACTATGTGCCCCCCTGCTCTAGGGATGGGGAACTTGGCACAGCACAGCGGGACCGGGAGGCAGATGGACGACCAGATTAATGGAAAGAGAAGGGAGGTGGGGAGAAGAGCAGGAGGGATGAGCAGGCTGGTTAATCTGCTGCCAGTGTACAACAAGAGATGAGCAAGAGTCCCTCTAATGCTGCTGAGTGGTGACCTGAATGTCCCAAAGCAGGGCAGAGCTCCAGCTTGGGCTGGGAAGGTTGAGTCTTGGCTGCTCCAAAGGTCTCCCAGCCTGAAGTGACTCCACCAGGGAGACAGTATGAACAGCCAGGTAGCCTGGATTTCTCTTGCATAGGGTTGTTCCACTTACTAAGGCATCCAGATGAGGAAGCTTCCTCATGCAACACATGTTTGGAAATCAAGGGAGACACAGCAGCATCTCTGAGGGGTGACTCTGACTGGAGGCGACCTGGGCAGTACACTGCAAGAGCAGTCCATTGACCGGTGGAGAGCACAGGCTGGGCTCCTAAAGGAGGTGTCACTGAGAGATCACTGAGAAAAGAGGGGGAATCTGGAACTGAGATGTCCTACAGACAGAGTGAGTCATGCTGACCCACACCAGACCAAGCAGGGGCTGTGCTCTGCTGTCACAGACCAGTCCTCGTGCAGGCAAATGAAGGGGAAAACATAACAAGGAGATTTGGGTGGGGAGGCACCGTGCAGCAAGGACAGATTGCAGGTTATATTCCATCCCTACATCACTCTTGCTGTCTGCCATCCCCACATCCCACAAGAGGTTGGGTCCCAAGTGAACCACAGTACATTTGGTCATCAGGATGGAGGCAGGAGAGAGAGGGGAATGAGCATGGAAGCCAGCACAGATGAGGTAAAAACAGCGTTCAGGGCATTTTCTGTGGTCAGACTGGGGCCTGGGACAAGTAACATCTTCCTTCTTCCCAAGGGTGGGTACCAGCTTCCAGAGTAATGCTTTGAATGAGACAACTTTGGTGAGACTGACTCTCTGTGGCAAGAGAAGGCTGCTGTGAAACACTTGTGGAAAACAGCTACCTGGAAACACTCGGCTTGTCAGCGAAACCTGCAGCACCCTGCAGCATCAGAGAAGAAAAGCCACTGAACAGGATAATCAAAGGCAGGGAGGTGAGAAGCAAGGAGGATAAGGAGAACAGCGAGGAGGTGGCAATGAGCTGTATCAAAAAAAAGAGAGCATCAGGGTGAAACAGAGGATGAATCTTCATTGGTTTTATAGAGACTGACTGTGACCTTAAAGAGGGGCCCGTGCTGATGAAACTGCTAACGAGGAAGAAGGGATTGTTCCACTGAGTCTGACAAAGAGTTAGATGACCCAAAAGTCAAGAGAGAGAGAGAAACACGATGACATTCTCGTGTATAAAACTGAAGGGCAAGCTCTTATACTGGTGGTAAAACATCTGCTGTTAGCTTGGAACTCATCAGTTGGCAACAAAGGAAGTAGTGAAAGATCTGGGTGTGCTTGCTGACCTCAGGACATCTCTGAGCTGCCAGACTGATGCAACTGCAGAAATAACAGCTATAGTGCTGGGTCCTATCAAAACATTTCCAGTACAAGGAAGCTTTGTGCAAGGCTGTGGTGAGATTTCAGCTGGAAGAGTACGTACTGCTTGGTCAATCAGAGAATGGCCCAGGTTGAAAGGGATCTCCAAAGGTCATCTAGTCCAACGCCCCTGCAGTGAGCGTTGATCAACTAGATCAGGTTACCCGGAGCCTTGTCAAGCCTCCCCTTCAATATCTCCAGGGATAGGGTCTCAACTAAATCTCTGGGCAACCTGTTTCAGTGTTCAACAGCCCTCCTGCTAAAGAACTTCTTCCTAAAAGACAATTTCAATCTGCCCTTCTCTAATTTTAAGCCATTGCCCCTCATCCTATCACTACAGGCCTTTGTAAACATAGAATCATTAGGGATTGGAAGGGACCTTGGAAGACCATCTAGTCCAAG
>VZRI01006155.1:182403-197948 GCA_013397515.1 Upupa epops
CCTTTCTCCTGCACTGCTGTCCAACAGGTCAGTCCCCAATAGTCCCTCTCCAGCACTCCACCTTCTGGTAGGACACTGGGAGATTTTGATTTGTTTATCCTCCTGTATGCTCAGACCGTTTAGAATTGCTTTCTAATAGTCAAGACAAGCATCCAGCAACAGGAGGAGGCCGTGCTGGCCATGAGCACGCTTGGGTAGCCAATGAGAAGACAGTGACATGATGAGACATGATCTAGATGTCAGATGTTTAGGTTTACTTAGTTGGCTTTAGGTTGGACTGGATGATCTTTACGGTCTTTTCCAGCCTCATCATTACTGTGAGACTGAGATGCTGGGACTTCAGGTACTTCATCGCTCTCCCATGCACACACACAAACAAGCCAGTGTGTTTCACCACCCTCTGTAGGACCTCTTGCTGAAAACACAGACCTAAGATGAAGTGTAAGGACTGTAAAGACCTGGAGCTCACAGAAGCCTCCATTGCTGAGCCCTGATACTCAACCACCAGTCACAGCACCTCATTCCTTCACTTGCAGCCCATGCCTTGTACAACACAGCCATTGGGTTTGGGAAACAGCTGCCGCACCTTCTGCCCACCACAACATCTCCTTCCCAAGGACGTGCCCCCCACAGCATCTCCTGTTCTCACACACAAAGAGCTGAGCTAGGCAGGACCAGTGAGCAAAAAGCAGTCGTTTAGCATCGAAAGGAGCACGTAAACTAAACAACCAGCAAATCCAGAAGCTATTTCTGGTGTGCAGACCTCATTTATATCTTCCTCTTTGGTAGCAATCCCAACTTTTCAGCACAAAACATTCCAAAATACCTCCATCCCACCCCCAACCACCCTTTTTCCTTTCATCCTTAATCACAACAACGACTAGCGCTTGACAAAAACTGCCTATTTTGAATTTCCTTTGCGAACTGCCCACGATTTGCTCCTGCCTGCTCATTACTCGAAGCAAAACGAGCGGCTAACCGATGCCTGCAAGGAATTCTTTGTCGGCAGATTCCTCGGGAGCGGTTTGCGGTGCGTGCACGAGGCTGGAAGTCCCGCTTGTTTGGGTTGGCCGCGCGAGTGGCGCAGGGCTTTTCTGGAGCCGCGTTACTCTAGAACTGCGGGTCTGGGTAAGGAAATAGTTGGGCTCGCAGTCAGTCACGGGCTCTTTGGGGATACCCCTTGCCAGCGAAATCCTTTTGCTAGAACATTCTCCCCCGGCTGGCCAAGAAACAGCAGGAAAGGAAGGAAATGGGTTGTTCTGCAGCTCCCAGCATTGCTCCTATACCCAGGGATGTTGACTCTGTTCGCTCAGCCCAGCCAGCAAGCCCTGGCCCAGCTCAGAGCAAACATGAGGTCAAAGCCACCCAGCTTCATGCTGGAGCGAGTCTTCATTACCAGGAGCAATCACGCAAGGAGCTTGTGTGGGGGGAAGGCTCTTACCTCGCACGAATCGATGCAGTGAATGACGGAGGGGTCTGGGTACCACTGCAGCCTGCCCGTGCACACGATGTGCTGAGGAGGGAAGGAGGAGAGAGCCATCAGGTGAGGAGGTAGAACTCACCAGCACTTCTTGGAGGTGGGGGGTCCCCCTCAGTGCTGCGTTGCTCACTGGCACCGCCAGGACCCTCCCCGCACCTCCCCACCCTGTGAAGCCCATCAACCCTGAGGCAGCTGCACCTTGCTGACCCACAACCCCCGACTCACAGAGTGGTGAGTGGTTGGAAGGGACCTCTGGAGATCATCCAGTCTGATCCCCCTGCTAGAGCAGGGTCCCCTAGAGCAGATTGTGCCAGGGTACACAAGGGCTGGGTAGGTGAATGGGGATTTATATGCAGATGTACAGATACACAACTGGGAGAGGACTGAAAGTGGATGGTAGAAGCCACCAGAGAACTCAGTTTGGCTGGCAGTGCCATCCCACAGTGAGGATGCCACCATGGGCCACAACAGGATGAGTCTGCCACCATCTCTCTGCATGATGCTGGATTCACGAGCTCCTCACTCATAGGGGGATGGTGATCTCAGCTGCTCACCCCTTGCTGTCTCCATCAGTCTGCACAGAGGTCCCTGCTCTAATGCAGAGAACCAGTTCCCAGTAGGACTCACCTCACCTCCCCAAGCTTGCCCTGAGGCAGATCCACCCTGGTGTTTGCTCATGGGGCTGAGGTTATCACTGCTATCTATGAGGCACAAGCTTAGCTCCTGCAGCCAGCTGGACAAGAGAGCAGGATGCGAAGGGCTGGGTTTCATTGCTGGAGCTGGAACGCCTGGTCCTGCTCGCTCAGTGGGGGTTTGCGGGGAGCACTGTGATTACAGAGGGGGAAGAAAAGCCCCACCGCACATGCAATTTCCTCCTTGTAAAGCTCAGGCAGACTTTGAAACCCGAAGCCCCATAAAGCCATGGCTGGCCTGCAAAAGTGTCCTGGGATGCCCTTCGCAGCACTGGAGCCACACAGAAGGGTAATGTGTGTCTTCTCCTGGCCTCCCAGGGAAAACAAGCAGCTCTGGCATCTGAGCATGGAATAGCTCTGCCCACAGACCTGTGCAGGTCCTTCTGCTGGGTGTTCGCACCAGGATGGGCTCAGATGGCCTCCTGTCTGTCCTCTGCCAGTGAGGGGGAAGGCAGATCTGGGGGAGCTGCCTTCAGATGGGGCAAAAGTCAGGGATGTGGCTGAACCAGCTAATTCCTGCTCATCCCAGAGGCTGTGAGCATCCTGACCCTACTGGGGTGTTCCATATGTGGGTGTTGAGCAACTCGAATGACATTTGAGTTTACTCATGTTCTGGGCTGGGAAATAAGGGCTGAGCGACAAACCTGCCTGTCTGCAGGATGCGATGAATCAGAGCTCAGAGCAAAACATGACCGAGCCCTCCCTGAGTGGCCCCTGGTGTGGTTCACCCCATCCTCTCCATCGCCTATGGAGCAACAAGATGTTGGAAGAGCAAAGGAGGGAGCAAAGACAGAAGCCAGGGCAGAAAACAAGTCTGTCCATGAACAGAGCTCCTGGCGAGAGAGAGAGCATCACTTCACTGACACCTCCTCCTCTCTGCAGAAGACCCTGCAGTGCAGTGGAAGGGAAGCTGAACACCAACCACCACATCAATTGTCCAAGCCCTCCAATCCCTCAATGGCGAGGACACCCTCCAAGACTGGTGCTCCAGCAGCGATGGGTCACGGGGCTGATCCAGGCCACACGCTGGAGTACCCGCAGGCAGGACGCTGGGGCCTCCTGCGGGTTTGGGAAGGAGGGGAAAGCACTTGGACGGGAGCTCTGGCTCCTGGGAAGTGTTTGCTTTGCTTTTTTCCACCTCCTTTCTCGCGCATCTCGGTTTTATTTTAAGAAATATTACCCCGGCAGAGCTGCTCTTTGGGAAAGTCGTGCCGTGAGGATCCAAACTATTTGAGCTATTTGGGCTAGTTTGACTACACAAATGAGTAAGGGATGGGGAGGGAAAGGCTCCCCTGGTCCAGCGGCTCCTGGCAGACAGAGACCCTTCAGCCTACAGTGCCTGGCCAGGGCTGTGTCTCTGCCACAGGGTATTGGGGCACCCAGGCTGATGTCGTGCCAGGGTGGCTACCACTCTCCTGGCACACGGCTGACACCAGCAGCAGCCAGGCAGGTCTGGGCATGAGGCTCACCCTGAAAAACCAGCAGGATCCCTGCATTCAGCTCCACTCCTTGTGGCATAAAAGGCCAGTGGCATCCTGGCTTGTATTAGCAATAGAATGGCCAGCAGGACTAGCGACATCATTCTCCCACTGGGGAGACCTCCCCTCAAGTACTGGGGGCAGTTCTGGGTCCCTCACTTCAAGAAAGAGACTGAGGGGCTGGAATGGGTCCAGAGGAGCAACGAGGCTGGGGAAGGGACTGGAGGGAAAGTCTGATGAGGAGAGACTGAGGGAGCTGGTGGTGTTTAGCCTGGAGAAGAGGAGACAGAGGGGACCTTCTGCCTCTCTATGACTCCCTGAAGGGAAGCTGTAGTCAGGTGGGTTCAGGCTCTTCCCCCAGGCAACTAGTGACAGGACAAGAAGGCAGGGCCTGAAGTTGCACCAGGGGAGGGTTAGGTTGGATGTTAGGCAGCCCTTCCTCATAGAAAGGGTGATCAGACACTGGAATGGACTGCCCAGGGCAGTGGTGGAGTCCCCATCCCTGGAGGTGTTTAAGGACAGACTGGCTGTGGCCCTTAGTGCCCTGGTCTGGCTGATGTGGTGATGTTAGGTCATGGGCTGGGCTGGATGATCTTTGAGCTCTTTTTCAGCCTCTGTGATTCTGTACCCTGCAAGTCCCTGAGTTTCACCTCAGGCACTGGTGCTTTACAGTGAACAGTGCTATGGGGGAGCAGCATGGGCAGCTCCTAGGAGAGGACCAGTCAGTCCCTAGCTCAGTGTGCTGCTTCCCTTCCCAAGGCTGACAACTCTTGGCACAAGGAAAAGAGATTTGAGATCAAGAATAACAGATGAAGAGAAGGGGACTCTCCTCTTCTTCTACAAGACCACGTCTCTCCCCTCACCTCGACTCTGGTGGGCTGCAGACGGTGATCCATAGTGTCTGCAGTTACATTGTCAGGCAGGATGACAGGGTCGCTGGGGGGTACCACACAGGAGGGCACACACACTGCACCTGCAAAGAAGAGAGAGCCTTGAGGGCTTCATCAGAAACCGAGCACAGACCCATACGTGTAGGGTTGAGCTGATACAGAGGAGAAGGCTCTTTTGCTCCTAACCTGGGATGATAATTCCCTTCCTAAATCCTGAATTATGCAGTAGCCTACAGGACCTGTGGCCAGTTCCCTTCTCTCAGATAGGAGGAAAACTAGACATGCCCCAAGAGAGATCCAAGCCCTGACAGCAAGCCATGGGATCCAGCATAGAAATAAAGCTGGCCTGGATGTTGTGGGATGTTAGAAAGCACCCTTCATGGTGTTGCTACCAGGCTGGATTCCCACTGCCTTCCTATGACCCAGGATGCCCCAAAAACCACCTTGGAAAAAACAGGTGGTTCCTAGAGCTATCTCCACCCTCATATTAGGTCTGTCCAGAGCTTGCCCAGAGCAGGCTCTACCCATTTGGACCAGCCCCAGGTGACTGGTGTGCTTGATTCCGAGCGATCCAGGCTCCGCTCCAGCATCCTGTGCAGCGGGATGCCAGGCGAGATGCCACGACTGCAACTGAGTGCTGCAGCTGTTCCTGAAAGCACAAAGCGACCGAGTGCCGGAGATAGAAATGGATGATGTGGTCCCTCATCTGGTGGAAATGCCCTGTTACATACAACTGTGGCTGCAGCTTTTATCTAGGACCCACCAGAGCAACCCTACAAATGTCTGTGGTACCAACAAGCAGAGAGACCTCAGGATGGGCTATGGAGGTCAGGGAAAGATACTGCAGAGGACTGGGTTTGCCCTTCAGGCCGATCCCTGCTCCTTCTGAGAAGAGAGATGATTACACTAGAGGCAGCTTTAGCTTTGAACTTTGCCCATGGGCACAACCAGGGCACACATGAGGATAAAGTCACCTTGCCCTGGGTTTAGGAAGAGGGTGGAAAAGAAAACAGGATTTTTTTTTCATGGGTTTAGTGGAGATTAGCACAAGAACAGTCATCACGACCTTTGGCTCTCCAGGAGGGTTAAGACAACACGAGGTTTAGTTTCATGTTCGGCTTCCACCTGCCCTCACCTATGCCGTGTCCCTGCTCGCACTTGTATTCCACGAAGTTCAGCTCTGGGGGCGGTGGGCAGGTGCCCCGTAAGCTCTCACACAGCTTGAACTCCTCTGTCCATGAGCCCTCCTTGGTGCAAACAATGGGAACCTGCAAAGGAAAAGGGGAGCAACCAGTGTCACTCACCCTGCCCGGCCACCGCACAGCTCACGATGGTGGGCAGAACACAAGGAGACCCCTCCTGCTGGTGAAATGCAGACAGAGGGTCTCCAGAGCAGCCAGGGTCCAGCCTCTGGAGCTTTAAACCAGAAAGCAAATTGATTTTCCAGCTGCTGGATCCCACTGAAGGAAATCAGCTGCAATTCTGCCTGCAGGACCCTTCCAGCAGGTTGGGTAAGAAAGCTGGATGGAAGAGTCTGGCAGGTTGCTGCTGCAGCCACATGAAACCCATCTGAAGCACAATGCTTGCCTGGTCTCTGCCTCCCCCCAGGGTCACCCACCTGTTTTCCCTGTGGCTCACAGCTCAGGACGCACTGGCTGTCCAGCTCGAAGCCCCGCGTGCAGTTGTACATGCCCTCGAAGACGGGAGGGGGTGGCTCACACACCACGGGCACGCAGTGTCCTTCCTCCCACTGCCCACTCTCCAGGCACTGGACCTTCAGGAACTTCCTGGGGAAACACAGAGACCAGATAGGGCTGCTGCCCCCAGACAAACTCCACTTTGGCTCTACCAAGAAAAGATAGGAGCAGCCTGGGGACATCAGTCCTGGAACATCATCTGGCACCCTGCTGGCTGCCTTGGATGCTTCCATGCCAGTCCACCCCTTACCACAGGCAGGTCCCCCTGAAGGGATAAGCCCACACTCAGCCAGGACCTTCTCTTCCCCTCACTGTCAGGATCACATTGCTTTTGGAGCACTGGATGCTTTTTCCTTGCTCTCTCCATCTCTCTTGGTACCCCTAAACCATCCCTCTGCCCTGCAGCCCCTATGAGTCCTGGGATGCTTTGTCCCAGTGCCAGTAGCTTCACACTTTGCTGGATGGAGCAGGCCTCCACCAGTAAATCCTGCTGGCTTGTGCCCAGCTTCTCCTGAGGCTCCTCTTTGTGCTCCAGCCAGAGCTGTCGATCCCACTCTCGCCGAGGGCCTGTCAGACTGCAGCAGACTGACACCATCCCGTGCTGCTACAACAGCCCAGGCACAAACCTCTTGCCAAAAAAACGATGAAGGAAAAAAAAAGCCCAGGAGCAGAGCCCACCCGTTTCACAGTCTCCTGTCCTTGACACTGGGTTGGCCAGGGATGGCTGTCCCAGGAAAGGACACATCACCACAGCCCCAGACTTCGACCCAGGATTGACAGCACTGGTGGGTTTGACCTGAGCCAGCACTGTCTATAAGGAGATCTTCTTCCTCCCTCCTGTGCTTCACTAGACATCTTGCTCTGGATTAGCAACTCTGGATCCTACTGTGGTTTCAGCCTCCCCCTGGATTAACTTCCCTGGTTGCTGGTCCTTTCCATAGGGATGACAGTCAGCACCTTTGGATGATGTCCCCAGCACAACTTGCCCCCTCCTGTGTCTGTTTGAACACTTCCCCACTTGCAAAGGCAGCTGACGCAGCTGCTGCTCCTTCACATGGCAGCAGAGGCCCTGCAGAGCCCTGAAGCTGGGAGAAAACCTAGGGAGAAAGGCTGGATGCGGGGTGGTCACACCACGGCAGCTGCAGTTTGCACAGGTGCATGCTGTGGTCTGCAGCCCCAGGACCTTCACCGGGGTGTCTGGTCTTGATGTGGTACTGGAATAGCCCCAGCGCTATGCTCACCCCCTCCCACCTCTCCCCAGCCCTGAGGGGAGCTCAGCCTTGGAGGCTCCCTGCCCCCAGCAACATCCATCCATGCTGAGGAACATCAAGTGAGGCTCGCATGGGCTGACCCTGGGGCAGAAGGTGGCCCTTGGACCACGAACCCATGGTGAAGGGAGTGGGTTATGTTCAGGCACAGGGAAAGGAAAGGAGAGGCTTTAAAAATAATAAACAAACATCCATTGAGAAAGCACAACCTCATGGCAGCTGGAAACTTCCAGCCCCTGCTGCCTTCTGATCTGGGTTAGCGGCATTTCGGGAGGATTTATGAGGAAACCAAACAAACTGGAGTCAAGGCTTCCCCCTCTTGGTGGGCGAGCGGGTGTCTGGTGGGCAGAGGAGCCCAGGACACATTCAAGGCTGTGAGGGGCTGTGCTTGGCAAGAAGGAACCCAACCTGAGAGCTGAGCATGGAAGGTCAAGGCTTTTGCCTTCAGTCAAGAGCAGCTCGTCCACATGATAAGCAAGCAGGGATATTTCTCTTCCTGATGACACGTTTTGCCTGCTGTAACGGGATTGGGATCGTGATCATCCATCAGGATTGTTTTATCTGGAGAAAAGGAGGTTGAGGGGAGACCTGAATGCTCTTTATAGCTACCTGAAGGGAAGGGTAGAGAGGTGGATGTTGACCTCTTCTCCTGAGGCACCAGCAATAGGACAAGAGGAAATGGCCTCAAGTTGTGCCAGGGGAGGGTTAGGTTGGGCATCAGGAAAAAATTCTTCACTGATAGAGTGGTCGGGGGTTGGAAGAGGCTGCCCAGGGATGAGAGGGAGTCATCATCTCTGTAGGAGCTCAAAAACCATTGGGCACAAGGTTTAGTGGGCAGGGTGGGGTTGGGTTGATGTTTGGACTGGGTGATCTTGAAGGGATGATCTTCCAACCTTAATGTGATTCTACGATCAGAGATATCAGACAGATCAGTAGTAAAGTATGTGGAACTGCTACGTCAATGTGTATCGCTAGGAATACACAAACGACTCTGCGTGGTTTCCCCACCTCACAGGGTGTCCAGACCTCAGAGGAGTCACACACACACGCACATCAGAGGACATCCCCTGGGCCAGCGCCACTGCCATCGCCCAACTGCACAAGCTGAGCTGACGTGGATCACACACCCAGTGCCTGAAATGCCACAGGCAGCCGTAACCACCATTTGCTCAGCTCCTCCTGCCCCAGAAATGCTCCCAATGCTGTGAAAAGCTGTTTACAGAAACCACTTCCTTCGTTACAAGGCAAGAAATTTGGCAACTGCATCCCGGTGCACAACAGCCCTACCCCAGAGTGAAGCGGAGACAGGGTCTGCATCCAATTAGAACTGGAAGGGGGCATTAAACAATTAGCACTTAATTACCTGATCTGGACTCGCGTCAAGACCCTGGGGAGGACCCAGCTGGTGCCAAGGAATTGTTAGTGACCGAACCCAGCAGGACTTCAACTGGTGGCGGCGCAGACAAAGCGTTGCATCGCCCCCAGCGCTGCGATACCGGCTGAGCACAGGGGCACTGCATCGACAGGAATTTTTCTCCTGAAGCATCGGGGAAAATCTTCTCCAACTGAAATGGCACTGCTGGAGATGAAATTTAGCGAAGATGTGCAGGGGAGAAGCTTTAACCCTGACCAAAGGCAACCTCCAGTGCCTCGATCGATGTGGTTCGGCTCCTAGGAACAGCAGCAGCACCAGGGATCTTCCACCATCTAATCACATCCTTAGGGTCCACAAACACTGCTCTAGGGGCTTAATTTTCACCAAGTGGCTTGAGATGCCCAGGACAATTCCCTTGCTGTAGGTTAACACACGTAATGCTCACGTGTGTGCAAGAGCAGTTTATGTCTTGATCCCACCTGCCTTCACGTAAACCAGGGGGACGTCTGTCCTATTTCAAGAAGTCAGCATGACCAGAGAGAATGGCTCTGCCTTGTACTCATTGAATTAACTCCTCAGGACTGCCAGCACATCGCTCCTCACTCATGCTGAGACAGTTCTCACCCACAACAGAGAAGAGAAGGAGGGAAATGCTTAAAACAGGCCCACCACACACTTACTTCTTGGGCTTGCCCACCGCGTTCTCGGCCACGTGGTATCCAGGCTTGCACTTGTAGCGACAGACTGAGCCCACATCATGGTTCCCTTGCAGGCACCGTGGGACCAGGAGCTTGGCGTTGGCCACTGCAGGAGGTGCATCACACTCGAGCTTGCAGTAGGCTTCAGGCAGCGACCAGAGACTGTCCTCCAGGCAGGTCAACCACTGGTTTGTTCCTGACCCCAGAAGAGAAGCAAGCATTACATAAACTCCTACACTCATAGGATGGAAGGGACCTCAGAGATCATCTAGTTCCAACACCTCTGTCTAGACCAGGTTGCCCAGAGCCCCATCCAACCCTGCCTTGAAGTCTCAGCTCTGGCTAATGCTCACCCAGCAGCACCTCAATCTCCCAGTTTAGAAGGGCACTGTCCTCCTTCACCTCACCTTCCCAGCTCGGCAAAGCCTTTCTGCACTTACAGAGCAGCCTGTGGGGCCTGAGCGTGGCTGCTCTTGGCTACTACCAGTGCATTGTGTTTTCATTCTCCTGGTCCTCCCAGGCACCTCTGGTCATCGGACTGTGATGCTGAACTGCCTGCCACGTGTTTGACTCTGAAAGGACAATCCCTCTCTCTAGACTACACCCAGGAGATAAAGTTGAGCTGGGGATGGGGTTCTGCTGGTGAAAGCTCAGAGCTATCAGCCAAAGTCACAGAATCACAGGATGGTGGGAGCTGGAAGACAGCTCTGGAGGTCATCTAGTGCAACACCCTGCTTACAGGATGCCTTGCAGCAGATCCCATATAACACAGCCAGGCGGGCTTGGGATGTCTGCAGAGCAGAACTCATCAGAGTGCTGAGGAAGGTGACAAACAAAGCCCGCAGACTGCACTGCATGCCAGGTCAGGCTGGGGCTGCAAGCGGGTGAGGAACAGCTTCTGTGGGATGGAGAAAGGATCTTGGTTCTGCAAGTATCCCCTAAACTTTGCCTTAAACATCCCCTACCTGGTGACACCTGAGGAGAGCCTTCAGCGGGCTGGGGGCTTTCTGTATGATGCCTCCCAACCCACCTTTCCTCTCCGCAGGTGCTGCTTGAGGCTTGTCCTTGCCCACCCTCATAGGGTGTCCTATATGTGTGCCACAAGATGACAAGCACCGGGAGGACGGACATGGGAGCCTTAACTGGTGTGACTGGGATTTTAATCCACCCATCACTAACGGGCTGGTTTGAGTGCTGCATCCCAACTCTTTGTTCTCCCCTAGAGAAAATTCCACTTGTTAGACCCAGATAACAGGTGGCCCAATCTGTAGAGCCCTGGGTGTGCTTGCAGCGAGTGTTCAGGGCTGCATCACTCACGTGGTGCAGACGATGGATGGTTCACTGGGAACTGCTGAGCAAGAAAAAAGAGCTGGACTGGAGTGAATGGGATTCCTCCTGCCGAGAGCTTTGCATCAGCAGATCCCAGTGCAGCCAGGCTGCTCCACAATCCCTTCACACATCCCTTTTTTTTTTTGGTGGAACCGCTGCTCTGCCTTGGACCAGAGGCAAGACCGTGCCTCCGCTCAGCACTTGCGTTCCTGGTGGGCCAGTGGGGCTGAGGGTTGTCCCCATGCAGCCATGTCATCCTTTCCTTGCCTATTCTTAGCCTTTATTAGCCTTGAGATCCTGCCCGTGAGGCTGGAGCCTTTGGGAAGAGCAAGCATCCAGCACGTCCCTCCTTGACAGCTCAGGCAAGTCGCCTGGACCTCTAAGAGTTTACCAGCACGGGAGCCATGGCCAAGCATCGCCAGCCACTGTGTCAGCTGCTGGAAGTCACCCAGGGCGCTTTACTGAGGGGATGAACCCATGGCAAAGCTCCCACTGACTTCATCAGAAGCAAGAGGCGGCTGTGAGGGAAAGATCAGACCGAAGGCCTGCCCTTGCCTGACCCACCCAAGGCAACGGGCATGGGTTAGCGCAGAACTCAGGCTGTCGAGGCGGCTGTTTGTGTGCGACCCTTTGATCAGCTCACACTGGGGATCTGCTGGCATCACCGCTGTCATGAAACGAGCCTTCAATTCCCTGCAGTCGTTGCTCCTTAGATTCAAACTTTGAAAAAAAGTAAATGATTTTCATACGTTTCGGCTATAAATGTCTCCGTAAAATAGGGCCCCCATTAAAATGATTTGTTGTATGCGATTGTTCAGAGCAAAAGTGCCGGTGGAAACTCACATAAAGTCCCGATGCTTGAAGCTGTCAAGGCAATTACCCCCGAAACCCCATCCAGCCCAGCCTCGCAGAGTCGGGAACAGTAGCTCTCTTTCTCTGACTTGGCTTAAAAACATTCCTGCGGCTCTCGATGGAGTCGGCAGAATGAAAGCCAGGCCATGGCTTGTCTGGGGGACTGCTGTGTGTCTGGGTGGTGAACATCCCCTAGGCTGTTCTGCAGCTGTCGGCATCGGTCTCTATGGCGTTGTACAGCCCCGGGCCTCCTGAACCACAGGCTTTCCCACAGCCACCAGGCACTGAGCCACTGTTGGCTCTCTGAAGTCCTTGTCTGTCTGTCTGTCCAAGCTGGCTGCCTGCACGCCTCTTGCTTCCCGCATCCCAGAACACCAGAGGCTGACAGACCTCACCAGCTATCAGGACAAGATATCCCCACACCTCGAGATGGATGGATAAAGGTTGCCAGCCAGAGTATGGGAGTTGGAGGGAATTATCCCCACGCTGGGGTGGCTCTGCTCTCTCAAGAGCCCTCCTGGCTGGCAGAAGCCAGGATGAGCGAGAAATTCAAAGCAGAGATGCTCCATTTGAAAAGCTCAGGACAGGCATGGAAAAGTGGCACCAAAGTACATGGTAAAATCTCCAGAACTTACCTTGAAGCTTGGCAGGGTGGATGCAGGAGAAGGAACACCTCTGCAGGTAGGTGGTCCCCTCAGGGCAGGAAAACTCAGCGTAGTACACGTGGGACTGGTCAGGGGCACCGCAGTCAACAGGGTCACAAGTCACAGATCTGTCCCACCTTCCCGAGCTGCACGTCAGCACCACCTCCTGCTGCAGAGAAAGCAAGAGGCCATCAGAGCCTTGCAAGTGAGTTTTACTCTACTGGTTGGCAGCCACAAGAAGAAGGGCTGACCCAGTCTGACCCAGTTAGCCACTGGAGGGCAACTCTCCTGATCATTGTTTCTCCCTAACCGCATCAATCATGTATGTCATGCCTCACCCCACAATTCCCACAGGAATAGGAGATAGGCGATCCTGCGGTAGCAGGGGGATTGGACTAGATGATCTTTTGAGGTCCCTTCCGATCCCTAAGGATTCTAGGATTCTAGGATTCACGTGCCCTCATTTACAATTCCTGATTACATGGCCCCTCTTACACAGCTGAGGGACTGGCACGAGAACTTCAACCCCACAATCCCACCACCAAACATGATCAGCATGGCCATGGACTTCACCAAAGCAGAGCAGTGGATGATGGTGTGCCATGAGCAACCTGGGCTAGTCAAAGTGTCCCTAGTCATTGCAGGGGGGCGTTGGATTAGATGATCTTCCAAAGGTTCCTTCCGGTCCCAACCGTTCCATGATTTCCCCTCCCAGACCACTAAATCTAACCCAGCAGTCCTCATACAGGTGCTGCAGAACAGAGATCTCTTTCAACAATTCCTGATGTCCCTTTGCTGTCTGGATACAACTGTGCTGCTTGGAGAACCAACACGTTTTGGTTTAACCTGGCTGTGGTGGCTTTGAAGGACGTCACTCAAGCTGAGGCTGGTACCCTGGGGGGCACAGCAGGATCGTGGTGTAGCTGAACCAGATTGCCAGGATGTTCAGGGGAGAGCTGTGTGTGCCCACAGCACCTCAAAATAAGTAGGGCAATGAGTAGGAGCCAAACCAGTAACACCACTGGAGGGCTTGGGACAGGGCACTTGCAAACTGCCATCTGCTGTGATAGCCAAAGGGTGAAGCCCCGTCCAGAAGTTTCCCATCTCACTGCCAAAATCATGGGAACTGTCACCCAGGGCAGATTTATTTTTGAAGAATGAGAACATTTGGTTTCCCTGTGGCCCATCATTAAAAAACCTCCCTGGTGATGAGGGGCCGAGCAGTGTAGCCCCAACTGCCCCACTGCACCTCCCAGTGCCCACCCAGCAAACATGGGTGTGGGGAATCATCAGGAGCTCTTGGCAGCTCTCCATGGAGAGGAAAAGGTTTGCCCTGCTGACATGGTGTGACCCACCTCCATCTGCCCCCACCCTTCATGAACTTGCACTCTCACTGGCTCAGGGACCAGCTCAGACACTCTGGTGCCCACCCCCCTCAGAGAACAGCCTCAGCACAGGACACGCTGTGCCACAGCCTAGCCAAAGTGACTGCCCAGACCTGAGGCTGTCCAGCTCCTGAGGACACCCTTGTCCCCAGCTCTCCTCTGCCAACAGCCAAGAGCTGTGCT
Organism: Upupa epops; assembly: GCA_013397515.1. NCBI lineage: Eukaryota > Metazoa > Chordata > Aves > Bucerotiformes > Upupidae > Upupa > Upupa epops. Next base: position 196,375 of record VZRI01006155.1, read on the forward strand.
ACACTGATGGCTTTTATGAGGCATCCTCCAGCCCTCTAGAAAGCAGGACGAGTTCTTTCTGGGTGACCTCTGCTCGGTCCCGCTGGCACAGGCAGTGTTACTGCAACGCAACACAAAGGAAGAAAAGCTCCTGGTGCTGTCGGCTGCCTCTAAATATAGGCACTCTGCAATGACTTCATTTTTCCTGAGCCACTCACTTCAGCTTAAAGAGAGAAAACATCCCCAGGAGGTTTAACCCTCCCAGCAGTGCCCATGTAGAGAAAACTCTCTGCAGGAGTGCATCACCCTGTCTTGGGACATCTCCTGCAGTGGTTTTTAGCCTGGCAGGACTGTGGTCTGCAGGCAGCACTGGGCTGAAAGAGCTAGAAGTAGTGCAATTCTAGAATAGGACCACAGACCACCAGGACAGAGCTCCAGCCAGCAACGGGCATAGGGCTGATGGAAAAACAGCCAGGAGGTCAAGGCTGGAGGAATGAGCTGCCTTGGGGTCACTCCAGTCAACTCCAGGTGCTTAAACCTCTCTTACCGAGCAGTTGGCCCAATAGGTCACTCCCACCCTGAGGTCCACTCACCTGCGTGGAGCCCAGGCTCTTGCCATTGCTAGAGCGGAGGACAAAGCCCTTTTCACAGGCGACGGTGCACACCATATGCCCGGGGCTGTTGGAGGAACAGTTGAGGGTGGCAGCGTGAGCCAGCAATGGCCGCGTGCAGCTTCCGGATCCAGCACAGGCACCATGGACACAGCTACAGTAGAGAAGAGAGAAGGAATCAACCAGTGGGTCCCAGGATTTCTTCAGCAAGGGGAAGGGTTCTCTTTGGGTGGCACCTGCATGGGATGTTCAGCAGGTTGCTGATGCCCATAGAGTTTGGGGACAGACAGTGGACAGCAAGAGACCTGTACTTTCCAAGAACAATGAAGCCCAGGAGTAACTTGTGCTTCCTGGGAACTTTGGAATCCACGCCTCAATCTCAGTCAGCATCTGTGCAGGAACATGGTCAGGAACCCTCTGCTGACAGAAGGGCAGTGGGTATGTCAAACCCTGTAGCAGACATTAGAGAACCCAAAGAGGGTTCTCCAACTGCAAGAAAAGGTTTAGCTGGAGAAGAAACATCTACAGATGGTAGGGAACCCTCCAGGAGATGCTCTTCAAGCCATGTGCTTGTCCCCCACTGAAGACCTGGTAGCAGAGTTGCCCAAGATTCACGTCCACTACAGTCTGTGGTCAAGGGAGAAGCTGCAGCATCTTCTCCATCCCACTCTGCTTTCAAGGCCTTCATCACCTCTGCTCTTCCTCCAGCCCCTCTGCTCTTCTCCCAGCCCATGCAGCATCTTAGGCCTGTGCCTGTTGATGCCACGCTCTTTGGGATCAAGAAAACACACACCTGCCCACCTCCTGAACACAGGCTGCAGCTTCAGGTGGCTACTGGGAAGGGCAGGAGCTGCACCCCAACACCTCCCCTCTGCTCCTAGCACCACGCTTCACCCTGTTGGATTCACTCGACCTCTCCAGCCAGGGATGCATGGCTAGAAACCCCACAAACATCATCCCCCGAAGAAAACTCAACCCCCCCCC
>VZRI01006156.1:0-130895 GCA_013397515.1 Upupa epops
AAAAGGCGGCGGCTGAATGACAGCAGCTATTCCTGAGCCCCAGTTCCATCGTTCCCCAGAATCGCGCCGGCTGCCCTCAGCCACCGACGGACATGGATGGCAAAGAGGACATTGAGTGCGACTGCCAGGCGGCCTTCGCCGAGGCGCGGCGGTGGGTAGAGGTGAGGCGTCTCCTGGTGCTCATGTTCGCGACCCCCTTGTTGTCCCTGCTTTCCTCTCGCGGAGATCCCCGGTTCCCCCGCGCAGCCGCGGGGTCCCGCTGCAATTCCCCGCACGGCTGAGGCGGAGGACGCTGCACCATGGTATGGAGGCAGCTGCGGGGACGCGGGTCCCAAACTTTGCTCCTTTGTCAGCAGCTGCCGGCTACTATTTTTAGGAAGTATCGGATCTGGCTCTGCGGTATCGCCCACTCCCCCGCCCTCCTCAACAAACCCCATTTATAGGCTGCTGGGGCTGCCCGCCTGTCATTAACGCTAGTAATTTCTTGCTATCTCGTAAATTACTTTCCTAGCGCTTGCTTAGAGGCAGCCTGAATTAAAGGTATTCTGCTCTTTCCTCCTGTCTCCAAGAGTTCAGTAACCTGAAATTACCGTCGTTTTCTTCTCTCCTATTTTTAAACCTGTCTGTCTGGTTGCACGTAGTGTTTGACGTAAATATCTGTGTTTTGGTGTAGTTACACAAAGTCACAGTGGAGCAATGGATGCGAGCGGCGGTTGGTGTGTACTAACCCCAGCGGGTGTGCCTCGGTACAGCAGGGTGAGCCAGGCTGGAGGTGTGGAGGGTACTCAGAGAAAAGTTAGAAATACGGGACAGCCTCGCTTAGAGTCACCGCGTGCTATTAAAGAGGCGTTTCAGCCTGCTGTTTTGTATGTATTTTAATGTATTAAGCTTGTTTCACCCACTCACTTGAGCTAAACCTCTGTTGGCAGAGTCTCGATCCCAGTAACTTTCAGATGAGCATGTAATCAAAGAAGTGTGTTCGTTAACTTTTTAAGTCCTGTCTTTATAAGCCTGTCAAGACCCCAGTCCAGGCTCCTTTGTTTCCTTATGACGATTTTGAACCGAGAGTGCCGTGGGCAAGGGTATTGCAAATGACTTCTACAAGTGTCAGTTTTGCAAGTGCTGCCTGTGAGTGAAGGTAATTAAAGAAGTCCTGGCTTTCCCAAGTGTCAATTTTGCAAGAGTTTAGACAACTAAAGTCTCTGAATTTAGACAATTGAAGCATTCCTCTCTAGTGTATACGTTTCATTCTTTAAATTAGCAAATGTTCCTTTAAATAGTTTCCTTAAAGTGAATCAATGTCATCTTTCAAAATCCTATTGATAGGGTTTGGGGATTGTTTCAGTTATTACTAACTTTTGTTTGGTACTGGCTGGTTATGGATTTCTACAAAAAGTTCCCTTATATCCTGTGAGTACACATCGGAGCACTAGCAAAAGGATGCTAAAGAATAAAGCATGTTCTATTTGTGTAGTGGAGAATGCTTAGCTGTTGAGCTTTCTCCCTTCTTCCCGATGAAGTTTGTGTGGCTGTTCTCTGACACATGAAAGCTGTTCTTTTTTTTTTAAAGTATCTTTTCAACTTACTCCTTGAAGAAATGCTTGTTTGTGAATCAAGTGACTTGTAAACCTGAAGGTATTGATAAACAGGATGTGAAGAATTCCGTAATGTGGAAGTGAAATGTAAATATTTATTTCCCTTTGAAATGAGGTTTGTGTTTCAGAGAGTCCGTTCTTTCTCTACTCCTTAAATCCAGACAGATTATAAAGCTGAGACCAACCATTTCCGCTGTTGTATGAGAAGATATTTTTAGAGTAAAAAGACACATCCTAAGGCTTTTTGAGTCTGTGTGTAACACAGTGGTGTATACATGATTGAGAGTGAAACTAATGATTAAACAATTAGTTTTGAAGATGAGGTAGACTTCCAAATATTTATGAACATGTTCTTGTATTTTGGTAAGGTTCTGTACGTCAGCTTCCCCATAACATTTAGGGGAAGATAAAAGCATACAAACGCTGGTGACTGTATATTTAAACGGACAAGCAAAGCCCCTCTTTGTAAATTGTTATTATTTCACTTTGCTAATAAGATCTGTGTTAACATGTTTCAGTTTTTAATACAGAGCTTTGTAGAGTCTGAAACTTGAAAAACAAACCAACAAACTAACCTCAGAAGATCTTGAAGCTGTGTGGTAGGAGCTCAGTCATTTGATCCTTGTTCTTATGATATACAAAAAAAAGCCTCAGCCAAACTCCCAAAACACAACTACTTGATTAAAAGTAGTAACAAAAAATGTGTCTGATATCTGGTCTTACTTTATGAAAGACCTTGTCCTTTAATTCAGATTCACCTTGAAGTATAGCTTATGAAAATGCAGAAAGAAAGTAGGTCTGTAATCTTTCCAGTGCCCAGACCTCTCCAAGTGTAGTCCCCAACCTCTTCACTTTTGGTTGCTGTGGTGAACTGGGAAGGGAGGTAGCATTGGTTATCTTTGTTACTACTTTCACTGGTAGCGGTTAGTAGCTCTGTGAGAGTTGTCTGTTGAGGACATCAACTTTTGAGGAAAGAGTAGTGGTGGTTTAGAGAATCATGTCCTTGGTTGTGGAGGTTGGATGGACTAGATGGCATTTGGAGGTCCCTTCCAATCCTATGATTCTATATTTTTAATGTGCAGAACTCAGGCTCTTCTCAGGTGTTTCTTTATGCAGTATCCAGCACTGGTTAATGGTGTTGTGTCTTGCATCTGGAACTTCTGGGGCCTACAGGCAGAGCTCTGAAGCAACTGGCACTGGTCAAACTCAGCTTTTAGCTGAGCACCTCAGCTGGGAAGATGGTGTGTGCTGAGACCAGAATAAACCACTGGAACACCACAACTTAGAAATAGCTTCTCCGAGGTAGAGCTGTTCTTGCCAAAGCTAGAAATAGCTAGGTTAAAATTGTTTTACTGCGTTCTGTTCCGTATTATAACTTAAGCAAGCCAAAAGCTGTTCCTCCAAACCAAAGCACTCTTCCCCCAGCTATTAAATATCCCAGACTGCTGTGTCTGTTTTCCTGCCTTGAGATGTGGGAGGTCAGTCGGTCTGCCTCTTCCTCTCTGCAGTCCACCATAAGCTTACCCTACAGGACATATGGTCTCTTTTCCCTATCTTAGGGCTGATGTCCCTCTAATCTTTCAAGAGAAAAGAGTCTGTGCCAGTTTCTTGTAAAACATCTCAGCTTTTTATTCCTGTTCTGTGTCTTAAATGAACCCTAATATTCAGGTGAATGTCTGTGGCATGAAGTTGTTTGCCAAAGCAACTTGAAACCTCACCTATGAAGTCTGTAAATCTTTAGTTAGAATGCCCCCAGGCAAATAATGTTTGAATATATATATATATATTTATTTAGCCCCTGAAGTAGTTGAATGTACAAACCCTGTCTGAGGGAGGGTGGGCAGTGGGGCAGTGAGCGTGTTCCTGAATGAATTGCTGGAGTGAAGCAGCAGAGCTTTAGGAAAACATGTGGACCAGTCTCAACAAATGCACTGAAGTGAAAAATAGGTGTTGGGACAAGTAACTCTTATTGCAAGCTATTATAGGGCCTCTTGGGACCTGAATTTTGTCCCTTAATAACTCATCTAGAGTTGTTAGAGTCACATATTCTGAGAGTTACTAATTTCATCTGATGTTGTGGACAGTTTTGGAGTCACAAGCAAGACCCTGTATTCCTGGGGCTGCCTCTCATGCAGCGACCCTGAAGCAGTACAGAGATCCTTTAAAGTGCTAATGATGATGGAAACTGGGTTTTCACCATTAGGATTTCTGCAGCAAGGTAAAGTTTTTATTGTTCCAGGGAGTGTTAAGAGGAAGAAAGCCCAGTATGTCTGGATGGCAGCTGAAGAGACCTCTCTATTCTATCTGCCCTGGCCATCAAATGAATAGTGAAATGGTCTAACTTACCTGAATGTTGTTTGGTCTGCTAACAACTTTACTTACACATTACTGTGCTTTTCAGTGCCCAGATCTATCCTCCCCTGTAATTTTTGTAATCTGTCGTATTTTGTGTGTTTGGAGAATTACTTGGGGGCTTTTGGGTTTTGTTTTTTTCCCAGGAAAATGTACGTATACACATGCAGGGGTGTGGGGGGAGAGAGGGTGTGCATGCATGTGTCCAACAGGTTAAAAATCAAGTTTGCATAGTAGCTTGGTAGAAAGAATCAGCTTGACAGTTTGTGAGCCAGGACTACTTACTATCTTTTGGATTGGGCCAGCCCAATCAAATCTGGTGAATGATCTCTGACATGTGGCCACCAAATGTTTCTGTTTGAAACTATTTGAAGGCTGCATTTCTACTGTGTATTTTTATGGCTTCTGCAAATGCAGCAAGAGGCCTAGCAGCGATGTTTTTCCTCTATTTGCATAAAGGAATAGATTATTCTGTTGTTTTTTCCCCCAAGCATGAATCTAATGCATACAGTCTGGTATGGCAGACAGGAGGAATAGCTGTAGAGATAGACTTGTCTTTAGTTCAAATCCTTTCCTTGTAGGGACATTTATTTCAGTTGAACTAATCACTGAGAAGGTTTTTTCCCAGTTCTGGGTAAGATGTTCTTACATAGTGCATAGAGAGTCAGTCTGTGTCCTAGATGGTTTCAGAATGAAAAATGTGTGAATGAAAAAGCAAAATCTATCGATTATGCTGCCTAAGCTCTGTCTAATGCTGGATAATTATGTCAAGTCATAAAACTTGGGTGGGCTGGTTTCTGGAGAACTTACAGCACTGCTGCCAAAGTCCTGGCTCACATCTACATAAGGGATGTATTTAACTCTCTTTTAGGTGGATTCATGAATATTTCATTATTGTGTGCATGGTCCTGGCAGTGAGCCCTTGCACAAGAGTAAATCTAAGTGTATCCAATTAATTTACAAATACAAATTAATACATGCTGTTAAGTTAATACTGAGGGTATATAATGTTCTCCACTGGATGCAGTCTCTGAAAGGGTTGTCACAAAACAACAGGGCTAGTAATACTGTTTTTAGGGGAAGGATATGATGTTTTAACTGACTGAACATTATTCTTTCTGTAACATTGTCCCCTTCCTTCTGGACCTTAGGAAAGACCTCTGTGGTGTGTTTTATATGCCTGAGAGGAAAAATGGGACCAGTTTTGCGAGTTGAAAGTCTATTTCTTAGTAGTTTCTAAGAAAGGTAGTTTCTGCAAGGTGTTTTCATGTGTTTTCAAGTTAAGCCTATATTTGGATTTTTCAGAGATGCTTGAATTCCATCTTCTTACAGTTCTATGTGGTGAACATACATAACTTTAAGCTGAGTTCATAGTGTAGCTTCCTTTGTGGATGGTTTCTCTTTGTAGTTCTGAATGTTGTTTTAAAATTTGCATGAAAGCATCATCTGCAGGCTCTTTAAGATTAGAAAGTGTTGCCTATAGAAATGTGCATGTCTTCCACACTAGGGAAGGACATTGTAGTTTATGGTGATCTACAGACAATTTTGACTAGACTTCTGTATTCTTCTGTATTTTGTGGTTACCAGCTACTGTTAGCTATTGTGTTAGTTTTGTTCTTCTCCTCCTGTCTGTCTGTTTTTCAAAGTGTTCGGTGATCCTTTAGTTTTGTGAAGTCCTGAGTTTTATTTTCAACCATAGTTTGAGGAAGAGGTGAGAATATTTCCATGTTCAGCTTGCTTCCCTTCAACTTCCTCTGCCACTACTGTGGTCTCCTTTAAGCACCTTTCCTCTGTCAAACACTTTTTTTTGGTCCAGATTTTTACATTTCTAACGAGCACTTAGTTGTATTACCTGACACGGTGACCTTGCTGGGCTTCAGAAAGCACTTGGGTTTATTGTGCTGTAAGAAGCAAATACATTCCAGCTGTTTCTTGTTACCTGCCACTCCTCCTCTTGAAAGTTTTCATCCACTTCTAGAAGAGGGATTTTGTTTTAAGTTGGTGGTTTGTTTTTTTTTTTTCCTAAAATTTGTGTTTTGGTGGGGTTGGTTTGTTCTTTTTCTCATGAACAAACTCCCCCTGACCTGTTCCACTTAACAAGATGTACATGACTCTTAATGATTTTTTTTTTTTTTTTAAATGGCCTTTCCAACTTGAGCAACTTAATGAAAACAGCATGTGCTCTCAGACCTAGTGTACTGGAAAAGCTTCTGCTGGTCCACGGTGTGCTTTGACACACCTAACTTCTCCATATTATCTTACCTTAGGATGTGTTTTGGCTCTGCTGTTTTTCACATACCTGAATATGGATGACCCAAGTGAAAAACTAACTTTTGAAGGGCTGCAGTGAAGAAGCTACTTTAAAGTATGTTCTTTGGTGCCTCAAGCTGCAAGCAGTTTTAAATTTAGCATCTATGAATAGTGCTAAATTTTTGTTTTTCCAATGAGAAGAAAAATGTATGGATCTGACGCAGTGTGCCAGCTTCCAGTTGGAAATGTAGCTGTAGAACTTTCATTTATGTGGTGCTGAGTAGAGAAAATTTCAACAGTGTTTTGCATTTGTAGTACAGAACATCTGGGATTATCTTAGAGGCGTGAGGATTATAAAACTAGTTTGATTGGTTGGGGTTTTTTTTTTTTTGGCCAGTGTTGGGGTTTATTGGCACTTTTTTTTACCAGCTCATGTGAATGTCTTAAATTTTTTTGTTTCTGGATGTGATTTATCTTTCAGTCATCACTACTAGAAAAGTAGCCTGGTATACTAACTTTGGGAAATAGTTATTGCTACCTTGACTAGAATATGGCTTGGCTTTAAAGGAACATCTGAGCTGAGATAATTCACTAGTACTGGCAGGGAAAACAGGGCCAGACTCTCCTTCCAGGGCAGGTTCCACAGTGATGCAAGTGCTGGTGCTGGGATATCACAGCAATGTCATTGAAGTTCTTGTGCTCGGTGTGGGCTTCTCCTGCTTTCTTTTGTGGTGGCAGTGACATTTATCTGACTGATTTGGCTCAGGGAATTCAGCTGATGATGAAAATTCAGCCTGTTTTGTATGATACTTTCTTGCATCTTGGGAGGTAGATCAGCACCACTGCTCAAGCTAGGCAGGCAGTGATGGTGGAGTTGGCTTTTTGGTAGCAGGTTGCTGCTGGATTGTGGCCAAGCTAGTGGAATGGAGAGAGGCAGACACCTAAATTTAGACAAGCCATCTCTTTCCTTGGAGGCTTCTCAAGTCACCTGTTTCTGCTTGCCTCTCTTCCCTACCTGACTCAACAGCCTGGGGTCGAGGTATAAGCTAGACACCTGAATTAGGGATGTTGGCTTCCAGCTGTAGGTAACTTGTTGAGGATGAGTTTCATAATGAGTACAGTTTGAGCTATTTTAAATAAACTCTGCCAGGAGTTTCTGGCCCAAAGAATTTGAAAGTATTGGATATGCTTATATTCTGACTGCCGCTACGGTAGAACTATGTTGGTTGGAAGATGAGTCTTCAGAGAGGTTGGTCTCTCTGACCCATCAGTTCTGCTGTGATCATCACCTGCCAATGAGGGGGGCAGTCTAATGCCAGACCTAATCTCCAGTGTTACTTCCAGGAAAGGCTTTGCAAGTATTTTGTTGGCCTTGCTCTTTGCTGTTTTTATTATTTTTTTTCTGCAGGAAGGAATCTGAAAAATCTAGCTTGTGCAGTTTTGATCTGAGACTTTCTATGTGGTTAAATGACTCTGACAGCCAGTAAATAACAGTGTGATAAAGAATGGAAGAAAATGAAGCCAGATGTGAGAGCTGCTGTGGAGAAGAGGAAGAAATGTTAAGATCCAGGTTTGGCACTATAGGGATGGGGGCTGTGTGTGTGTGTGTGGTTTGTAGCAACAGCTGTTGTACTGCATTGAAATACTCCTTTAGATACTATTTCAAGTGGGTAAAGCAGGGCACAAAGCTAGGGAGTAGCATTTCTGCTCCAGGACAAACCTTTTTTCTTCCTTGTGTTATGATACTCCATTTGCTTAAATGGTACTGCTGACAAAATGTGCCTCTTTGAGGCACCTGATCTAATGGAATTCTGATAAAAAATGGACGAGACTGTAGATTGCAGGTACTTTGGTAAATAGAAGGGATTTTAACACAGTGACATCAACTGTTTACAAAAGTCTCACCTCTGTATAATTTTCTTTTAATATCAGGTGAGCCATCTCCATAGTGAGTTCTCTGTGCTCAGTATAAAAGTTGTGTAGAATTGCTCTTCTTTGGACTGAATGAAAATGGGCCGATTTGAAAGCATAAGCTCCAGGTACAGATGGATATCTTTCACAGACATTTGCCTGATCCTGTGGAGGGGAAAAAACCCAACGCTGATATAATAAACATCAACTTGATGATTATTCAGGAGGGGATTGCTTCACAAGTACAAGTCTTACATGTCAACAATTTCTTTTCAAAGACAATCCCCATTAAAATGCACAGACTGGGTTGCTCACTAATGACCTGGCTTTCGTGCTTCTGATAAAATCCAAAGCTCTCTCCGACGTTGAGAGAGGTCTTGCAGACATGGGCTGTAATCTCATTTGAGAGCATTGCTAAGGAGTCCAGGAAGTTGTGCATGTCAGTGGATAGGGTTGGGAGCTGTGCGCTGTAGAGAAATGACAAAGGAGAGAGGCTTGGAAAGAGAAGAGGAGAAATGTGCACCTTAGGTTATTTGTAAATAATGACTTTTTCCTTCTTACTGGTGTGAATTGCTTACCAGGTAAGTATTTAAGTTACAAAATTTTGTAGAACATACTGGCTTTTTAAATCTAGGGGCTTTTTGCATTTGTTTTGCATTTTTGGTAATTGGAAAGACGCAGGGAATACACGGTGAGACTGTTCTACATTTCTGCATGTGTTATTACACTTACTGTAATTTTTTTTTTACTTGTGTGTTTGTAAAATCAGTGTGTTATATGCTTTACCTACCATGAGATGTGGAAGCCTATTCTTAGACCTGTCTGAAAAATGAATGTATAGGTGTACCTATGATTTCTTCTCTCTCCTACCTCCCCTTCCTACCTTCCCAGATAGGAATTTCTAAAATATATATTCATGTTCTAAATTAGGAAATTACTTCTAATATGTTGACTAAAACCATGTGGCATTCAATTTTTTCCAGTGCAATCCTTAATCTTTTCTTGTGGGGAAAAGAAAAAGTGGTCCTGAAAATTCCAGTGAAAATGTGAATGCTCTTCTCCTAAACTGATTGGGGTATACTCTGGTTATGAAGATTGCTATGAAAGCCTGTCTGTGTTGCAGTTTAATGGTTGATTTTACCAGAATGCAAATACTGAGTATGCAGAATTCGGCAACAAGATTGTCTTTTGTGTGTGGCCAGGTCTCTTGCAGGAACCATGCCTAGTAGTCTAGTAACAAAGCATGAAGTTGGAGCAGCATTTCTCAGTGTCTGAGCAGCCATGGTCGTGAGGTTAGCAGTAACTTGGTTTCCTGTGTCTAGTGTGTGGATGGGTTAGATGCAATCCAGCCACACTCATCTCAAGCAGTGACTCATCTGTTTTGTTTTCCTCTGTGATCAGCCTAAGAGGTAGGATAGAGGGAGGATGTCTCTCAGGCAGTAGAAGACATCCCTAATGCTATGCTTCTTCTCGGGTGTGGGGAAGTGAAATGCAGGAAGGATACTAGTGTGTCTCATCTGTTTTTTTAAAGGTATGCTATATGCTAGCCGCCTTCACCTTGGTGTGTTGGGTTTTTGTTTCCTTAGTTATTGCTAACACAACTGCACTGTGGCTGTAGCTCAGCCACATGTTACATTTATTCTTGTGCTATTGTGCAGTCTAGGAATGGATGAACTTGGGCAAGCTCTATTGAACAGATGTTTCTCCTAGGAGGAGGGTATGGAGAAGAGAGCTCTATCTCTGGATCCTTCCAATCCCAATCTCAGTGTGTGCTTCTCCACTCAAAGAAGAGCATGTGTCTGCTGCTTCTTAATGTTGAAGCTATATAGTCCCCTTTAGTAAGGGGCACTCTTCCAGTGGAGGTAGATGTGACATACGCTGATTTATTTGTTTTTAATTTTTTTTAATATTGCTGGAGACACATAATATGGCTCAGATTGCATGTAGTAGTTTTAATTTTTGATTGATGGAGATTAAGGTGTTTAAGTGCTTTGTTTGTTCCTGACTACCTGATGTAGCCTGGGAATTGGAAGCAGTGCGGTCACGCAGAAATCCATGTGAGCCAGTTTAGACCTGGCAGGAATACCTGTGTATTGTACATTGCTATGCAAAACAAATGTCCTTTGAGATTAGGATGCTGGGACTTAATTGCAACCAGACACAGCTTTTCATTTTCTTCATCTAAAGAGCCTAGATATTGCTTACCTTTTTATTTTGTGGGAGATTTGAAGTATGAAGCTTGCTGACGTTAAAGACTTCTGTCTGTCAGGAAGACTTGTTCCTAGAGTGCTAATGGTACATAGGTTCCTCAGCTATTGTAGAAGTATAATGGCTGTTCTTTTCAAGAGCTGGATAATTTTAGTTATAGAAAGCAACATTCTTCCATGAGAAACCTCTGTCAGAGAAACTTCTCTTGAGAAAGCTGCTTTAAATTCTTCCATATTTAGAGGTAGCTATGTGGATTTCATAGGCCCCTTTGTTGTATTAGAAGTGTAGTAGCATGATATAAGAACTAAAGCCTCTGTGTAGATCTTCATATTAAGTATCCCCTTCCATTTACATTTAAACTAATTGTAATCCTTTGATTTGGAAGGGAAATGGGTAACATGAGGGAGATGCAGATAAAAAAAAAAATCCATCTTGTGTTTGTGACCAGTCTGGCAGCCAGTGTGGGGTCATTGAGTACCTCAGCATACAGTATGGCAGACTCTAGGGACTAAATCTTATTGTAATGCCACCTGTCAGGTAATGGAAATGGTTGTACATTACAATATGGTGGTGGCACATTCCTCAGTTCAGAGACTTAAGTTTTGGTCATCATCTCCATGTGTGGCTCCTGTTTACTGGTTCTGTTTAAATGATGATCCCTTTATTAGCATAAGTTTTATGGCCATGATGCTCTCTGGTTTTCTGCCAATAAAAATCTGGTTTTAATCCTTCACTTGAAGACTTATTTCCTGGATGTTAGTGCCTAGACACTTTCCCCTTTAACACAGAGTTTGTAGCAAGTCCCAGTGGTCACTAAAACATCTCTGCTGCTGCTACTTCATTTCTACTTGGAATTAAACTGGTAAGTGTTTGGAATATTGACACAGAGCACTTCTCTTTAATTATGTCAAAAAATTAAATAGTCCATGGCACTGTCAAGAAAACTGTTTTGGTTAAAAGCTACAATGAAGTGAAGTCATAGAATCATTAGGGATTGGAAGGGACCTCAGAAGATCATCTAGTCCAATCTCCTTGCCACAGCAGTATCGCCTAGACCAAGAGGCAGAGGTACAGATCCGATCTTCAACGTCTCCAGAGAAGGAGACTCCACTACCCCCCTGGGCAGCCTGTTCTAATGTTCCCTTACCCTCACTGAAGAAGTTCCTTCTGATATTTATAGGAGACCTCCTCTGTTCCAGCTTGCACCCATTGCCCCTTGTCCTAGCACCAGATGAACTTAAGAAGAGCCTGGCTCCATCCTCCTGACACCCACCCCTCATGTATTTATAGACATTAATGAGGCTACCCTTCAGCCTTCTCCAAGCTAAAGAGACCCAGNCCCCCCCCGATGCTGTTGGCCCTCTTGGCCACAAGAGCACATTGCTGGCTTATAGTCATCTTGCTGTCCACTAGGACCCCCAGGTCCCTTTAAGTCTATAATGGTCTCTGGAATGCAGTGGAAGTGCTGCTAAATGGCAGCACGTAGGCTGAAGATTCAACAAATGTTTGAAGCAGTGGCTAGTTTCATGGTTCTGTAACAGAAAACTGGCAAAAGGCATTTTTTAGACCTTGAAACCCTTTGCTACAATTTATAAAACCTATCAGAGTGAGCTTTTTGATAATCCTTCTTGTGGATACCACTTGCTCTACAGGGGAAAAACTGCTGCCTAGAACAAATCAACAACTCATATTCACCCTCTGCATAGCTTCATTACTCTAACCGAGTTACTCACATCTATGCAGTCTGGAAATACTAGAGGTCTTTGATCTTGAAAACTTAATGTTTGAAAATGTAAATGATGCATTTCTTTGATCTGCTTCTTAAATTAAATGGTAATTGTGAAAATTACATTAGGCAGCTTTCCACTTAAAGGTTTATGCTTTTCATTTCACACTAGGTTTTTCATCAGTGAATTCTGGTAAGGGGGACATCCTTATGCTTCTACATGGCCTAGTTAGCAGCAGTGGATTTTTAGTAATTAGACCTTAACATGCAATTCCTCTAATGCTGATGCCAGGCATTGTCATTTTTGCTATCTGCCTATATACCCATGACTGGAGTAATAGGAATTGTTAAGGCTGAGCAGTAGAAAATTAAGAGTTTGTGTTTGCACCCAGACTCTGACTTGTTCACTTAAAGGTTTCAGGAAATGCTTGAGCATTGTGTTCCACTGCAGGCTGGTTATGTCTTCCCACACATCTACTGATGGCGAAGTGGCATAAACTTTTTATCTTGAGTCCTTCTGTGCTACTGGACTATTTGTTGTTGTCTTTCCAAACTACTGTTATCCTCTAATAATAAAACTGAGTAATCTAGGGCTCCTAAAATGTTGATGAAGCTCATGCAAAGCTTTTTTTTTTTTTCTTACACCAGCTTTCTAGTATATAGTAGATTTGTCTATATGATTTACCATAAACCATGATAAAGACCTCTCTGCCTTTATCCTGTTTTCTTATGAAAGGGGCCTTTGAAGTCCAAAGGCCACATCAAAATGTCAACTAGTAACTTGCAAGGTTATCCAGAACCTTATTCTTGTGTAATGGGTCCTTTCAAGCTCCTGTTGGTTTAAGGCCAACTAAAAATGAAACTGTTAATTACACTCTTAGTGAAAACATTGTGTATGTGCTTTTCAATTATTAATGTTTGTTTAACTACGCAAAGATTGAATTTGTGGGGGAGAAGGTTCAAGATGGTTAGTGCTGAATATCTGCCACAACAACTTTAGTATGCACTCATGACTGGAGGAGGTTTTCTGTGGGTTTCTGCCTTTGTTTTGGGTTGTTGTAAATGTTCTTTTTTCCAGATTGGAAAACAGTCTGTGGAATGGGATTTTCTGTTTTGAATATCATGTGAACCTTCTGCTGTAACTCATGCTATAGTTTCAGAACTTGTCTTGCTTCCTATCTCTTGTTGATTCCCATTAGTAATGTTTGCATTAAGTTCAGCATCGTGCTGAATTACTGTATTGCTGCTTTTTTCTAATTCAGAATCGTATGTGTGCTGGTGGATGTGAGTATTTATCAATTTGCATAGGAAATCAAACAGCTTGATGGCTTTAATGACACCCATCAGAGTCAGGAAACTGCCCAGCTGAGGTGAACAAGAACCTCTCAACTTGTAGTTGCTACAGCAGCCAGGCTGTGTTTTTGTGCTTCTTTTTTTTTTTTTTTTCTTTGGACCACAAGAGGCATTTCTCACTGTGGACATAAATAGGTGCCTTGGAAAAAAACTCGGAAAAAATACATGAAGTTCATGGAAGTGATTTAGCTTTGGTTTCAGTGCTTGGCTGTGACATTTTTGCTCATTAAACTTTCTTCTAGCTGCATAAAGACTTTAAATACTTCCAGATAATGAAGTATTTTAGACACAACTTTTTGTACAGTTAAGTTAGGAATTGGATGTTTAAAATCTACTTCCCTTTGAGTAGGTGTAGGAGGTTCTGGATTGAACATTCTCAAAACTTTTCTTCCTGAATGTGTTTATTTGATTTCTGTGTCTTTGAATAAGAAAGATTTGTAAAGTTATTAATAAATTATCTCTAATGTATGAGAATTAAAATTACTTGATCTAACTATTTGGACTGAGGGTGGAGGGGGCCTCAAGACTGTTCTTTTCTGTGCTCAGGACAGAGCTCCACCAGATAGAAGCTGTCCAGGAGTGGGATCCAGCAGCAGACCATTCACTACCACTTGTGAATCTTCAGTCTCCCTCTGTTACCCAAGTCTCAGACTTGTGTCAGTATCATCATTGCTTGTTTCCCTTCTTGCAGCCTTGTATTATTATCTGTTGGCTTGAAGTGAGGTTGATTCAACAGTAAAGTAGTATTTTAGAGCTCTTGCTCTAAAATAGCAGGTGATGCTGAATTTTTTTCTAGTCTTTCTTCATACTGATTAAACTCAATTACAGTCAAGTTAGAGCAAGTCACTAATTAGGGAAGGAATTTTTGAAGTCCAGATTTTTTTTTTTCTCAGACATGAGGAACTTGAAATAAGTGTAATCGGTAGGTGCCTAAGAGCAGGTAACTTGTCTTTCCTGGTAAATGATGTTGCAGTTTTAAGCCTTTCTTAGTGCTCCCTTAAGGCTGGCTCAGAACTAAAAACAAAAAAAAAAATAAAAGACCTTCAGCTTGAGACCAAAGCTTTGACTTTGAATGAGTTGCTCAGGGTGAAAAGAGAAGTGGTAGGTGTGTTCTGTTTCATGAATTTAGAAACAAACACAAAGTAGTGTCGTCTGCCTCATTTCAGGGTGGTTTGCTGTTGGGAAGGTTTGCTTCCTAGAGCCAAACTCTCATAAACTGTCTCAGCTCCCCATTTTTCCTGTGTAACTTTGTTTTTAGCATTGCCTGGAGAGTGGTATGACCTTGAGAGTTTTAGGTGTTTCTAGAGAACAGAGCTATGCAGCTGCTGCACTCCCATAACCCTTCATGCAGACCCCTGTGATGGAGCAGAACAGTCAAGGACTTACTATTTTTCATAAAACTTAACAGGTACAGGAATCGGATAGTGTACAAGTCTCTCTTCCTTTTTTTAACATGTGGGGCTGCCATTAAATGCAGAAATAACTTGTAACCAGAAAACTATATTTAAATAGCATTATGCTCAATAATATTTTCCTTTCACTCCCCTCCTATTGACACTAAAGGAAAAAGGATTGGCAGTGACATCTCAAGCTAAACTTGGTTCCTCAGAGGCTTTATTAGCCACAGAAATATTGCTTGAAATGTTGGGAAACTAAAAGGGACAACTTTCAGGCTTAAAAAACCCCCTCGCTGTTCCTGTCTGCCTATAGGTTCCCATCACACATCAGGCTTCCTTTTAGATTTTATGGTAAGTGTTATCTGCTGGGTTTTGTCTTTATATCTTGAAATGGTGTTTAAATGCTTGCAGTCAGATGAAATGGGTTTAGACGGGGCTTTACTTTGTTTTGGTATTCTACAGCTAATCATTTACAAATTGCTGAGCTAAGGGGCACAAATTAATGACATTCCATGCGTCTCAAAATAGCCTTCGCTATGTCATACTGAAAAAATGTGTATTCAGTGTGCGAATACTCTGGACTTAACAAACGTTTCATTTATGTGAAAACTTAGGGTGGAGGCACAGGAAGGAGTTAAGGTGATGTTCTATGTCAGTTTTTCTTAGTCCTGACACTGCTGTGCACTTTTGAGTAGACAAAAGTCATTACAATGTTTGCAAAATTACTGTAAAGAGCCATGAAGAATTATCTGCCGAAGTGTTTTTCACATGTAGGTTTTTTTTTAGCAAAAATCTTGTTATCACACGTTTGCTCAAAAACCCCTTTAAGCCAGTAAAATGTTTACTGCTTAGTCCAGTTTCACTCTAGAGAGTTTCCAGATTTGATTAAAATGACCATGTCTTCCATTGCAATGTACTGTGACTTCCCAAGGAATTGTAAGACACTTTGCAGGGATTCTCAACTTTCCATTTATAAGGGAAATCTTCTACTCCAGAACAAACCATTTTAAAATCATGTTGAATTTATTTTTCAAAATTGCGTTACTGTATCCATTTTTTTTGTCTTAGTAAAATGTATTTTGGGTAGTTATAATGTAGACTTACTCCTCCATGTAGGCAAGAATATGAACAAACTTTTTGTTGGACATTATTTAATTGGCTTGTCTAAAGCCACTGAATGAAGACTCTGCTATTAATTTTATTTTACTCCAAATCTGTCTTTTCATCTCTATTGGTAAATCTGGCAGTCACTTTTCACAGATGTATCTTGACAGTGACACATCTGTACAAACTTGGCATGTGAGAAACTGTATGCAGCCTTAACCAGTTATAGATACTCATTCAAATGAAACCACAGATGGCCTCGCTATCACACTAGTTGCTATTGCCATGAGATGTTTTGTCATCAGTTCCTGAGGCTGTCTCAGCTTGCTGTGTTTCTGACACCTACCTGAATTCAGGGGTAGTGTTACACAGTGCCACTAGAAATAGCAGCGGAATTGGAATTATCCAGGCTTGCACTTTCTTTGTTGCTGGGTACAGGCAAACGCAGGAGACCAAGGTGTAGCAAAAGCATGTCTCCACTGATGAGCTGAGACTGGGTTATGCATGGGCTATGCTGGAGGAACACTCTGTGTATGCTGGACGCAGTGGAACAATGAGTAATCTTTCTCATTTTCTCCCCCACCTTCATTTCTTAAACCATGTGAACAAGAACAGCACATCTTCCAGGATTCTCTTTTTTTTGTCCTGTGTTTCTTCCATTCCTCTCTGAGGCAGCAAGGCTGTATTGAGGCTCTGTTTTTCTCCCTTGAGGTGGCAAAAACATTTTGAAGTATTTCAATGTTTTAAAATGTGTGTTTCTAAAGCAGGTGGTTTCATGTAACACCTGTGACCAAAAGCTGGGTAAGGAAATCCAGACCTGCATTTGCTTTGAAAGTTCCCTTCCAAAGAAATGTTTCTGTTATTTTTCTCATGTGGTTTCTGGAAATTCTTCAAAGAAAACAATGCACCAGCTATAGCTATTCTTTCCATCAGTGCCTGCCATTCCCACATAACTTTCATTGAAAGTGCCTAGGGTGGGGGAGTCATTTGTCCTTCAGAGCTTGTTGGTCAGTCCTTTTGATTAGATGAGATAGTTCTCCATTAGAAAAAGTGTAAATGGTTTGTTGTTTGATAGCATCACATTATTCTGTAATGTGTGGAAACATAGAAAGTGCCAGTGGTGTATAGGCATCCTGAACACCACCACCTTGATCTCACATTTTCTGCAGGCATCTCCAGTGTTTTCAGGGCAGCAAAGTACTAGATGAGCACAGCTGGACTGATCACCAAGAGTTTGTCTTAGCAATGTAACACTAATAACCTTGCACATAAAGACTAGTCAATACCTTCCTCCCAGTTGCTGGCAAGTACAGGCCACACAGAGGAAATTATTTTGGTAGCAGAATTCACTATAGACCAAAATTTTCATGCAACTTTTAACTTTTAAATTCTAATAAATTGAAGTTCTCAGTGCAACTTTTGCCATGACTCTACAGAGTTGGTCTGGTGTTTGGGTTATCTATGGTAGTGTAAGTGCCACCAGAACTATAAGACTTCAGATTTGGCAATTACCTTGATCTGAGTAATTAGTTACTTGAGTAGGGAGTACTTGTGTCTGTGTGTCTCCTGCCTTGGGTGTATGATTTTTTTCCTTTGTTTTAACAACCTGAAGTCATTGTAGACACCACAGGTTTGAATTTCTGACTTAACACTCTGGAGTATGCATCTAAAAATAAACTCATTTATATGTGGACATTTTTTGTCTGATATCCTGATTTGAGTTGTTGCTATGAAGTACCTAATTTCCAAAACAACACCAAAACTCCCCCCAGACTCACTTTGTTCTGTCTTAGGCCTTAAGTCCTGTGGATGCATACATGGTTAACTAAGAATTTTCTCTTGGTTTGTTATTCAGATTATGAGACTGAATAAGTAATAAGTCCTTTCATGTAGAAATTGCATTTAATGTAGGAAGAAGCTCAGAGGTCATGTAGTTCATGACTATTATCTTGTAAAACTGGATATAATACCTAGACCATGTGTGTAATATTTAACTTATTAAAATTGGCAAACTGATCTATGGCACTTAAATTTCAGGGGTTTCTTCCCCAGCATCTGACAATCTTCTTTGTGGGAAATTATACCAATTAGTTCAACTTTGCTTTAGGAAAGTCTTCTCTGTGCTTCATCTTTTTATTTTGTAGAAGCTAATCCTTGTCATAGTATCATAGAAAGTATTGGGTTGGAAGGGACCTCCAAAGGTCATCTAGTCCAACCCCACTACAGAATTAGGGAAACAACAAGCAGAGACATCTTTAACTACACAAATAGATTGCTCAGAGCCCCATCAAGCCTGACCTTAAATTTCTCCAGGAATGGGGCCCTCCGCCACCTCTCTAGACAACTTGTTCCAGTGATCCACCACCCGCATATTTAAGAATTTTGTCCTGATATCCAGCCTAAATCTACTCTTTCCTAGCTTATAACCATTATCCCTTGTCCTCTTTAGCTTTTTTTTTTTCTATCTTGTCTTGAAGTGGCTGTTCATCAGACATGTGATTTTCCTGCTGTCACATAATGGCCTCAATATCATTGCTTGGACTGCAATTCCAGTATGTCTTTAAATAAAATACCAAGTAATTGTGCCAGTTATGAGCCCATATATATCTATTTAATGCTGTTCTTTTCATATATCAGACCAATTATTTTCCAAAGCAGGAAAAGTCTTTTCAAACCAAAGTGTATTCTCTCTTCCAAGCACCTATGGCTTGATGGTACATCAGCAATATTTAATAGAAACTCAAGTTGGTGAGAGAATTCTAAATGTTTTCCTAACCCTTACATTGGTTTCTTCATCACACCTTTAAATATCTTTCAGTCAACGAGACTGTTCCAGCTCTTTAAGATAATTGCTGATGACTTAGAGCATACTCTGGAGCACAGAGCAACTTTAATTAAGTAAATACTTCCAAGCTTTGCCATCTTCAAAACTTCTACTCTCTGTCATCATACAGGTAGTCCTATGCTTCTCTGAAGGACAGCTCTTTAACCAAACACCATAGCCATCTTGTCATTGTCCTTTCTTCTGTCCTCCTTAGAATGTCGTTTACATTTTGCCTTAAGTTACTCTTCTGCTTTCTTGGCTATTTTTTATTATGCTAATTGTGTGAATTTTGATTGCTTCTGTTTTTGTTAAATAGCTTCTCAGTGTTGCTGTTTAATCATAGAACTATTTGATTTAAGGTATTTATTGTCTTATAACATTTTATAGAGTATAAAATTAACCATAGTACTTTATTAATTTGATTGAGCAACTACCATATTTTCAGGTAACTTTTTAAAATGGACTTTTGAGCCCACCTGCAAGGTACTGCTGGGTAGTCTGCACAGACAGAAGAAGTGAGGCTTCTACCTTACATCACATAAAACTGTCATCTTTAGTATAACATTTTTGAGTGGAAAATGGAGCTATTTTGTTTGTGCTTTCTTTGAAGTAGCTCATCATACTAGTTTGTATAACCCATTCCCTGGTATCCTCACTGGTGATCTAGATACTAGTTACTGGAATTGAGGTGAAATTTGGGGGTGGGCTTTTCTGTTACAGTTTCCAGCAAATGAAGTAACTGGAGGCAGAAGAACATGTGGGTAAGGTTACTGGAACAGCACGTGTATGTGAAAGCTAACAGGCTCTCCCCTGGAAGTCTGTGTCATAGAGTGCTGTGTTAAGTTTAATGACTGCTGCTTTTATAATTACAGTTGAAGATCCTCTGCAATTCAGTGTTTGGTTCATGTTGTGTTTATTACAATAAAGGTGTTAAACTGGACTATTTCCTACTTGTAGCTCTATAGGAGGCTTTTGGGTGAACTTGCTGATTTGAGATGAGGATCTCTATACCAGTTAAACATAAGGCAAAGAAAAGAGCATCTGGAGCTACAACGCTAGTTGGGCACTGTGCCACTGTCTCTTACTTGTAGAAAGTGTTAGCTGGCTGGGAGTTAGTCTTGAATTCATGTTTACAAATATTTGGTCAAATAACTTATCAGCTTCCAAACCACACCAAATCAGCAATTCTGTTAGAAGTAATGCAAGCTGTAAGTGCAGTTCTACTCTCAAGTTCGTCAGGCATTGTAGGAAAGGAAGAACACATGTTCTTTGAGTGTTTGTGGCAAGTATAGTAAAGATCCATGTCTTGACTTGCAAGATCAAGGTCTGAGAAGAGAGTTACCCAGGAGGGAAAGAAGTGTTAGAACATCATAATGGGTACCACCATGTTTTTTTTAATTCTCTGAGTGTACCTATCACTTAGTGATATACTGTGGTCTTCAAAATAGTATGCTTATTCATTCAGGTTTGTGCTTTCACTTATGTTAACGTACAGGATATTTAGAGTATCTGTTATAGTTAGAGATGTCCCTGCTTGTTGTAGCAGGGTTTGACTAGATGAGCTTTGGAGGGATCACTCCCACCCCTATGATTCTGTGAATATAAATTCTTTACTAACCTGTGCTGTCAAAACTCAGTCTAGGATTCTAGACTTGTGCACACCTGAGAGCTCGCTAGACTACTGTAGAATATTTCTGCAATGAAAATGTAACTTAAGCTGCAAAAAAAAAAAAGGGGGGGTGCTGCTTGAAACTAGGTGTCTAAATAGCTTCAGATTAGCAGTAATCTGTATATTGATTTGTTCAGTGGTTTTGCTGGCATCTGTAATGGAAAGGCTAGAACAGTGCATTCTCAGAAAAAGGTGATGTTGGGAAATCTTGGTCTCATACGTAGAACTAAGATACTAAGAACAGGGTACGTTTGTTTATGTAATAATCAAATATGCGTCTTATAATAAATGAAAGGATGGTCGGAGCATGAGGGTAAAGAAAAGCTTGAGCACTTTGTTTCTGTGCTTCACTTTAAAATTACATTATGTTCCCATAATTTATTTACTGTGGATAATTACAGACAGTGATAATTCTTCATCTGAAAGCAGTGGGGCTTTTCTTAAGTTGTCAAAATAAATTCCACTTTATAACAGCAGAGGTCAGAATATGGCAGGAGATACGTGAGATCTTATTTTGCAGTGACATCCAGACTGTGAATTCACACACGATATCAATGCAGACTCTCAGACTGAGGTACCAGTAATGGAGAGCACTGTCCAGAATATGATGATATGGGTCTAGAATAGCATTTTTAGCACTGCATTCCTTAGTTCTAAAGGCATCATATAGATCTAATAGTTTGAAATGAAGCTAGACTAGTTCAGCTTTTTCTGGATGTGCGTTTCCCTATCTTTATTGTAGATGAAATAAAGGAATTTTTAGGTATTAAAAAAAGATTTATGAGGACAGGAGTGAGGTGTGATGTGTGATATTTCTCCTTTGTGTAATGGGTTCTGATGCAAGAGAACAATTTGTGAAAAGATGTGTTGCTCTCCCTATCTGTGTTGTGCCATTTAATTATAGACAAAGCTAGAGCTCTTCTAAATATGAAAATACTGGTATCCTCCCTCCCCACCCTGCTGACTTATCTGATGCAAGTTGCTGTCAGACTGAGGATGCTGTGCAAGGTGGGCAAGTAGTTCAACTCAGTGGGATAACTTCTTTTGTTACCCTGTAAATGTTGAGCAACTGGTGTTCAAACTCCTTGAGATGAAGTCGACTTTTTTTACTAAAATAAAATATTTAAGCAGATAGGCATCCAGTAAAAAGCATAATTTTGTTACTGCTCCCAGACAAAATTCAGTCTAACGCTGGAAACAACATCAATGACACAAAACACTATTGACTTATTTCTGGAATTTCAAATACAAAAAACTCCCAGAGACATCAATCTGCTTTGCTAAAGCAATGACCTAATACTAAAAGCACTTCTCAGTTTGTTTTTGTTACAGTAGGAAAAGAATCCTCAACACCTCCTGAGCTGCAAATAAATGGTAAAAATTTCCATGGAGAAAAAAACTGAATAATGTACCAGATAAAGCATCAGAAATTGGCGTAACTTCATGCAGTGTGTACAGAGCAAAATGTTTAAATTGGGGGCAGGTTGCACTTTGTTTCAGTTGCTAGGTGAAACTTCAGACATCCTAGAAATCTACATCCCCTGGAAGGCAGCTGGTCATAGAAACCACTGTGGCTTAAACCTGAAATGCCTGAGGCACCTCGCCTATGGTAGAAAAATCCCAGTCTTCCAGGACGTATGTATTCTCTGTATATGAAAAAAAAAGTCATGTAGAGATGATATTTTTCCATTTAATGCATTGGTAGTTTTTATCTCAACTTTTTATCTTTAAAAACATGTCCAAACTGCATGCTTAAAATTGCTATCCCTGGATGTGTTTAAAAGTCATGTAGATGCGGAGCCTAGAGACATGGTTCAGCAGTGGGCTTGGTACAGTTAGGTTAATGGTTCAATTCAATCTTAAAAGTCTTCTCCAACCTAAACGATTCTATAGTGGTTACATGGTATGAGTGTAATTAGAACAGTCTCCCAAGACTGTTTTGGGGTTTTTTTGATATCTCTGGATAGAACACTTTGTGGTACAGTTGTTTTGCTAACACCTCAGTGCTTATGTGCCTTTTGCGTGGCTTTTTTAATGGCGGTGGCTGTATCACTAGGGGAGGTTATGTGAGTATGTTAACTAGCTCACTACAGGTTGGAATCTTGCTGTTTTTTCAATATGATACTTAGGGACCATGTCTTGATTTAAGAAGGGATCTATCAGTCAAATGTAGATAAATTATTTAGTAGACTATTGTCTTTTCCCCCCAAAAAAGAAGGTAAATTTAAGTTTTTCAGCAACATGGAATTTTCTAATGATTTAAAAAAAAAAAGGGGAGGGGAGGGCACTGATGATTTGCATTTTAAACTGGCCTTTCCCTATGGAATTGTTTACAGAGTCATGTCCATCTTTGCAAGAATGTCATAATAAATATAAGCAAATTATAATTGTTTTTTACATTAAGAAGGAGATTGGGTGTTTTCAACTAGTAATTAAATCCTACCTCTGGGCAGTGTACATAGCAACCTTGTGTAGCTACTATGACAGTCAGCCTTATCTTGAGCTCCTCCAAACACACCCAGGTGACGAGGCAAGCACTCTGTCAAACCAGTTTGGCTCCTGAAATAATAAGTAAATAAAGCTGCATTGGCAGAGAAGCAATAAATTGGCTGGAGGAAGTGTTGTGCTGGAGATGATTGAGTAATACTTGTCTTCTATCAATGCTCAGTCTGGATCACAAGTGGCAGGTGACGGTGAAAAGGAGAGGCAGGATGGGGGAAGTGTTAGAAGGGTTTGGAAGAGTGCAAATACATCTCAAACAGTAAAGAAGTTACATTTTGGGTGGGGAATATGTAGTAGGAGTAATGGGCCTCTGTTCATACTGGTACTACTTACGCTGTGAGATGGATAGAGGCATCTTGAAGGAGGTGCAGCTGGAAAAGGATTCTCTGAAAAGCTGAAAGTTTGGTCATGAAAAAGTTAATATTTGCTTTGCAGTTCTCAAAGTATAATAAAGACACTCAAGTAATGTCCTGTATGTTCATAAAATATTCATGATATATTTTAACATTTTCTGTTTTAGACAGCAGTGTTCATATTTTAGAACTGCTCAGAAAGCTAATCAGGGAAAGGAGTTGGTTAGCAAACCTTACTGAGCCTGAACTTTCTTATTCCACTGCTCAAACTGATACTCTGCCTTCTTGTTGAACTCCTGTCATCTTTACAGCTGTACACCATTCTTTTGTGGCTCCCTAGGACTTCAGTTTCCTCCATAGCCATCCTTCCTCCTCTGACTACAATTTTTTAATTTCTTTGCTAGAGGCAATTTCTTGCATCTTCTGCCAAGGGGAGAGGGACTGCATATAAGGACAGAGCCTCTGGTCATGCGTCATAGCTGGCGTCTCTCATTAGATGGTGCTGTGAAGCAGTAGCAGTGTCCTCTGACACTACCCAGCACTCATTACCTGTAAAGCAGTGAGTGTATCACTGGAAGCCTAGGGAAGTGGAGCCTTCTGTCTCACTCCCAGCTAAATAACTTGGTGCATGCACAGTGTATTTCAAATATCCCTATGTAACTATGAGTGTGTTCCCATTGTCCTATCCACCTGAGACTTCAACGAATGTTGAAAAAAAATCCACACAAAACACTCCAAATACCACTTTTATTACTGTTGCTGTTCATGATAGTTGATCCTACTGCTTTTGCACTCATACCTTAACTTAAATGTAGTTTCAGAAAACCTCAACTGCAGAAGTACATTCAAGAGCTTTAGTCTTGCTTTTATTTTGATTTTAAAAGATTGCGTCAGTGCAGTTCTCTTGAAATAATTTGGGGGAAGGATTATCTTAACTCCAGAGAAAAGAATATTTCTGCAGCCCAAGTCAGCATTTAAATTCCAATGAGTTCCACACAATTGCTTATTTCTGCATAACTGTTGCTAGATAATAGAGATTTCTAAATGCTGTCACATAAGCACTGCAATTAATGCCAAGTGCCATAGTTTACTGGGAAGTGGTGCTGTGACTACTTTTTCCAGACTCTGTACTACTTTAACAGGGTCAAAAGACACTGTAAAATGTTAGTTTTAGCACAACTTCTTTTGCTTTGTCCACGTGCTGCTTTTTTAATGAGCTAAGTAAACCTGGTGAAATGGCTTGAAAACCTGTGGGTGTAGAAGGAAATATAAATGTCAGGGTATGTGGGGACAGGAGGGAAGAGACTGCGAGAAGGCTGCGAGTTTCCCAAAGCCTGTGTGTGACATGCGAGCGAAAAAAGAGGGGATGGTGGGGTGTTGGTGAGTGTTTCTGGCTGTAGCTGACCCAAACCTCACTTGGTATGTATGTTGCTCAAAGTACTGCTTCCAGTAAAGGTTGGAAAAAAAAAAAAAGAGAAAATTGACAGGTCTCCAGTACTAACAAGAAATTACTTCCACGCATGAATAACCTTGCTAAACACGCAAAAGCAATTCTATCTAAAGCATTTCCCTCTTGCATGCATATTCTTTCATCTGGTGCTTTTCTCCTCCTCCCACTGAATGTAGTTTCAAGACCTTGTGGTTAGATCCCTGGTTTGCTTATAACACTGGTGCTGGCCTCTGAAGAACCATACATCTAAAATACAGGGGAAAATCAAAGTATTGGATCACCCAGGATCATAAGAGTTGACTTGTTAGAGATAATTGTAATATAGAACAGAAATGTGGTCTTATTTTCACCGTTTCTTTTGATATCTCTGAATCTCTTGGCCACTTAAATAATCCCACCAGGAACCCATGTGCAAATACCAGAAGAGTTTTAGAATATTTTTCTTAATCAGTGTAAGCAAAGATATAATTGTTTTCTTCAGGGTCATTCTTATAAAAATAAATTCTAATGAACTGTATTGAAACTTGGAAGCATAAACCCTCTGACTTGGAACTACAGTAGTAGTAAAACTCAGCAATAAACTTAAGAAAAATAAACATCAGAAAGCTTTTTATAGCTTGCATTTATCTTTTCCTTTAAATGAGTGAGGACAAAATATTTGAAGAATCCGTTACAATGGGGTGGATATAGGACTTTATAAATCTAAAATAACAGGCAAAAATGTTAGACAAGTGGAATTTTAGTACCTTTACTGCTAAAATATCCAAGTTTATTTTTGCTTTATTCCTATGTGTTTGCCCTAGACAGGGGTAACGTGTAGCATCACTGGCATTTTATCTACTTAGGTTTCAAGTAATGCCACTGTTTTGACTGAATCTTGTAAAAACAATTTTCTTTCCTTGTTCACCTGAAACTAAAGTGCATTCCCTTTAGTGAGGGGAATGGTGTGTTCTGGTTTTGGTGCGGGTTTTTGTTGTGTGGCTTTTTATTTTTTTTTAAATTACTGTAATTGTTTGAACTCGAAGTTCTTTGTGAGGGTATGTGGATGGCCAGTCGTGTACTGCCTGGATGTCAAGGCACTGAATCACTGAATCAGGGTATGTTAAGCCTCTCAAGAATCTGCACGAAGCCCAGGCATTATCTTTCATCTCCAGCATACTCTGGCTCCGGCCCTGCGGTGTCTGCTGCCTGCAACACCTGGTTAAATGGTTGTGATTGTTGAGGGGCTGGAGAGAGGCAATGCGATGTGTGAGGGGGCTGTAGGGATTTTTTTTGTTTGTTNTTATATTATTTTGACTGTTCAGACAGCCCTACAAAATCTCCTTTTCTAAGCTGTATGAAGGGTAGTGTTATTTTTCTGTCCAGGACAAGACTTTTGTACACTCCAGACAGATGAGACACCTCTATGCACAGATTCATTTATCTCATGATTACTTGTTTAGTCCTCACCTTGGAAAAGTATTAACAGCTTGAAGTCAATTTTTCAGGATAAGTGAGAAATGATGCATGGAATGATTGATAACAATAATCAAGTCGCAAATCTGGCTGGCATGAGAATGCATATGTTATGAAACATGATTATTTAAAGATACCTAAGCAGTGAAACTGGAATCTCTGCTTACCACTTCTGTTGTCTTAGTTAGCTGCTTTTAGAGGGATCAGCTGCTCAAATTCTTGTTTCCTGGGTGTAATTTTTTTCTTCCTATGGCAGAAACAAACTCCAAGTATGATTTTATATTATTATACTGAGAGTATAATAATAAACTCATTATACTGTGAGTTTGGAAAAGACAACTTTCAGTAAACCAGCTTTTTCATGGAGTTTGGTTGTTGGCTTCTGGTTGTTCTGACCATTTGAATGTTGGGCCGTTTTACGTTCTCACGACTACTTCATCCTTTTCCCTGCTTAATTAGGAATGCTTACAGTTAAGGGGCCCAATGTCACCAACCGCTGAACTAGCACGGAGCTCAGTTTGTATGTTTTAAAACGGTACATTTTAAAATCATCTTGTGAACTCTTTCTTGTCTTGGGAAAGTGTAGAAACTTTAATTTTACATAGAATCACAATATTTACAAATAAGGTAAATAAAACAAAGCCAAAAACCCCAAGATTGTAAGCAGCTGAAAAGCAGAGATCTGTGCATCATGTACCTACCACACCAGTAACTGTCCCTTCTTGCTTGCCCTTTACTTGTTTTTCTGCATATTTTGTAAAAAATGTAGTTGTATGTTATTTCAGGAGCAGTGGCATGTCTGTCCAGAAGACATACCACAACAGGACCCCATCATTATATTGATGACAGAAAATAACAGTAAGACTTTCAAAAACGAACCATTTCCGTTTATAAATGCCTCTTTTGGTTTGTTATCAAAGGCAGCTTTGGCTGAAGACTGAAAAATTTCCTCATCATCTGAAATGAGATGGTGCTCAGGGATTTGGGGTGTGGGGTTAAACAGGACAGCTTTGTGTTGAGCAATGGAGTGGGAATTGTTCCAACTAAAAGATATTTAGTGTTATGGGTATAAGGGGGAAATTTCACATGGTCCAGCTTAAGTGTTTAGAAGCAAGAATATTCATTATCTTCAGCTTTCTTAACATTCGCTGTGCACTCAGATTTCTTGGTAGATATTTTTCTTATTTCCAGCCACCCTAGATCTTCTCCTCAACTGCAGTCATCCCTGTCATGGATTTTAGCAATGAAGTTGTGAGGACTTGAAATGAGACACTTCCTTTGTGAAAATGCAGGACTTGCTCTTGACTTCTGTGAAGTTGTTTTAGGCTAGGTGGTGTCTAAATTAACTACTGGACAGCTGACTGGGGAGGCCTCTGTGGGTAGCAGCTTCCTGAACACTTGTTGACTTCTCAGGAGTTTGTTGGACCATGACTTGAATAGTGATTGGAAGGAAAGATAGCAGTGCAGTTCTCTCTGACCTTGGTTGCTTGGGACCTGGTGTTCCTCCTGCTACCAGGGGTCAAATTCCAGCAGTGTTATCCTACTAGGCCTAGAATTCAGGGAGACAGTTCCTACTAGCCTCAAAAATGAGCTGAAATTTTCTACTACTTGACCTTTGAGGAAGCTTTCTAATCAAATGGCTGATTTTGCTGCTTCTATAGTTAAGATTCTTGCAGACTGTTAACAGCCCTCTGAATATGGTTCCTGCCATCAGCCCTTAGGGACTTGCTACTGGAGCAAATTGTGGCGGTGTTAGTGGTTTATTGATTTTGGGATAGAAGAATGAATAGAACAAATTCAGGGGTGAAGAACCGGTGGGGAGGACAAAACTAGACAGGAGGTCTGTAAAAGCCAAACATCATTAGCTCCTTACTTCAAAGTATAGTGACAGCATCTCTAATACCTAACGTGTCTGCCAGTCAAAGACGAGCTTGAATCCTGCATGGCTTTTAAACAGGACTACAAATAACCATGAAAAGAGGTGGGACTTTGGGTAGTGTATTTGAGGTGTCCCATAAAGCAGCTACTCACTATTGTAGAACAGATGAATTGCTAGATACAGGGACGCAGCAAAGGGAGCAATCTCTACTGCTTTTGTGCTGGTTTTTCTTTCGTTACAGACCCTAAGAGGTAATATCAGTCAAGTTGAGGTAGAGCACATTACTGAGAATTAGATGAGAAATGCTGTGGACTTGAAACACCACATAAATATGTTGGGAACCTACTTCCAGGCCTTCTTCGTCTGTAGAGATGCCAGAGCACTGGGAGTTGCTGGAGCACTTGCTTGTTTTCTGTGACATTAGATCTCCTCGTGCATGTTACAATAACTGTTCTGTTCTGGAGTGATGCACTGGGTGGTGGTGGTTAGAGCCAAACCACTGCTGCAATCAGAGATATGCGACACTGGGATTATGTAAGGGTGGAGTCATTTGCCATATAGTCTGATCCTGATTATTGGCAATAGGTAGTGGGAAGAAAAGCCATTAACAACATAGTAATTCAGGTGCTGAATGCATGTGTGAGATGATCTGATGAAGCAGGCACACTGACAGAAACTAGCAGGTTTCGCTAAAATTCTGCAGTGGATATGACAGGGTAAAATTTGTGTCATTGTCAGAGTTGTCCAGTAGCATATGAGAATGCATCTCTGCACCATGATGAACTTGGATTTTCTTGTTGCAGGCTGAGCTGGGGACCTGAGGCTCCTAAATCTATGTGGTATCCTTGAGATTGCTGTCTGATTAGCTGCTTACATGAGCCTGTTGCTGCTGTGTGTGGTATCCTGTTGGAGCATGCCCACGAAAATGGTCAGAGGGCTAGAGCACCTACCTTATGAAGACAGACTGAGGGACTTAGGACTGTTCAGCCTGAAGATGAAAAGACTCCAGGGGGACATTGTAGTGACCGTCCAATGTCTGAATGAAGGCTGGGGAAGAACTGTTCTGGAGGGCATGTAATGATAGAGTGAATAGTAATGGTTTTAAGCTAGAAAAAGGTAGCTTTAGGCTGGACATTAGGAAAAAGCTCTTTAATATGAGTGATGGATCACTGAAACAGGTTGCTTAGAGGTGGAGGGCCCCATTCCTGGAGACATTAAAGGTCAGGCTTGATGGGGCTCTGAGCAATCTATTTGTGTAGTTAAGGATGTCTCTGCTTGTTGTAGGGAGGTTGGACTAGATGCCTCTTGGAGGTCCCTTCCATCCCAATACATTCTGTGATTCTATGGTCTTTCTTGAATTTTCCATCCCTCGCCTATCAGCCTTCATCAGGGAACCACATAATTTGTGATAGTGCAGTCAGCATTTCTGTCATTGTATGGTTTGAGGTTGTGTGGTCTCTCTGAGGTAGAGGTAGAGTAGTTCTGAACGAGATGGAGAGAGCAGAGCTGGAGAGTGTGAACTGCACAGTTGGCTGGATGGCAAGTAGCTGCATCAAGGCATTGTTCAAAGTCACAGGCATTATGCTTTCTTGTTTCTGAGCAGCTAATGCTATTGTGATGGCAAATTGGTGAAGTAGCATGCCTACACACGTGGTATGAGTCTTGCATTGAGTGAGCAATGTCTAGCTTTGATGTCTTCACTACAGCAAAGTTAACTTGAGAAACCTGCTAATCCCTTCTGCTGTTCAGGCTGCATGTGGTGGTGTGTATGGGAAACAAACCCACTAGAAAATACCTAACATCCTGTTAGTACATATGCCTTTCTGCTAAAGTTATTGTCCTGGTTTGAGTTAGAACAGCACTAATTCTGTTCAGTGACTATTTTTCAGCTCAGCCTTTTTTACCTAACTGCCATTTCGGATGTTAAGGGCATATTTGTGTGGCTAGTGTCTGTTTCTACAAGTGATAATACTTGATGTTTACTGTTACTGCCAGGGGCTGGTAAGCAGAAAGGCTCTTGCTTAGGCTTGCTGCTATGGAGACCAAGGTCACTGCTAAATCCTGTGTGCCACGCTGGGGTGCAGTAAGTGAGAGGCTGCACATGTAGGGAGGAGTAGAGAGAATAGGTGACCCTAAGCTGGTCAGCAAGTTATTCCAACCTACCTAAGTCACACTGAATATTAAGCTGAGGGAACACAATGGTCAGTTTCCTGCTTTTTGGCTCTTTTCCCTATTGCCATCTAGCCTGCTGGTTTTCCTCTCTTTTTCAATGGCTGGTGCCTGAGGAGAGCTCTGTTCTGTCTTTGAACCCAATCTGTGCATTCCTGAATCTAGTTCCTGCATTTGGTTCCTGCCTATTGCTGAGATTGGTCTGAGAATTCCCCAGCATCTGCACAGTGGTATAGTTGCCAACCAGGTGGCTGGATTTCATGTTGGTTTTGCTTATATTGTGTATTAACATTATTTTCATTAAAGTTGTTGTTAATTTTTTTCCAATCCATAAATCTTTCTCCCTTTTTCCCTTTCTCCCCTTTTCTGGGTAAGGTAAAAGGGCTAACAGAGAAAATTTGTCATTCATCTTGTGATTGGTCCAGCCTCAATCCACGCCAATCATTAAAACAGATGTAAACCATGACAGCACCTTGACATGTACTGCCTTAGATTTTTCAGTGTTAATAATACTTTCAACTTTGAATAGTTTTAAGGCAAAGGCGGCCTATTATATCAACTATATTTGGGCTCTAGTAGGAAAAGCCAAAGAAAGGTACTGAATGTTGATTTTAGTACTGGGATGTATAATTAGCATATTCTTGTGTGCCATGTGCTCTTTGTGCAGTTTGTTGTGCTTTTGATGTCATGCCATCTTCAGAATGGTTAACCTTTGCTTATCTCTTTTTGGTTCTGGAGGAAAGGAGGTTAAGGGGAGGACTTAATGCTCTTTACAACTACCTGAAAGGAGGTTGTAGAGAGATGGGGATCAGTCAATTCTCCCCAGTCACTAGTGAGAGGACAAGAAGGAACAGCATCAAGTTGTCCTAGAGGAGGTTTAGATTGGACATTAGAAAAATTCTTCACTGAAAGGGTGGTCGTGTATTGAAACAGGCTGCCCGTATTGGTGGTGGAGTCACTGTTCCTGGAGGCATTCAAAAATGCATAGATATGGAACTATAGGGCATTTATTTTAGTGAGCATGGTGGCATTGGATTGACAGTTGGACTGAATGATCTTAGGAATGATCTTGGAGATCTCTTCCAAACTTTGTGCTTCTGTGATTCAACTTTTTCTACAGGTATCAGAGCAAACCTGAAATTAAGCTAGCTTTGTGTGTGTCTAAGGACTTGTAAACTTTCTAAATTTAGGTAAAGACTTAATTTGCATACTATTTCAAGTAAATTACTTGGTCCTGGCAATTGCAAGTTACCAAAGTATTAGGGGATACTATCTTACAAAACTAAAATCAAGCTGTTTTACAGCAGCAATTAAATATGATTTTTATGATACAGCCTTTATGTCATTACTTTCTATCAAAGAAGCAAAATACATTCAGGTGAGTGAAAGAATGAAGATAGACAAAACCAGAAAAGACCTTTTTGTTCAAATATGTATATGAGTTACTTTTTGCAAGATATTCCTTCTATTTGGTGGCTCACATGGTGTAAGTGGCTGAAAAATTGTCTCAAATCAATTATACCTATTACATAAGACTACCACACCCAGTATAACCAGTCTGAATGAATAAACAGTGACTCATAAATCAAAGACATTGTTTGAAGGTGTAGTATCTCTGGGTGGGAGATATTACACTTGGTCTTACTCAAGGCCTTAAAAGTCAAGGGACTCTGAGCTAGTTCATGGATTTCTATTTTTTCACGACACCTGGTTCCTGTGTAGCCTATAATAGTTACAGCGGGGCTTGATGTCTTGCAGTGGTTATAAGCTGGGTGAAAGTCTGTGATTAGACAAGCTGTTGGCCTGTGTGAATGCAGGGTTTGAAATGAAGTGCTTATTTTTGTGACATCAGCATATTCAAGGCATTGTGCAATTTGCAAAATATTTCAGTTTCAAGCCACCAGTGCTCAGATTTTCCTTGAGAATGCCTCTTAATTACTTAATTGTTAGGTCTCCTTTAAAAGTCAACACTAAGGAAACTTAGTTCTACAATTCCAAGGTTTTTTATTTTTGTATGTCAACAAACCATGTAATTGTCAAAAGCTGTGGGTCACAAGGTTGGTCTGACAGCTCAATCCAATCATTGTCAGTTGCCACAGTGGCTGCACAACTAACCTAGCTAAAATGCTTACTGTGTAATGGCCTCTAATGTGATTTTTAAGAGGTTTGCATGTTTGACACTAACATTTTAGTCTTGTACCCAAGTTGGACTCCGTTCAGGGATACGTTCTGATTACCTTATGTGCCTGAAAACTTTGTGGCAGGCAAAAATGTTCCGAATGCCACATTGAGGTGTTGATTAGTTTGTTGGGTGGTTTCTGTGTGGAAAAGGCCACAAGATGCGCCATGAGAACACAAGTATGCACTGTAGCAGGACACTTTTGTGTTCTGGAAGTGCTGTGCTGAAGTTTTAATGTCTTCAGTGGCATGTCCTTTTTGATTTCTTGAGGATAACTTCTAAGGACTGACTTCCTTTTGCCACATACTGTAGTTCTAAGAACATTCGTCTTTAAATGTGTTATTATGAAGGCCATTGGTGGATGTATATGACGCTGCATGTTTGGGATAAGCCCAACTCTAGGTGAAGGAAACATCTTGCAGTCTATTGCATGTGTGACTTGTCAGTAAACTGTCTATAGAAACCCAAACGTTTGGTCTGTGTAGTCCTGTAGATGTCAGCAACAACTCCAGAATGAGAATAGCTTTTGGACTAAGGGTTGATTGTAGTTTGAAACACAACTGAAGCTAGATCCTATCCTGCAGCCCCTGTTAGAGACCACATCTGGTGTATGACACGCAAAGCTCAGGTTTGTAGCTTGTAGAATGAAGGGCTTTAACCCATATTCAGAGCATCATAGGACATTATGGATTGGAAGCGAGAAGCGACCTAGGAAGACAAATTTTTATACTTAAGCTACATTGGCTAGTTTACTCATATTTAGAAGCAAAAGACATACTTTATTTGAGATAAGAGTAATTTTCAGATTGTGTTTAAGTGATTTTTGAAAATTACGTTGTAAAGATGCAGCATCCTCTCTTCTGTAAGAACAGACTGTTAGAGAAATATTGTAAAAAATGCAATTCTCCAAAGGAAATTGCTATCAGTTTGTTGTTAAAAGGCTTGGCTTTTTCTTTCCTTGAATTTCAAATTTTTTTCTTGCCTTGAGTTGGTGTGACATTCTCTCTCTTTTGTTATTTAAATCATAGGAAAAAGACCTTTAAGCCCCCCAAAATTTTTTTTATAACATATCTCCCTATTGAGGGCAAAATTATAAGTTAAGCTGTCTGAATTAAATGATATCCTATACTTTAAATAATAGTTTTAGAATAAGTTTTCTGGTGTTACTGTGTGACCCTTTTGCAACCTATCAAAAATAGGATGGCACTTAAAGCTACCTCCTGGCCTTTGCTCTTTTACCAAGCAGAGCTCACTTGTTTCACTACTAATTGCCTTTTATTACTGTAGTAATCACTAGCTTTGCTCTGGATCTATGTGGCTTCCACAAAACAGTTGTGTGCCTGAAGCCCTTCACAGTATTGGGATGGTCAGGATCAGTAAAGGAAGGTTTGTAATTAACTGGACTGAACCTGGTGACTTCAAAGCTCAAATGCCCTTCCTAGGCTTTAATTTCTGCACACAGTTGGGGGAAAAAACCCTCTTTTTGTAGTGTTTCAGCAGTATTTACTCCTTTTTCTAACTTGTGTGTGGGTTAGTAATCTGCATGGTCAGAAGAAATCTGCCAAATTTCGTTGCTTTAAAAGACATGGGCAAAGTGGGGATCTAGTAGGAAGAAACCAAATGAGCTTAGACTTGGAAGGTGCTGCTTTGATATTTTTGTTTGAGATGGAGGGTGGGTTGGTTATTTTTTTTTGTGGAAGATAACTTCACTGAAAGACTGTAGGTGATGCTTTTGCATTAGGTATCTCAAGCCCTCTATAAGGACATTGTTCTTCACTGCTTTTTGCTTCTAGTATGAAAAGTAGCTGCATTGCTAGGTAATAGAAATTGAAGTGCACGTGGAATAGACTTGCTGGAGAGGTTCTTTAGTCACACCACCTTAGGTGTGAACAGCAGGAGAAAACCAAACTCTAAAATAGTTTATGGCAGTTATATAATGTGTATACACATGGTAATATGAACTAAAAAATAAGATTTTTGCACTTCTATTTGAAATATATTTTATGCTTATCAGTGTGACTGGTACTGCTTCAGATAACAAGTATTCCCACAAAATTTAGTTGAAGATTGGTTTACACTAGAAGATCTTGGATCTGAGTTCTTCTAAGGCATAAAGAGCTTTCTTAAATATTTCTTTTGAAATTAATTTCAGAAGATAATAGTATGAATTCAGTCTTGAATGAAAATGTTTTTGTAGGTTTGCTATTTTGTGGATTTTTTTAGTACTTAGTTTTTCTAGTTCTGATTTTGAGTGTGTCCAATTAACTCTATTGTTTTTAATAGACAGTTACTGGGAAAAGCTTTGGAACCAATGACTTTCGAGCAGCTCTAGAAAATGGAGTCCTGCTGTGCGAGTGAGTATTGACCTTACCTATACTTCAAGCGTTCAAGTTAACATAATTGGACTGTTTGCTGGCTTCTGATGTTTTTTTTCAAGTATGAAAAGTATTTTGTAGTTTTTTGTTTTATGCCTATTGTTTATAATGCACAGGAAGATCAGCTTTCAGTGATCCTCTTCCTAGATCTGTCTTCTACAGGATGTCCCACACACTTGTGATAGTGAGAGTATTGTGCTGATTCTCTGTCCGATTGATTGGTTTTGTTGGTTGTAATGCTCATGGTATCACTGTGCTTTCTCCATGTTGTGCAAGGTGGAGTGGTCTGCAGTCAAAGCACTCAGCCTCATTGTTTGGGTTTTCATCCTTGATCCCCACCCTTTCATAAGAAATTATTGTAGACTTTGTGCTAGTTGTTCTCTAAACCATGAAAGTTACCAATTCCTAACAAAAACTTTACATCAAGTAGTTTTATTGATGAAGTACTACATTTCAGAAATGAACTTTACAGAATTGTAAATTAAAGACAGGCAGGCATTTAGTTTCATGTGTCTATTACTAATACTGCTCTTATGGCTACATCCAGCTATCTCAATGTAGTATCTGTTGGATGTTATTTGGCATACTTCATAAAAATGTACTTCTAAAACATCAACAAAAATCCAAGCAAACACTTGAAGATGACAAAAATACACTGTCATGTATGTGCATGTGTAGTTCAAGTTTCAGTACTTTCTGGACTGACATCGCTTTCAACAACAAACTCTGACCTCATTGTTTTTTTGAAGCACTTTCTCTAAAAAGCTTCTCTGTGTTTATATTATAGGCTTGGCACTAATAAGATTTGTCTAGTTTTACTGCTAGACTGATTCAGAGATGTAAAATGCCCTTTCATCTGGTCTCTCCCACGTATCTGTATTTGGTATTGTACTTAGTGGAACAGGTTTCCAGAAGTGGAAGTGGTGCTAATGCTGTAATATTTTAGGAATAGCAGGTATAAATATCATTAGAACACCAGTGCAAGAGAAAATGCTTAAACTCTAATTTCAGAGTCAATCTTAGATCAGTTAATCTTGAGCACTGGGTCCAGTTCTGAAGCCCCCAGTATGAGGAAGACACATTAATAATGAAGCAAGTCCAGAGGATGCCCATGAGGATGTTCAAAGGGCTGGATCTTTTATGCAGACAGGCTGAGGGAGTTTGGTTTGTTCTGCTTGGGCAAGAGAAGGCTGTGAGTACCTCAACGGGGACTGGACAGGGACTTTTTGAGGGACTCTAGTGATAGGACAAGGGTGAATAGCCTCAAACTAAAAGAGCGAAGGTTCAGATTAGATCTTAGGAAGAAATTCCTTTTTGTAAGTGGTGAGGCACTGGAACAAGTTGCCCAGACAAGTTGTGGATGTCTACTCCCTGGAAGTCTTTGCAGTTCAGTGGAGCTCTGGGCAACATGGTCTAGTGAGGTGTGTCCCTGGTCATGGCAGGGGATTGGAATTAAATGATCTCTAAGGTCCCTTCCACCCTAAACCGTTGTGAGATTCAGACAAGCAGACCTTCAGTAAATATTTACAAAGACTAAGTTCTCTAAATTTACTTCTTTTTACCATATATAAAAATCAAACCAAATACAAAAAGACAAAGTTAGTGGCTTTTTCCCTCCTGTGAATCTCCTGGCTTGTATCAGGACAAGAGGAAATGGCCTCAAGTTGAATTGGGGGGGGGTAGGTTGGATATTAGGAAGAAGCTCTTTACTGAGAGACTAGTTGGGCACTGGAACAGTCTGCCCAGGGAGATGGTGGAGTCACCAGTGTGTTTAAAAGCAGATTAGATAGAGCACTTGAAGCAGTGGTCTAGGGGTTAAGAGGATGTTGGGTTGAGGGCTGGACTTGATAATCCTGGAAATCCGATGATTCTGTGTGTGAATACTGCTGTGATTTTTATCTTTGTTTCTGTTTGTCTTTGCCAATCCAGTCTATATTTCCAGATTCTTCTACATTTACCTTTTTGATATGGAGAAGTTAATTTTGAATTACATTGTGGAGATGGACACTATATTTTAATGTTATTACATGGCTAAATGTTAACTAGTCTGAGTGTGGTAATAAATGTTTCATACTTTTAATAAGAAGGTGCTAGTTTGTGTATATATTTAGTGTGATGTGTGTTGTAGTCAGCTGCAACCATAAAATAGTGTCTAGAAGTATTGTCAGTCAACTAATGTGTTTTAATCCTCTGTCTGCACTGCTGACGCTTAGTTGGCAAAACAATGAGTCTTCATTTGCCAAATGCAAATCTGTTACAGATAAACTTAATAGTTAAATGCAAGAAAAACATTCTGTAATTTTTCAGCTGAGCAGCTTGCCTTAGGAAGCATGCAACTTTTTTTGGTGAAGGATACCTCATTGTGTTGCACTAATTCATATAGCTGACCTGCTGTGTCATAGTTCTGAATTTTACACACTTGAAGAACAAGAAGTGACTTTCACAGAAATTCCATGGAGAAGAGCAAGATGAGATGGATTTTCAGATATCCGGTAGAGTGCAAGATCTTTAACTGAGACTCGCTAGACATGATGTTGCCTGTTTCCTTGCCTCAGTTGTGACAAGGCTAAATTAGTGTCCACAGATAGAATAGATATATCTGTATATCTATTTTTCTCTTTATATCTTGGGAGATATTAGATGTAAATGTTACATAGGTATATCTTATATACACACACACACACATATATTTATATGTACATAGGTGTATTTTATATATGTGTGTGTGTGCTTTATACACCTATGTGTATATATATAAAAAACACCTATGTATTATGTATACGTATATTATATATATAGGTATATTTTGTACATATATGTATGTACACATACACACATGTATGTATTTATATTTATATTAGACGAAAACATTAGCTTGTAAGAGCTATTTATTTACTTGAACTGTATTCCTGTAGCACTCAGGTTGGTTTCTTTGGTCTACTCAATGTTCAAATCATTGACTTCAGTAGTTGACAAGACAAAACCTTTTTATATTTTACCAAATCTATTGTGTATGCATCAGAGGAAGAAAATCACTACAGTTTTCCTGGTCGCATGCTATATCACTTTGTGTTAAGTGCGATAACAAAAATTTACAAACAAAAAGAAAAAGGGGGAGGTGGGGTGCAAAATCACAGTATTTTCCTACCTCACTGACTCAAAACCTGGGTATAAGGGTACAAGGAATTCTGTGCCTTATTCTCACAAGCCCAGTCACATACCTTCTGCAGTATATGCAACAGTGATATGTTAGTCTGTCCTATATTCTGACTTTTAATTAAGAGTTTTTATGTAGAGTGATAAGAAATGAAGTCTCTTCTGGCTGGGACCAAAGATGACTTCCATGTGTAAATTACATGTGCCAAAACTGATGCACACAGCACACTGAGCCTAATGGTGCCATCAAAACAGATCCCTATAGAAATACCACTGTTTTAACACTAAAAAGTAGTTTTCTGTTTTTTTTTTTTTTTTTTCTTCTGCATCAGAATTCTTATGTAGGGGGGGAAAAAAACTTTCAAGTGGAAAACTTGAGACTGGTTAACACTGCTACTCATGTAATAGACAAAACCCCATTTCTACCTGTGCATACTCAGGCATTTTCTTCTTTCTCAGTTCACCACTCTCAGAAATCTGTGTGTGTCTTGTCCCATTTTTACTGCTACAGTCAGTTTTTGTTTGTCACTTAATGGAAAAATGACTTAAAAATACAACACATGAGTCATTAGTAGGTTTAAATTTATTTGTTTCAAGCTGTATAAATTACAGTTTCTTAAGTTTAATATTTCTTTAGTACTGATACTTATGCTTAAAGGTGATTATGTAACAAAAATCATATGGCTTCTTTTTAGTTTGATTAACAAGATCAAACCTGGCATTGTTAAGAAGATCAATCGTCTGTCAACTCCAATAGCTGGCTTGGTAAGTAATCTAATATCTGGGATATGATACAAAGTTCTGTTTACTTTTGATGAACATTCTTGCCTATTCTCATATGGTCTTGCTACAAAAACATAATTATCAAAATTTTCTCTTTTCATTTTTGTTTAATATGGCACCTTATATAAATTGATTTGGACCTGTAACTTAAATCAGTTTGTTGCTGTGTGACAAACCCTCATCACCCTTAGATATATTAAGTGCCACTGCTGATTCCTGTGGTAAAAACCTGTATAGTGTTGCCTTTATTTGAAAGCCACCATCATATTTTATATTCACAACCCATTGAAGATGTTTCTTTATTAGGAAATGAACAGACTAGGAAGTGTTCTGTGTTATTTTTAGAATCTACTTCTCTACAACCACAGCAAAGCTTAGGTTGCATTAAAAGAACTATGATGCAAAGGCTTCAGTTGAAGTTGAGGAAATTGCCAGCATTTTGGCTGTAAATAATATTTTTACGTGAAAGATGAGGAACATAGGTAACAATTTTCACAGGACACTTACATTTTCTTTGCTGTCTGGCAAATTTACTGACCAGAAACTGAGAATGATGAAATTTGTAGCCCTTTAGCATCAGAAAACCTTTTGTATGTAATTGAATTCAAATACCTTTTTTTCCTTTATAACTTTTCCCAGTGAAAGCTTTATTGGCTATTCATGTCACTAAGATATCTAGGCCACTTAATCCTGTCATCAGAACTTAATTTTCTGTGTTTAGTGAATGCAAGACTTGGATGGCTGTTTGCTGAGACCAGTGATCCTTATGGCTATAAATCATAGAATCATAGAATCACCAGGGATAGGAAGAGACCTCAAAGTATCATCTAGTCCAATCCCCCTGCCACAGCAGAATCACCCAGACCAAGTCCAGGCGGGTTTCAAATGTCTCCAGAAAAGGAGTTTCCACGAACCCCTCAGGCAGCCTCCTGCAGCGCCCCATCTCCCTCTCTGGGAAGAAGTTAGAGAATCAGTCAGGGCTGGAAGGGACCACAGGATCATCCAGTTCCAACCCCGCTGCCATGGGCAGGGACACCCCACCCTAGATAAGGCTGGCCAGAGTCTCATCCAGCCCAGCATTAAACACTGCCAGGGCAGGGACACCCCACCCTAGATAAGGCTGGCCAGAGTCTCATCCAGCCCAGCATTAAACACTGCCAGGGACGGGGCCCCAACCACCTCCATGGGCAACCCATTCCAGGCTCTTGCCACTCTAATGGTGAGGAACTTCCTCCTCACATCAAGTCTAAATCTACCCATCTCCAGCTTTGCTCCATTCCCCCGGTCTTGCTACTTACTACCTGAGATCCTAAAAAGCCCCTCCCCAGTGTAGGCCCCCTTCAGACACTGAAAGGCCACAATCTTCCCTCTTCTCCAGACTGAACAGTCCCAGTTCTCTGTCTAACCTCATAGGAGAGGTGTTCTAGCCCTCTGATCATCCTCATGGCCCTCCTCTGGACACGCTCCAGCATGTCCACATCAGTTCTAAAGCTCTTCTTAAAAGAAGGGACACAGTACTCTTGATGTCATTTTAAAAGGCCCAAGATGAGTAGGGTTATAGGCGATTTCTCTAACAAATAGAAGATGCTACTGTTTGGTGCTCTCAGCGCTATGGCAAGTTACCAAATTTCTTAATAGGAGTATAATGCAAAGCATCTCTAGACACCTGTATTTATGTTTTAATGCTCTAAGCCAACAAAACATCTCTTTGCTTGTCAGCTCTGTATCTTACCTTGGCCAAAAGGCCGTAAGATTGGGTCAATTTGCTATGTATATTTTTGCACAAGCTGAGAACATGGGTCTCCATATCAAATGAATGTAGAAAGTATAAACTGCTTTTGTCCCAGAAGAACTCGGGGTATTAGGTTTGCAAACAACTAGTGCTGCACGTTCTTTTCCAGAGAGGTATCCAAAAAAATTAAAAAGAACCCAAAAATCATTCTGAGGACAATGCAGTTATTGTATCAGCAGTTTGACTGCCTAAATGGCCTCTGAAGTAGCCATTTGATCCAAACCAGATAAACATTGGCTAGATTTCATTTTTGTGGTGACTCAAGGATCATAACTGTAAGAACTCTTGTTTTTACATTCACTTTTTGCCTCTGGAAACAAGCAAAAAAAATTTGGAGTACTCATTAGGAGTGTAGTTTGTCTTAGTTTTAGTGTAGTATTGTTCCTTTACATTATTGTTCCTTCAAGTTGTTTCCAGTTCCTGTAAGCCTTTAAAACATGGGAAAGGGGACAAAAGTTGAATCATTCTTGTAAACCAAGATCATTGAGTGGTACTGTTGTTAAAATCCCACTTGGGACATGATGCATGATAACTGATAGAAAAGGTTTCTCATAAATTCTTGAGTTTCAGAAGGTTGTGATTATGAGGGTTATAATGGGATGACTTGAGAAAGTGGTGCTTGTGATGGCAGTAGTGGGTGTATTTTTCCCAGATTTGACAGCAGTGTGCTGTTCTATCAGCATTGAAGAGTCCCCCCCTTTCATCCCAACATTTAAACTCGAGCTAAAAACAAGTTGGGGCACTTACAGAAAAGCAAGCATTGGTATATGGCTCTGGGTACTGTGTCTGGTGAATTATAGGGTTTAGAGATGAGAAGAGCTTGCTAAGGAATCAACTGGTAGGCTTGCTTGCTGTGCTCTGTAAATACTTTAATTGTTTCTAAGTTGCTTCTCTCACAAAGCTGCTTCTAGGTATTGTTTTGTGTGGATTTGTGTTTTGATCATATTCTTTCTACAGCTCCTCTCCATGATTCTCTAGACTCAAGTTCTCAAGTTTGCTTTCAAAGTATATTATACATTCATCTCTGGACAGCTAGCTTCCATTTTTATCCTGCCTTTTCTGATTAAAGGGAAACAAAAGTCTGGTCATCTTAACAGTATTACAGCACTCTGACTATCAGGAGAAAGCAAATGCTTTGAAAGGCATCTTTCTTTTTCTTTCTTTCCCTCCAAGGAATAAATTATTGAATTCTTCATGGTTTGGTTTCGTTCTATAGGGAGTTATGTATTGACTTCCATGGAAGTGTGGCTTTCAAGCTTTGTGTTCACTTCAAATACTTGCCAGGGTTTGGTTTTTTTTTTAGCAGTACAGAAATATGATGCTCAACAGGCGTCTTCATTTGAATCTCCAGAAGGGTTTCATTATACTTCTTATTTGACTCATGGTTATTTTCAAAACAAATTTTTTGAGTAAAACAGAATGTGAAAGCCTATGTGAAGAAAGAAATATACTGTTTTATATGGAATATTATGTACTATACTTATTTATGACAAAGTAATTCACCCCAGCTCAAAACATGTCTCTTTGTGACCCTTTATCATGAAATCTAATAGGGGTTTTATATGAACAGAATCACTTGAATTCCAAGCACATTTTCAATGACTTAGTCTCCATCTTTAGTTTGCTACTGCTGTCTAGTGGTTTTTGGATGTGGACTGCAGTGATTCAGGCATGATTGTGGGGGAGTGGATTAATCTGTGTGCTATGATCATTAAATACTGAAATGAAACTTGGTATTTGGTGCATTTGTACCAGACAGACTTTAAAAAAAATTGTTAACCTTATCCCCAGTTTGGCATGGCACAGGAAGGGTGGACTGCTGCATGTGTGAAAGGATTTACTAAAACAGTTTTGGGAAGATAGTTGGACCTGACCATAACAATCTCTGTCTAGCAGCTTGCTGCTCTAGCCCCACTGCTCCATTTCTCTTCATTTACAAGCCTTTCACGGTTTGGGTGAGATCTACCCATTGTTGCAGCCATGTTTTTAAA
The DNA here is from genome assembly GCA_013397515.1 of Upupa epops. Classification (NCBI taxonomy): domain Eukaryota; kingdom Metazoa; phylum Chordata; class Aves; order Bucerotiformes; family Upupidae; genus Upupa; species Upupa epops. The sequence goes on from VZRI01006156.1 coordinate 42,474, forward strand.
TTTGTCTTCTGGTTTGGAAAAACTACTGCACTTTGGCTAAGTCAAGTTCCAGAGCAGTTGCGAGGATGCAGTGGTCAAAGATGGATAACTGAAGAGTTACCCACGCAACTCCTGATGGGGTTTCCTGAGCAATGTAGTGTGCTGTCCAGAGTGTGAAGGACCAGCTCTGGTGGGTGATGACAGAAAGATGCCACTTGCCACTGGCTGATTTTAACATGGCAGGTTTCAGAGATCATGTCCCTGAATGCTGAGGTTTCATTATGCACAGTACTGAAAGAGCAGTCTACCTTAATAAAAGTCTACTCTTTTCTGGTCTATAACTATGTGAAACAGAGATGGGATTTAAACTAAATTACTCAAATTGATTAATCTTGTCGGGTTCCAATCCTACAAAATTATTTTGCTTAGCGCTTTCCGGAGGTTGTAGCTATAGAATTAAAATTAATGTTTAGCAAAAACCAAACTCAAATAAAACCTGGCTCTTAATCAATGAGCTGTAGAGCTTCAATTGCAGCATGGAAGATGGTTTGGATGTAATCAAAAAAGGTGGAACTGTTTTTCTGGTCTAATAATATATTTTCCAGCAAAAGCTCTGTGGAGCATTTCTGGCTGCGGTGCTGTTGTTCCCCACATTTCTAACACAGTTGGCTGAGCACAGAGAAAATTATGAACTGGGATGGAAGTCGTAAGACATCATGAAACAATGGGAGGATTAATGTTTTGTACAGTACATGCAAGCTTGACAAATCTGTTGGAGTAATATGTTGCTCATTACTCAGGATAAATAACTGTGTTCCATAGTAAAGCCAAACTTAAGTTTCTAGCTGAGCCCAGGTAGTGCAGCAAATTCAAAGTTGGAGTCAATATGTCCTTTAGAAAGAGGTAGCTAATGGGAACCTTGCCTAGCAACACACACTGAATTGCCTGATTGAGACCATCTGTATTCCATCTTACTCAGGGCTGCTATAAGGGAAGTTCAGTGCTTGCTCTGTGGCTGGGAAATATTTCATCACATGAAAGGTTTGAGACCTGTGGTCAAACCACAGGGCAGAGTAGAAAGCTATTAGGTTTTTAGAACTCTAAATGAAGTGTCATTAGCACTATTTTTTAAGTTGGCCCTTCATTGAAAACTAGTAGAGATGTTGCTAACTGACTCTGGGTGAGTGCTAGATGAATATTAGCACCAAATGTCACGTGCCTGAAGCTCTCCAGCTTTAGCAAAAGGGCTTTTGATGAATTTCTGTTTTTCTTTTACACAAGAATAAAAGTACATATCTCTAGGCAGATCTGTATTTGAGTATGTGCATCAAATATTCTGTAGAGAGTGGGAATTAAGTGTCCTGTAGGGTGAAGTGTCTTGGTAGCTTTCCAGACAGACTTTTTCTAAAACTTATGTTCATCTTTTACCAAGGCCCAATATGCCCTTCTGTCAAGCATTACTCAAACATTGTTCTCTCTCTTTAATGCTGTAACACTACTACATCCTGTATTTTACTTAATATATCAGAAGGTATTCATCTTGTGCTAAGACAATCTCCTCAAAACTGCAGGATAGATGTTTGGTTATGGTGATTATTGGCACCTGCTTTCTAAACCAGGAAAGCTGAGAATAATAAGGGTCAGCAGATAAATGTGAAAGAAATCTATACCAAACTGAAAGAGATAAAGATGGGGTGGAAATCAAGATAAAAATGCTGCCATTAAAAATATATTTTTTTCTGAGCCTTTGAGCCTAACACTTCACAAACCATGGAACCACCATGGTACTTCCTTTTATCATCAGGCAGAGCTGGCCAAAATTCCCGTTTCTGTGGGAAAGTTTTCTTGACTTTATGTTGCAGGGGAGTGACATGTAGACTAAATTTTGAGTTTATTAGAGGACATTTTAAACACAATTTTTTCAAGCAAAATTCACATTTCCAAAGTGAAGATTATTTTGGTTCTATTTTTTATTTAGGACTTGGCCACAAAATTCCTTCTCTATTTAGAATGAGATTAGTTATGCTTTCCACATATATTTAAAAAACCTAGTGGTAATATGAAGACATGTTTCAAAGGAGAGTCCTTTTAGGTCAAAGCAGCCCTACTTCTGAGATTTATTCAATCCTGCGGGGGTAGGGGAATCTATTTTCTGGTGTTTGTTGTCTTGTGTCCAGTGTTTAGTTCCTTTTGCATTTTTATTGCTTTTTAAAATAATTTGAATTTTAAAACAGGAAACTCCTCCTCTGTGCATTTGAACAGTATGGGCTATGTTAGTAATATGAAATAGTAACTTGCTTGGTATGAGAAATTGAGTATAGGAAGTATTCTTTGTGATGAATAAGGAAGGACAAGTAACACAAATACATGAATTAACTTACCTAAATGTTACTGATGTTGCTTTGCTACCAAGCAAAAAAAAAAAAAAAATAAAGGCTTAAGCCTGGATGTGTTTAGTGGTCATGCAGCAACTAGCAGTGTCTGAAAACTCACAAGAAATAGCTTCATAAGGTGTCAAGAGCTGTCTGATTGTCTGATGAGCTGATAACCTTTAACATGCTCTCTGTGAAGAGTGAAGTTGCAAAAGTTCAATTTGATGTCTTTCACCTGGGCACTGATTAGTTTGGCATTGTTTTTCAGGAGTCAAGACACAAGATGATACATGCCATTTTCTGGAAAGTTGGTAATTTTGATGTGTAAACAGTTCAAGAGCTGTCATCACATCCTTTCTGTTTGCATATGCTCAGCAAGTTGTTGGAAAATTCAGAAATAAACATAAGTTAGAGACTTCCAGTTACTTGGCATAATCCTAGCAGGAGTGGAGATTTTTCTTTTACAATAACAGTTGTTTTTGTAACTTGAAGAGAAAGGAGGAGAAAGTGAAAGTAGATATGTTCTAACAGAACTCATGCCTTGCATTCAATGTGTATTCACCTTAATAGGGTGGCCTGTGCATTTAATGCAGGGTCAGGAGCACTTCAGATGGCAGAACTGAGATCTGGTTCGTATTTATGGTAGTAATCTACCTCTTTACATTCAATTATTTTTTTAATGCTGGTTGTGGTGTAACCCCAGCTGGCAACTAAGTACTACATAGCCACTTGTTCAACGCACCCAATGGGATGGGGGAATGCATCATGGTGAGGAGGAGGGGGGAAAGTACAACTCGGGCTGAGACAGAGACAGTTTATTTTTCTTTTCTGTTCCATTAATAATTCTATGATAGCAACATTAAATAATTAGAATATACAAAGCAAGTGATGTACAATGCAGTCACTCACCACTTGCCAATTGATACGCAGTCAGTTCCTGAGCTGCAGCCCCCAAACAGCCTTTCTTCCACTTTATATTCTAAACATAACATCATATGGTATGGAATATTCTTCTGGTCAGTGAGGGTCAGCTGTCCTGGCTGCATCTCCTCTCAAATTCTTGTGGTTCTTCAGTATTCTCACGGGCAGAGCTTGAGAAGCTGACCAGTCCTTGACTTTGTATAAACACTACTTAGCAACCTCTGAAGACATCAGTGTGTTGTCAGTATTGTCATACTAAATCTAAAAACACAGCACCTTACCAACTACTAACAAGAGAATTAACAGTATTCCAACCAAAACTGTGCAACCACCCTGCGGTTAGAAAAATCTTTCCAAAAGTGATGTTTTCCTCTTTCTTTGTGGGGAGGAAAAAAAATTGTTGGAAGTGGTAAATGTTGCAGTTGCCTTTAAAAAGGGTAGAACTATCAACCTGTCAGCCTCAACTCTATTCCTGGAAACATCATGGATGTGGCTTACATCAGTGGACAAGAGAAGAGCTACATATGTTGTTTATCTGGATATTTGTAAGACTTTTGACACAGTCCCCTAAAACATTCTTTTCCCTAAATGGGAAAGATGAATTTGATGGATGACTGGTGACAGTGTCCTTTGGGGGTCTGCACTGGGACCAGTACTGCTTAATAACTTCAGTAATGCCACAGCGGGATCAAGTACACCCTCAGTAAGTCTGTAGATGACATCAAGCTGAGTGCTGCAGTTGACATGCCTGACGATGGCAGTGCCATCCAGAGGGTGCTAGTCAATCTTGAGAAGTGGGTCTGGGTGACAGTCATGAGATTCTGCAAGGCTAGGTTCAAGGTCCTACACCTAGGTTGGGCAATTCTCAAAATCCATTCAGGCTGGGAGTCTGAGAGCAGCTGTGTAGAGAAGGAGGTTGGGGTCCTGGTAGCTGAAAGGCTGGAAATGAGCCAACAACAAGTGCCAGAAAGCCAGCTGCATCAAAAGTAGCATGATTGAGGGAGGTGATTCTGCTGCTCCACTCCACCCTGGTGTATCCTCATCTGCAGTACTGTATCTAGCTCTGGAATTATCACAAGAAGGGTATGGATTTGTTGGAACGTGTTCAGAAGAGAGCCATAGAAATTATCAGAGGGATGAAGCACTTCTGCTGTGAGGACAGGCTGAGAAATCTGAGATTGTTCAGCCTTGAGAGGGGAAGGCTCCAGGGAGACTTCAATATAGCCTTTTAGTTTTGAAAGGGTTCCTATAAGAAAGATGTGGAAGGTCAGTTTAGCACCTTCTTATACTTGGCTTGAAACATGTCTGCTCTGGCAAACAATATGGTTTCATTAAATACTGGAAAACATGGTAGTGTATAGTGGTATATTTAGTGTATTGCTTTAAGTAAGTGTAGTAACATCATGATCTGATGATGTAAATGCTTAAACCAGGTGAGGATTTGTACTTGATGTTGTTACCAAACAGGTGACTAGGATACACCTTACAAATCTACTTTTGCTCTGACAAGTACAATTACATGGGAGGGAAAACTTTGAGCTTTGATTAGTGGTCCGGCTGAAGTGCTCAAACAAGTTTCTAGGATGTAAAAGGTTATGTTAGTTTAAGAAAATACTTTTTTTGCCAGGGAAGAATACAGCACAGTATTTCAGATGTAATGAGCAAACTGTGTTGCATTTCAATTTCATAATGAATTTTAGTGAGATTTTTGTCAGTGCTGTGAAAAATGCAGATGGAAATTAATTTTTAATTTTATTCAGAAGTTAGATTTGCTGTTGCTTCAAACTTCTAAGCAGACTTTGCTTCAAACTTGGAAAATGATAGGATTTTTCAAACACCAGTTGGTACACCCAATTTACAATAGTCAGTACTTATTTTTGATCTCTGTACATTTATGGAGTGTTTTAGGAACTTGATCATTATGCTTAAGCATTTAAGAAGAGTTTTCTCTCTTACATAAGGATTTTAAAATGTTAGCTCTTTGAGTCTTTTGCGAAGAGCTCTTTACTGTGGTTTCATTTCTACATACCATGATAGCACGGTCCGGGCAGAAGGAGCTTTTGAAGGCTTTTCAGAAGTCAGTAAGTCAGAGTAGGGAAGGGATGAAATTTTTACTCGGTACAATTGTCTCATAGACTATAGTGTGAACAAGAAAACAACTAAGACCCAAATTCTGAGAGTTTAAAACTATAAATCAGCAAATGTCTAGAATGATGCAAGACTTCATAGGAATGCATGTAGAACTATAAATCACTTCTGGTAGTTTTTCTGCTGTCTTATGGGAAAGAGCAAAGTGGCTTGTATAGAAATCTCTTTATTAGACAATTAAAAAAGGGGATTGTGTGCTAGAAAGGAAGTCTGGTTATTAATAGTTACAGATGACATTGTTCTGTAGTCCTTCAATGCCTGATAGTAGGAGTATGTAATCTCGGCAGTGGTTTACTGATGTTTTGTGTCTCTGCTTGAAAACACATGGTATGTTTCAGCCTTAGCTCTGAATTTCCTTTAATTGTTTTCTGTTGCTGCCTAAACACTTTGAAATGTAGGGTGTGGAGAAAGGGCAGGTTGATGTAAACTCTTTTTGACATTTTTAGTAGCTGCTTGAGACTTCTGTCAGGCAGAATGAAGTCCACACACTGCATTGAACTTGACAGTGCTTGGGTGGGTAATGATGGGGTGAAATGTATCCAGGAGACATAAGTGGGGGGAAATTATGTGGGTGTAGACCCTGAGAAATGGTGGTTCAACTACTCTCCCTTGTCTAGTCAGGGGGCAGTAAGTGTTGTGCCTCTTGGTTGATCTTTGTGAGTCAAAGGAAATTTTTGGGGATGCTTTAACTGAGAACACATCTTCCAAACCAGTGCTTCCAGTGTGTTGCTGGAATTTGATGCCAAAATGCTATTTAATTAATTAGAAAAATCTTGTAAGCTAACTGTAAAACTAACAGCAAGAACTTTCTGATGTGGAAACTTTTCCTCTTCCTGATCTGAACCAAAGCGCTGAAAAATAACTACTTTTTTTTTTGCCTCAACATGCCAGCACATAGCAATCAGATTTATATCTCTTCTTAAGGAAAAACCATGTTTATTAACTTAATCAGCTGTAGTCTGTGGTGTACTCGCTGTCACCTGTGCGCTGTTTCTAGTTCCTTGAAAAACTGATGTCTGTTTCTGCATTTGTAAAGAAACATTGCTTCCTAACTGGAAAAAGGATGCCAACCATGTAGAAAAATGTACACACCTGAAGTCATACTCATGACATTTCTAATTAGACTTCTCTAACCCTTGCCAATGAAGTGGGTCTTAGTTTCTTGCTGCTTTTGGTGTTTATATGTGTTAAATCTCCATAAAATAGGCACTGCTCTTTCTCTCTGGCTTGTTAGATATTTATTGATGTTCAATGCTTAAAATTCTTGTCAGCTTCCAAAGAAAGATGTTAATTGCAATGGTGATGACTTATTCTATGGTATCAATGCTGGAGCCACACAGCTCTGCTCAGTCTTCTGTTTGGTGCAAAATCCTCATACCATGTCTTTTAACGCCTGTCTGAACACCTCAATGCCTGTGTGCCCGAGCTGAATCGCCCTCCTCCGGTGATGCATGCAAAAGATCTATTAAATATGATGCCAACAACAAAACACAGGGTGCTGAGGTGCTGCAGCTATTGCTGATTGAACTTGCTTTCCGTGAGGCGTGAAGGGATGGGGGGAAATGCGTGAGGAAGTCTGGCATTAAGGCAGCTCATCTCTGAACTTTCTTGTTGATCCAGATGTGCAGGGGAAGCTTTTCTACACTGCAACATGAGCCTGCGTAAGACCTCAAGCATTAAGAAGGGTAGTAGGATGCTGTCCCTCCTGAGAAGCAAAAAATGACTGTCTGCTAAAGTAAGCAGAGTTAGAGGAACTTGCAGATTCTTAAAGGAGATTGAAGTGCTAAATCACAGTCTAGAAGTGAGGGACTACATGAATTTAGAGTATGAGGTAATTTGCCATGTGTATAGAGGGACTATATTTAATCTATATTGTTTATCTGTTCAAGCAAAACAGGAAAAAATTGTGTATACAAATAAAAATCAGTGGAGGAAATGGAAAGCATCCTTTGACAAAACTTTGTGTTTCAAGACTAAGAGGTCATCTTTTATTATTCATTAGGCTTCAGGAGACTTTCACATTTAAGTGGATTACTGTCATTCCAGTTCTGTGTAGTGGGGTGACTTGGCACTGGAGCATTTGACACACTGCTTGCAAACTATGTTTTGTATAAACCATTTGGGATGGAAAGCACATCATGTGTGGTGTTTTTTCTCTTACGTTTAATTTCTTTACTTTGATCAGAATGTAAATAACTTGTGTGAATGTTAAGGCTTCTCTGATAACAGAAATAGCCTGGGATGGTTGTTCCATACTGGCTTTCCAACCCTTACACTTTCTTTACAATAAGAATACTTCCAAGTGGGTGAGCAAAATTTCCTTTTCTCTTGCCCCAAATGGGAAGAAGCTGTCAAGTGCAGAGCTTTCTCTGTTAACAAGGCATATCTGCCCAGACTGCCCTTGTGATGTACTCTTGCCCTTCAGCTTTCTAGCTGGCCTTATTTGGCAGCAGTGCCATCCCAGAAACACCTGTGGTTTACAGCCTGATATCAATAAAAGGCTCACTTAGAACACTTCATTGCTGTAATATACATCTGTAAATCTGTAATGTCACAGTAAAGGTTATGCTGTTTCACAGTAGGAGACATGGGCCTGGGAGGAATTGCAAGTCATTGGGGATAATTGGTCCCTTCCTGTGTCAAGCGCACTGAAAATGATTGATTTGAAAGTCCTGCTTAAAAGAAAACAAATATTAATTTCTATTGTGTGTTTTCCTTAATTCCATTATTCCTGTTGAAAAGAAACTGTGGAGCTTAGTGCTGCAAGATGTTGTGGACAGTGAGGTGAGCCAAAGTGGTCTTCAGCTGGCTGTTAGGCATGACTATGGGCAGGAGCTAAGGAACAAACTCTGGGGAAGATCCTTTAGTATACACCTTGGTTTTACAGTGTCTTTGACCAGCTGCTGTCATCACAGAGTTGGAGTGTGGGATATGAGTGATACTTTCTGTCCAAAACAAAAATGCTTCTAAGGCTGCTTTAGAATATGGTTTCTGTAATGGCTGAACTCTAATACCTGTGAACTGCAAGAGCAAAGATGAATATTAATCCTCTTGGCTATGATCTACAATTATTAATACTTGAAAAGCCACAGTAATAGGAGAGTTAATGGTAAAAGTTTAATTCCTGGATTGTGGTAGCAGAAGCACCTCTCTGCTTTTTGAGAGGGAGGCTAGAATTGAATCATTGAGGAGTTAGTGCCTGTAATCATGTCAGAGCTGGGGAAGGGAATCTTTGGGTCAAGGTTCACGGTAGGGACACATGGATGAGAGTTAGCACTGCTTCTGATCTTTGGCAATACATGCACCATGCATTCTGCTACATTGATGGGATAATTTACTGAACAGAAGCGTTGAGGTTTCAGACCTATTTAGACTTAGAGCAAGATTGTTTTAATTACTAACTTTAGTTTTGGGCCCAAAAGGGAGGAAAGCAGTTTACCTGTTACACACACACTTCTTCCTTTCAGCTCAAGGTTGAACCCATTAGCAACCTTCAGACAAATAGAGTGCTATAGGAACTGGGATCACAGTCCCCAGATAGGGCAAGCAGGTGATGGGCAGTGCGCATCCTAAAGTGGAAGACCAAGGATGTAATTCGCAGTTCCTGGCTCCGAGGCCTGTGGTCAGGCCACAAGTTTAGTTCAGCCTTGTTCTCTGCTGCTCTCCTTTACCTTTTTGCCCCCACCCTGAATTTATAGCTGGTGCTAATAACTGAAGCATACCTCCAAGGAAGAGCAAGTTACCAGACTTGTTCAACGAGCTCCTGCTGTAGGTTTCTTTCCTTTACCCCACCTCTGAATATAAACAACTTATAACTGTGCAATGATGCTGCTGCAAAACCCAGCTCTAAATTTCACATTTGAAGCAGCTATAGTGATCAGTATAATGCTGGGTCTACAAAAATTTTTTTTTACTTTAAATTGGCTTTTTTATGGAAATAGAGCCATATTTCCATTAAGAGAACGAAATTATGAGGAGGATGCATGTGCCTCAAATAAGGAGGATTTGTTGGGGATGCACAGCTGAAGAAGAGTAAAGCTTTCAAGATGACTCCATCTTCATAAATATAGTACTAAGAAACATGCCTGTTAAATGTGATTTATTCAGATGAGTTTCATAATTCTGTAGGGGAAAAAAAGCCCCATTGGTCTGTCTTTCTAAAATGTCAAAATTTTGTGTTGCTAGGCACTGTAGGTACTAAGTGGTTTTTCTGTTTTGGAGCCAGTAAATTGAAAACAACTTCTGGCACCAAGTCATGGTCTGCATGATGCTGTGATACTTCTATGCTTCATGGCCCTGGGAGCATTGGATGCCATTGTAAAATTATGTTTTTACCCTCTTCCTCCATGCTCTGGGAAAACCCCCTGCACTAAAACCTCCTCCAAAACCACCCCAAAACAGTGTTAGCGGTAAGGGCTTTAGCTGGAACAGCGGGTGTTTGCATAAAGGTAAGAGACAAAAGACAGTCTTCATCTATTGGCTGTTGCAGCCAGGAAAAACAGAAAAACAGTGTTAATTACATTGTTTTTCTCTCAGGTGCCAAGTGAATTGAAAGATGTGCTGTAACTTGTATGCTTATGAGACAGTGCTGTGTTTCAGTGCGTGTGTTGAGCTTCAGAGGAACAGTTAACTAGAGAGAAGACTGGCTTTACCACACAGCATGACTGTACCTTAAAGAAAGCAAATGTGTTTACATGCTTATTTAATATTCCTGCCCCACCCAGATGATCACCATAATAAGGGATTTATTTTTTTAAATTGAATTGCAGATCAAATACAGAAGACAAATTTAGTGTGGTGTTTTGTTGCACATAAATAGTTATAATAAGATGTATTTACACGTTATTACGTGATTATGTGAAGACTTCTCTTAATTACCTTTTACTTTATGCTTTTTAGAGATTTTTGAAAGTATTGTGTTGTACATGCTATGTATGTCCCCTCTAAGATTGGGGTTTTGGTTTTTTTTTATTCCCTATTTAGAGTTTTAACTCTTGCGATCCTTTCTGCATCTCTGCTTTTTTCCCCTCTCATTTCTGTGTTGTTCATGCTGTTTGTGGTTTAGGAATGCTTGCTTTTTTTTTTTTCACATCTTTTTTTTAGGTGTTGATGAACCTATGTACTACCTCATCAGTACTGTATGTCAGCCTTCCTTTTCATAGAACTGCTTCACCTTTGTTTCAATTTCTTGCTATGACTATGATGTACATTAAGGGCTGGTCACACATGCAAACACAGCAGCACCACTGCCAGGCATGATCTCTTGATTGAATTTTTTTGGTTGCTTCTTTTACTTATTATTTCTTTTAAAGGAAGTTGTCCATATCACATTTTTCTATATGACGACTCATTTTTTTCTTCTTTGTGGTCTGGAGAATAGCAATAGGAATGAGGAACCCTGCAGCAGCCTCCATGATCTACCCACCCCATTCACTTGCAAGGAAGGACTGGGATGACTGAACTCTTTTCCTCACCTCATGTCCGTGAAGTAGCAGGAGTGAGAAAAGCAATCCTGATCTGCTAAGATGTTAGAGGGCATGGACCATTGTCTCACTTTTGATAGGGGTATGGCATCTTGCCTCCTCCTCCGTGCTGGTTAGAGGACCATGTTTTAGCAACAGGCAGCGTGAAGGTTTTGTGAATACTGATGCCCCATGGGGAATATAAATACAAGCACATGCCTGAATGTGTGAGGTGTTATTTGTCATTCTCTTGAACCGCGGTATTTAAATACCTGTTTGTGGATTACCTGCTTCCCGCCTCTGGCTCCCTCTCTCTGCTGTGCTACCACTTTACGGAGTTTTTGGGTGTGGTTTACTTTGAGACAAAACTGAAATGCTGAACTTGGAGCTCTGTACTCAGCGTTCTGCACTGTGCGTTTCATGACCATCTGAACAGCATGGGGAAAACTTGAGTCATGCTGGGAGCATCTGAAACGTTCTGCTATTTTATCATGTGTACACCTCCTTGGATAAAAAAAATACAGCTCCTTACCCCAGTCTCCTTCTAACCTCTTCACTCCCTCCCACCAAAACACTTATAAGTAGTAATAACATACCAGAAGAGAATCACACCTGAATTTTGCAGCTGAGGCTTCAGGTTTTGGTTTTGTTGTGATTTAAAACCACGTAATTCTATGATCCTAATTCCAACATCAGAAACGCACTGCTCAAGCTGTGTGTTAAAATCATTGAGGTTATTTTTGCCCACCTCATCCTTGTTAGCTCAGGACCTTTCTCTTTTGATGGTCAGAAACCTTGTGTTTTCTGCATAAATGTACATTATGTATCTGACCATGAATCCTTGCTTTTGGACTGGGTAGCTCTTCTCTTCACTCTTGGATTTGCTTCCCTTGTGCTGGTAAATGGCAGCAGTATTTTCTCCTGTCCTGTTTTGTTGGTGTAACGGAACTAATTTCTCTAGTCTGTTCTTTCCTCACTTTCACACTGCTCTTTCTCTGTAGCAATGCTGATTTGGACCTTTCTTCAATGACTTGCCCTCGTTTACAGAGACTGGCAATGTCTTAGTGGCAGCAGGGGGTTGCAGTCATAGGCGCAAGATCCTTTTTTTCTCAAGCATGCTGCTTGGGTCACATGTGGTCACCAGGAAACAGGTCTGATCTGTGGGGTTCCTCCAGGACTTTGGAGTTCTGAATGTTTTACAAAAAATCACTTATGTGGAGTCTGATGAGGTTCAGATTGCAGTTATTACCACTTCAGTTTAAGATGGTATGACCGTTAATCTCATTAAAGTACTGTTATATTGGTAAAAGGAATAGCCTGATGGCTTCTATATTTGAGCACATTAATCATTGAAGAGTGTTCTGCTCTCATTTCTTGTGGTAAATCTAATTGCAAGACTGATAACTTCTCATTTCTCCTCTCCTTATTTTTGTGGTGCTATTTTTAAAATGCTTTTTCAGGTTCATTATTCCAGTAAAGTTTGAAATGGCTGCTAGCTATTTTGAGGACCATATTTAGTGCTGATTTTGTTGAAATGATGCATTTTAATGTTAATATCCAAATCTGAGTGCCTTTCTGATGCTGGAAGGGTCAGTTCCGGGCCCTGACTGAAGGAGAGCTGGTGTTGGGATAGTCACCTACAAGGTATCAGATGTGATCAAATTGCTGGTTTGATAGTTGGTGGAGAAAGATTTTGAAGCATGTTTGTCCTGCACTTGAGCACCTTGACTAGTTTTGTTCTGTCTCCCATGTTATCTCCCTGATTTCTGAAGCTCTTGATTCATGTCTGCGATGATGTTATCGGGGGCTGTAAATGTTGATTACCAGGCAGTTGATGCCTTATAGGTTTAATTGCTGTGACACCTTCAAAATTGATTCTCTTGTGCGCTAACAATTTGGTGGTTGTGCAGCTGAGCAGCCACTGATGAGCAACTCCTCTGCTTTGCTTTTGTTGTGCTCAGGGTGTAGGCAGCATTCATTTAATATTTCTGAATCTCTCACTCTTCTTCCTTGTGTCACCTGCACAGTGTGCTCATTTTCTGTGCTTCAGCTGATGTAACCTATCGGTTTAGGAGTTCACTCTAAGTTTTTTTTGGTAATTGCTCAGAATGATCAGAGCATATTGTCTTAGTACTGGTATCACTTGAGTTCGTTGCCTTGCAACTACTTCTGGTTTGCTGCGTTATTTTGCCTTACTAGCTAGTTTCTTGAACTCTTCAGACTCCTCAACACTGACCTGATAGTTTAATGTCTGTTGTTAACTACTAGTTCCTCTTCTCACAATGGGACTGTAGCCTGTGGTCTCTTCCATGAATGAGAAGCAATATTTTTCACATTCTCGGGGTTTTGGCGCTAATGTGATGTTCGGTTGTTAGTTGAATAAAACTGACACATCTAGCCAGCTTTCTTTGTATCACATGGAAAGGAAAAACGAACAGCGCACAGAAAGGAAAATGCTTCTCCTGAGGTTGCACCCCTCATCATGAAGCTGTACCTCATCCGCTTGTGCAAACAGTCCTTGGGGCTCTGCAGGAGCCAGAGCTCAGTCCTCCATCCTTCCCAGTTCCCTCCTCCTGTCTGCAATGACATAATGTCCCCCAATATTTCTCTCACGTTGCATCTCCACACAGCAGAACAGCTCCCACCACAGCACATCACACATCGGGATCTGAGGCATAACCATCACTGTGTGAGACTCAAGCAATCTTTCCAATGTGGTAAAATGGAGTCTGCAGCCCGCATGGGGAATAGCTTGTTCAAATATTTTCCTTTAATGAAGGTCTGTTTGCAGACTGATAAGAAATACTAGAATCCTAAGGACCCTCAGGACAGAAGGGGATTCTTGAGTTTGTTTTACTTTTTCAAAAGTCTGTATTAGAAGCAGCTGGTGTTTTCTCTGGTTTTTTTTTTTTAAATAAATTTTCAATGATGGAATAATTGTAACAGCCAGTGATTATGTGTCAGGAAAAAGTTTAAAGCATATTAAATGTCTGAAGCAGAGCTTTTCCATACTGTGAGAATGTTCCCAGCACCTTGACTCATGAACTCCCTGAATGATAGGGCTGTGCGTAGCTTCTGAATTAAGTAACTCTGTGCCTTTTCCTGTGGCTTCCAACTGAAAGGAGCAAGTACGCAAGAGGGCACATTCTTTTGTTGTTGATAGCATTCCGCCTTAATGAGAAGGAATTTCTTGCCTATTGCCTATTGTTTATGAAGTGGAAAGAGATCACAGGTTGTATAATCTCTTTCTATATCATTGGATGGTTTTTCTTGGATCTTACTCTTGCAGGTCTGTTGTTCTGCAGCAGGTGCAGCTAGTGGGTGCTGTAATACACCGCACCTAGATTTTATTATATATTGTTCTGAGCTGGGGGTGGTGGCGGTGTGGATAGGAAGGGGAGGAAAACGAAGGGAAAAAAAAAAAAACAACCAAACCCCACAAGTAAGAAAGCAGCAGAGCTGAAATATGGTTTGATTTCTGTCTCTCTGGAGCTTTGCTCAGCAACCAAACCCAGAGTCCAGGTGCAGTATTCCCTCATCAGTCTGTAAGCATAGTAACAGTGCGTCCCTCCTCTTCTTCCTCCTCTGCCAAGAGTTTCTGGGTGGTGAATGTCAGTAGCTAGAGTTATTTTTAAAGGCAAGAGGTGAGGCTTGTCGTGCAAAGCTGGGAAGAGGGCGTTTGTTTGCTGAGCAGAGCTGACATCAAAGTGGAGACTGCTGCCTACTGGCTCGCCACTGCCTTATGCCAGGTAATCTTTAACGTACCCCTCAGTCACCAGGATCGGAACCCAGGCTGCCTGTGTGCATGAGAAGCGAGCTGTGTTTATGATCCAGAAGATTGCTTTTTCAGTATTATTTCTGTGAGCTGGACTTTGACATTTAAAGGCTTTTGCTAATCATCTTGCAAAACCTGCTTAGTGCTCTTAACGAAGCAACCACTTTCTACTTCTCTTTGCAGGATAATATAAATGTTTTTCTGAAAGCGTGTGAAAACATTGGCCTGAAAGAAGCTCAGCTTTTTCACCCAGGAGATCTTCAGGATTTGTCCAATCGAGTTACAGTCAAGTAAGTTTTGTGGGTTTTTTTTCTTCTTCCTCCTCTTCCTCTCTAAGCTGTTTCATGTTTGGGTTTGGTGTTTGTGTGGGTTTTTTTTTAATGTTTGCCTGTGGAAAATTCTTTGTTTAATCTTGTACAAGCAGCTCTGAATATTGTGGTGAGGGTTTAAGCCTTGTTCAGACTAGTAGATAACATTTGCACAAATTTAATTAAAAAGAAGTATTATCATGCCTTGCAAGAAAAATAATTGTTAATGAATATTTACAGTGTTTAATATGAGACAGAAACTGTTCAAGCTGTTTTAAACTTGCAGCAAAATTAACTGTTAAGTGATATCAAAAGCATCGCTTCCCTATACACTCAGAGATTACCAAGGTAAAATCTGAGGGGCTGGGATGGTACCTGATACTTACCTGAATGATTCGGAGGCTTGGTAAGGTGTCCCTGAGGGACCACAGGTCTCATCACTGTGGATATTAACTGGGTGTTTTCTCACTGAATGTCACATCTCTTGCCACGGGTGTGTGTGTGTGTGTGAGTGAGTAGAAATCAAGTACCTGGTTGCACAAAGGATAACTGTCATGTTTACAGAGAAAAGTTTTCCTGTGCTGCAGCAGTGGTTTGGCTCTGAAAAATAATGAGTGGATTCTTGACTTCTAGGGCTGCTGTTAAATGTCTCATAATAGGAGTTTTACCATTAGTAAGAGGTTAAGGTGGAGCTTCACTATGTAGACACTTAAAAGGTATTAAGGATAAATTTGTTTTGTTTAAAATACAGTCTTGGGACATTTTGCTCTGTCATAGTATTAGCTGTTTTTCTTGTGTTTAGTACAAAGGGTGAATTTATTACATCTTGAAAAAAGAAACCGAGTTTTTCTGGAAACTGGTCAGGTTAAATGTTAAGAGGTGATTCCTGTCCAAAATTACCAGTTTTATTAAAGAGAAATAGGCAGCAATCCTTCTGTAGATATAAGCAAAATAATTATTGTGAAATTACACATCACTGCTTTAATTAGAAATGTCTTGCAAGTACATGGGGTGGTAGCATGTTGACATGCTGTCTGCCTGGTTTCAGAATGAAAGTTTGTACCATTCTGAGGTCTGATACTTGAGATGGCAGCGCGTTTTCCAGCCTTTGACTCAGAGCCGAAACATAATTTCTCGCTAATGTGATATTTAGGGACTTGGCACCTCTCCAGGACACTGATATTCTCTCTGCTGGTGTCTACGTCATGCTGAAAGCTGGAGGGTTGGTAACCTCTGCTGTGCTTAAATTACCCACGCAACCCTCACTAATGTTGTTTTGGTGGAGGTTTGCTCTGAGGGTATAGCTGGGAAGGCTTGGAGGTGCTCAGGAGCTTAGTCGTGGGTAACGTCAATAGCGACAAGCTGAAACCCAAGGGAGGTCAAGTTAGCGAACTGTTGTGCAAGGCATGTTGTCCAACTCGTCCCTATGTTAACTGTGGTGCCCAGGTGAGGTCAGCCATGAAATTCATCCAGCGGGTCTGTAACCAGCTTGTTTCGGGATCCTTTCAGCTCCCCTGGTTTACTTTCTGCTCATGGAGCTGGGAAAGAAGGCTAGAACTTGAAGTCACTGCAAGGCAATGGGTGTTTTATGTCACACCTACAAGGCAGCAAATCAGTGTTTTTTTCCAAAAAAGCAGATTTAACCATTGAGTACTTTTTACAGACAGTAATGCAAGGGGTCTGGGTTACTGTAAAAATTGCTGCCAGCTAGCCAGGCATGCTTTTTCAATTTGTTTCATTTGATTTTTCCATACACTGTATATTATATGATGGTCCCACCATGTGTGTAAAATTCTTAGAGTAATTCACCACTTTACAGCATGCTCAGGTACAGCAGTGGTAACCTAACTACGCTAGCACATTTCAATGTGCTTAGAAGTTTGAAAAGAAACAGGAGGGGAGTTTCATTCCAAGAAATGAAGGAAATAATATACAGGAAGATAATTCTCTCCATTGAGAAGTTAATTATGCGTCACTTGATTATCCAGGGAGGAAGCTAGTTTTAGGAGGGTTTCCAGAGAGTATCATGTATAAGTGTCAGGAGAGAAACGCTTTCTGATCCAGAGCTTTAACTGATGTGGTTTTAAAATTTCTAATAAAAGTAATTTTGTACATCCAAACTGAATTACATATTTCTTCAAAACTTGCAGGATGCCAGCCCTCAGAAAAGGGATACTAGTTCACATTTTATTTTTGTGTTATCCTCTGTTAACCTTTGTTGCAGCATTAGGAGTAAATAGTACCTTGTCACAAAGAAGGAAAACTTTTTAATATGTTTTTTTAAAGGAAGGATTGTGTTTAATATGTCTTTTTTTATGTTCCTAAGCAATTTAATTTGCCTGCCATTAGCTGAGACTAATTTGCCACAACTTAAAACTGGCTGCAATAGGTTGCGCAGGATAACACCACATGCCTGAAGCAGTGTGTATTTTGACGCTCAAGCAGTGTTCTGTTGTTGCACCACCTTTAGCATGTGCTTTTTATCTATCCAAAATAGATTGAACTGTTTAAGAAGTCAGCTTTTCAGACTGGGATAGCTGAGAACAGTGTGCTGGTAGGATACACATGTACTGCCAGGCACAGGAAAATGCCTGATGTGCCATGTATGTGGAAAATAAGAGGAGAAGGTACCATTAAAAGGGTGGGTCTGCTTCTGTTGCTGAGAACAAAAGAGTTGTCATCTTATGTCACAGCAAAACCAGTTTAACACTAACTGGGAGGGTGCATCTCTATCCCTTCTGTACTTGGCCTTCTATAGACTTGTCTAATTGCTCTGATGCCACTGGTGGTGGGAAGGTCCTGGAGGAAGTAGTCCTTTCTGAGTATGATGTACTCTGAAGAGGTGTTCCCTCTGTTCTTTCTGTCTCTGCTGCCTGGCAGCCATGTGCAGTACCTCTGCCTTGTGGGAAATCAGCCCTCAAGTTCTTGGCATCTCAGACTACCCTCCTGTCCCGCATGTGCAGGCTCTCTTCTGAAAAGAAAAAGTTATTTCTTTCTCATTTCTGAGTGTGCTTGTTGTCTTTTTCTGTTCCTTCTCTGATAGCACTTTATCTTTGTGTCTCATCGACAAGCCATTTGGAGATACCACACTGGTTATTTGTATGTGCTGTAATGTTCTTGTGTTACTTGAGTTAAGGTTCCAGAGCTTGCCAGAGGCTGTACTGAGAAAACAGTTCTATCTGGTAAGGAGGCTGCAACTTTCAATGGTATTTTCTTTTCTATTGCAACCACAATGGTGCACAAACACGATGAGAAACTCTCCTCCGTAATTACTACTAGTATCTGGGACAAGAGAGGCAAGAATCCTCTTACATATCAAGACTCTCAGTTCCAAGTGATTATGTGATTACTCTTTTTTTGCAAAGAAAAATTGCCTTAAAATTTTATTGTTTAGAACTCTGTGTGAAGAGGGCTGGTTAAAATCGCTGGTTGCTGCTCAAAGCTTTGCAGACTTGCAAAATCTGCCTGATCAACAATGAGATTGGTAGTTGTGTGATGTGGAAAAAATATACTAGCATGGATGATTGCTTTTCTGCCAATGAAAATGGGACTGTGGATTAATGTCTGAGATTTATAGTTCAGTCTTTCTTTAAATCTGCAGAAGTTACTGCTCAGTGGTATGGTACAGTAATGTGTTGTGTGTTCCAATAAAGATTATCCAGACAGATTTTTTTTTTGGTTACATACGGTGCACATCCTCTTGTTTCATGGCTAGTGATTTTTGTAAATGCCTATATGTTTCTCTTCAGTTCTATAGCATATTTGACTTATTTTGCCTGTGATTTTATTATTTTTAATCAAATGAAAAGCTGTGTTAAGGCCTAGCAGTTGGATTTGTTTTGGTTTGTTTTTTTTTGTTGTTGTCTTTAATTAATTTGATTCTTTAGTTCTATCAAAGAATGTAATAGGAGCTTAGTGACTCTCAGTTGTCAGCATGGTTACTATTTAAAAACGTTAAGCACTTCCTTACCCAGCTCTTTAGAACTAACACACCCAGCTGTTCCCAGCTGTGGAAGGGTTCTTAGTAAAAATGCTTTGGAGTGAAATGTGCGTTTGCTTAAGCAGACGTCAAATGTCTATTCTGTTGGAGTGTGTTATCCCAATTAGCAGTTTTAAAGAAGGGAGCCTGAGTAATTGGATGGATGGCATAATTAAAACTTGTCTTTCAAGAAAATTATTTAATTTAAAAATTCAAATTGAGTGAAATGAGGTATCTACTTAATGTGGAAAAAATAACAAAAAACCATCTAAACAATGGAGGTTTAATAGTTTAATACTAAAATAAGCAAAAAAATTATGAAACAATTAGCTGCCTTAATCCTAAGTAGCAAACTTTTTTAAAGACTGACACCCTTGAGTTCTCATGTAGACATTTTACTGTATTAATGTTATTTAATAAAATATCACATCAGACTATGTGGCTTGTATTAATATTATTACTACAGGTTTATATTTAGAGCTGGCCTTGAATGAAAAGCAAAAGTTGTCTCCAAAGACAGCTGAATTTATGTCCTGACTTTGCAGAACTTGGTACTTGGAGAAAGTCTTTAAAGGTTGCTGCTCTGTACTTTGTTTACTCATAATCAAGCTTATGTGCTAAGTGAAGGGCAAAGCTTACAAAGTAGAGCAAAAACCCTGTCTTCTTGCTGAAATTTTTTGGTGTGTACATGGGGTGAAGTAATAGACCTCTGATTGTAAGACTGGTGGTTTTAACTACTCATTTAATGTTTCTGTTAGCTCAAGTCTTCTTCATAATTTCCTAAACCAAAACCCAATTGTGAAGTATTTGCATGCAGTTCTTGCTGTGGTGTAAAGCTGTATATAATTAGAGCCAACTGAAGAGAAGTGACAACCATTATCTGTTGTTCATGCATTTCAGAAGCGGAATTTTTGAGACAAGCTCTCAATTTCAGCTCAGAGATAATACTTTCTGAATTTAAAACACCACAAGAGTTATCAGTGTTAAAGACTGTGAAAATGAAATTGTTCCTAGACAATGCAGTTGTAAGTATATATTCTGCATGTCTTCATCCATCTGGAGCAAGATATATTTCATAGGGTTTTCTTCCAATTAGATAAGCATTAACAATTATACCCATTATAAAGACCATAAACTATTTTAAGCACATACA
This sequence comes from Upupa epops, assembly GCA_013397515.1. Lineage (NCBI taxonomy): Eukaryota > Metazoa > Chordata > Aves > Bucerotiformes > Upupidae > Upupa > Upupa epops. Next base: position 62,571 of record VZRI01006156.1, read on the forward strand.
CAGCATCACTACCTGCTGTGATACAACTGTTGTACTTTATTAAGCAACCAACTCCTTTTAAGCACCAATTTAAGCTTCTGGTACCTACCTGCTGTATACCATAATTCAGATTACAGTAACACCAGTGTCTCTCCTCAGTGGTGAAGTTCCTTTGCTTTTGTGATGCAACCATTAAATGTGCAGACTCAACAGAGTTCCTAAACGTAGCAGTAAAGCAGTAGCAGAGAGAAGATGGTGGCAGACGTCACTTCTTCCTGTTCCTACGTTCTATCCCTTAGCAATTTATCATTCTTCTTGTGTTAGGAAAATAACTGTGGATTTTAACTTCTAACTAGAATAGGTATTTGAAATATTTTTCTATGTGAGTTGATGATTTCTTGTGACTTCCATGTTCTTCCTGTCTAGTCCTGGGAAATATGCTGGGTTTCCTGATACCACTTGTGTTTCCTGCTTAGGGTGTTTTCTTCTGCATAGTCAACAAAGGCAAAGTGAAATTTCTCTTCTGTGGGCTGAATGCTCTGCCAAATAGCTCACTGAATAAAGCAATTAGCACTGAAAATATGGTCTTTTTGAGTGGAGGATTGTTGTCAGTGTTCTTAAAATTGTCTGGTTTTTTTTCAGAGTCTTATGTCAAAGTACTTCCACCTCTCAATCTGGGGAAGTTTTTAGGCCTGTTTTGCAGTAACACTCAGATATTTGAACTGTCTGGCAGTGATCTTGCCTGGAAACTTCAGGTGTAATAATGAGAGAGACTTTTGGAATTCACGCCCCATTTTATTCCTCGGGACAGCTGCCGTATTTACTTCAAAGGAGGCAGAGTTGAGAGACAGAATTTGCTCACAAATTGACTTGTGCTGTTAGAGAGACATTGGAACTCCATTTATGATGAGGTAGCTCAGATAACATTTGCTGTTGATAACACTGAATTTCTGCTGCAGTCTTCCATGTTTTTGCAGTGATACAGTAATCATCTTAAAATTTCTTACTCAAGAATTTCATACTTACAAGAGTACATGGAGCTGAACCTGAATCTGCTGTACCATTTTTTCCCCCCAAGAAGGTGACACACTTCTTAATTAGTTGAAAAAACTGGTTTTAGTTTGGCTTGAAAAAAAAACCCCAACAAAGCACCCCAAACACACAGCACTGAACCACCCTTTCCTGCTTTTTAATTTTGTGTAGAATAGAAAGCTGTGGACTGGATGACAGCCAAGTGTTTCACTGCAACAAGTTTAGTAGTTAGCCCTAAACTTATACCTGTGTAAGGTCTCCAGCCTATACCTGTGTGGCTACAGTCAATCACCCCATAGACCTGGGAATAAAAGTTTAAGAAGCTCTCCTTGAATTCAAGTTGAGAAAAAAGGAATAAAAGCGTGTGGTGGGTCTTGAAAACTGAAATGCAAACCATTTAACCTAAATTTAATTCAGACAGTTAATACCGGTGGTGTTTTTCTTATATCTGGTGTAATAACATTTCTTCTTACACATGTGGTTGTAATATGCTTTTATTGTGGTAACTGAGTTTCCTAGTGACACTTCCCTTAAAATGGAAAAGTGCAATGCTCTCATTTCAGAGTGACTTCAGAAACATTCCTATTAACTTTTAAGTGTGGAAATTTTGGTTTTGGTAGGGACATTTTCACAGAAATACAGAGCTCATCTTCCTTGGCATAGTAGTATTCTATATACTGAAACTGCTGTATTTCATTTAGGATGTAAAATGATGTCAAGGTTGTATATTTCACATGCCTGACTTTTAGTCATACAGATGACAGTTACATAGAAGCAAAGAAAGTGAAAATAGTGGTTCTTATTAGTCTTGATGCGCTTTACTGTAAAACATTCACATTCATGTCATTTGTGAATGTTTTCAGTCGTTCCAGTGCCACCGTTGCGGGCAATAAAATATGTTCTAGACTTTGGACCATACCTGCAAGTAACTTAACCTCCAACTCTTCATTGTGAAGCCTATAAAGTATTGGGTGTGGTGCTGTTTGTTTCTACTTTATCTGTGATGTTTCAGGTCATTAAGAGGAAATTTTTGAGATCACTCTTTTTTTATGTACAGTAATTTAATAGTTAATTTAAACTCTTTCAAGGGATTATTATACTCTTGATAGTGTTTGATTTTACCATTTGTCTATTTTGCAAGATGATTGTGCTTTTAGAATGAAAAGTTCTAGAGTTGTATACCTGTATCTACAAGTTTATAGGAGGAGCCTGAACAAATTTGAAGAAAAAATTAGTGTGTTAGATGCATTGAGAAAAGTTTGGGGATCTCTAGTGACACAGATGTACAATCTTATATTGGAATTTAATGAGTTCTGCTACACAACTGAATTATTTGCTAAAGAAGATTGCAGTAGCTTTCTGCTGCAAGGTGTTAGCTTGTTCAAAGACCTCATTTTTGATCTATTATGTTTGAAAAGTATCTCCCGGAATAACTTTAAAATATTTTTAAAGTACTTCTTCAATACTCTTTTGCGTTGTGTTAAAAGGTTAAAGACTCTTCTCTCAGGACTTCCATGGGTGTCCATCTAAACTCCTGTGTTTGTTTCAAATATGCACATTAATCCTATAGCATTCTTGGATTAAATACAATTTAAAAGAGTGCACTAGAGAGAGAAAAGGACTTCGGTTGAGTAGCAGTGGTTTTTTTTTTTTTCCCTTACTAAACAGTACTTGTCTGAGTTTAGAAGTTGCAGGATTTCTAAAAAGAATAAGCTTCTGTTACATTAATATTAATTATACAGAAGTGTATATATTTAAGATCACTATGATTTTTAATTTTGTTTTACCTCTAAATTGCCAAAGATCAGTTAGCTTATCTGTAGATATACAACTCAAGAGGAAGAGCTCCTATATCAAAATACAAGGGGGAAGCACACTTCAATATGTTTTCCATGCATGCAGGAGTTGTTTTAATTATCCATACTCTGGCCTTTTTTAGTCCTAAGCTGTGATTAATACTATTCATAAAATTGTAGAATGCTTTTGATTGGAAGGCACCCTTAGATGTCATCTAGTCCAACACTACCACCCCGCCCTGCAGTGAGCAGGAACAGATTTCAACTGTATTTGTTATTACTGCTTAATTGGAGCACTCACGCTGTCCTTCAAAGTGCATTAACATGTTTTCTACTCTCTGTAATAGAGAGTGCAATTAGTGATGCAATAACAAATTCAAATCTTCTTTTATAAAGGTCATGTAAAGAAGGTTGCAGAGTCATTTTCATCTTGTCACAGAAACCACTGAAAGGAAGTATCTCTTTGTATGTTTAGAACAAAAGAAAGGGTGTTGGGGGGGAGACATAAAGAGTGCCAGATAGCAGCCAAGCTTAACCACACGAAGGCATGATAGTTTCATGTTTCTTTTACAGTATAGAGATCAGTTGTCCTTAAGAAACAAAAAGGACACCCCCTCCCCCCACCACTAGAGAAAGAACTCAAGAGAAAACTCAACTGGAGAACCCTTCTCCAGTCTGAACAAGCTGAATAATCAAGCTAATGATCTCCAGCTCTGACTATTCTGGTGACTTCCACTCAGTTTGATCCATTTTATTAATGTCTTTCCTGTTCTGGGGGACACCAAACTGGAGATGACAGCATTATAGGCACAGCATAATGAGCACTGAGGAAAGGGGACGTGATCAGGTTCATCAGCTTTCTGGCCTTGTTCCATTTTGTACAGCCCTGGGTGCTGTTGGCTAGTGTTGCCGGAAACTGTTGCTGGCCGATGTTCAACCCAGGCCTGGCTCCCCACCCAGTTCTGCAACTGTAGGGGTTAGGCCCATCTTGGGGACAGGACTCTAGACTTTGTCCTCATAGAACGTCATGAGGTTCCTGTAGAGCCAGTCCTCCGGGTAGCCCTGCCCTCCAGTGTATCGACTGTGCCCTCCACATTTCCCCCTCTGCTCAGGGAGGGATTGTGGTATCAGAAAATGACTCAGGAAGGAGAAATTCTGAAAGGTGCTGCAGCTGTTTGCTAGGACTAGAGTAAGAAGGTTGACTAATGCGGATGATATTTCCTCTTTCTTTCCTCTCTAGAAAAAATGTCTTGCAAATGTAAACACGTACACACCTTTGAACCCAGTATGTACAGATATGCATCAAATGACGTGGATTCCAATGTGTTACATGATAAAATATTTAACTGGGGTGGGGAAAGGGAGGCTAAGTTGAGAATACTTATGCTTTTGCAAAGGCTATTAAATTACAGCCAGCCACTTGCACCCTGTGAATAAATGCTGAAACATGCCTGTCAGATTTACAGTGCAGTAATGAAGTGTTTTTAACTCTGTGACCCCACGTTTGGGAGATACTCTCAGCTGTGATTGCTTTTTTTGGGCTGGAGGTTGTGCTTGAGACAAAGCAGTAGCTAAAAAAGCCCAAGTTAACAGAAGGCACAGTGTATTTGTGTATGGCTTAACTTGAAGTTGTGATGTATTTTCATCACAGATCTGTGCAATTTGGGAACTGTGGTGTAATTCTGCAAGCTAACCCTCATTGGTCCAAATTTACTGGTACTGACTCCTAATAAACACCATTTAATGGTAGTTTGCAAGGGCTTTTTTTGGAAACTAGGGGGCAGGGTTTGTGTGTGTGTGTTTCTATATACAAAATAGAAGTAAAACTTGGGTATTACTTACAAGCAAACAGGAAAATCAGAACTATTCTGATTTTTCTGTATAAAATTGAGTTCTGATGCTATATAAAACTGAGTTGATAATGTTCAGGCCTGACGACATGGGATTAGGAGTTTCATGAAAGCATTTATTCAGTGTTCAGAGCCAGTTAAAAAAATCCAAACCCACAAAAAACCTCCCAAATAAACAAAGCCACCAACAAAACCCCCAATGACAAAAATGCCACCATCCCCCAAATAAACTCAGAAACAAAACCTAAGCATTATTAAAAATATATTAGGAATTGTATTGGGAAAGGATTGATAATGTTCCCTTTCCTTTCTCTCCACCTCCTCTCTTGGATGAAAATCTATGGAAATAGAAGACTTTCATCCTCACAATGTTCCTCTGACCAAAAGTAGGAATGTTTTTTCTTGCAAATTTAGTGAAACTTGTTAGGAGTTCTGAGCCTGAAGGAGAGATGATAGATGAAGAGGGAAGAGGAGGACAAAGTTGCAAGCTTAAAACAAGCAAATGAACAAGAAAACTCTACTAAATGGCATGGAATAAATGGTTCCACTAGTCACTGTTTCCCATGGTATATTACTAATCAATAAATGAAGGGGTAGTAGGCTTCCTTGACAACAAAGATGCTAAAAGTGTACTTGAGTTCAAGGGGCAACAGCAAAGTTCACAGAAGGGAAATCTCCTCTTAAGAGTTCCTTGCCATGGGGAAACCACATCTGGTTTGGGAAATCACTGAGGGAGAAACATCTTGCCTGCTGTACTTTTATTTTTCCCTAGGCAAGCACTTGATGCAGGAACTTGGCTTTTCAGGGGAGTATGGGATCCTGGGCTAGACAGTCTTAATCTGGCCCAATGTGGATGCTCCTGTGAGGCTGTGAAAAGGTTGCATCCCATGAAAACTGCTTTTAACTACTGTAGAAGCAAGACTAAGGAAAAAGATACAGATTATAAGGAAGCAATCAATTTCATTTGCTAGAGCAGTCACACTGCCAAGCTTTAGCAAGTGTAGAACATACCATTCAGAGGTATCTGAAGAGATTAATAAAATCTTCATATGGAAAGAATATAAATGTCTTGATCTAGACCAGGATCTGATAACGGCTCTGAGACCAGCCTGTATGGTACCGGCAAAAATGATTATAAATTCTTAAGAATTTTTTCATGAAACTATTTGAAATTCTAGTAAGAGCTTCCTAAGAATAATAATTAAGAATGGCTGAAATTCTCTTGAAACAAGCTGGCACATGTATTTGCATATACTATATTCAGCATCATTACTTTGAGCCTACTTTTGCTCTGAAAAGATCTTAATTTAACAGGTTTTGTTACTGATTTTGGCATGGGTAATGTAACTGTAAAATCACACTTCAGATGGTTGTGCAGAAGGCATGCCTACCGACATTGAATAAGAACAGCATAAGATACATCACTAATGATACTCCTCTGCTTTGCTCCTGCTGCAAAACACTTGCTCTCTCTGTGCAGAATGTCTTATTCTTTGAAATCCAAGCTTGTCTCTTGCATTGTTACCTACTGTTGAGAAATCATATGGAAGTCAATTAGCACTATTGATTTACTAGTATTTGCCATTTCATTGTGATGTTTTTCCTTCAAGAGGAAAAAAAGTCTCTTGAAAAAAGCTCCTTTTATTTTACAAACATTTTGTTTTTCTGAAGCATTTGAGCTGTGACCAAGTTCCTTTGGTTTAATTCGGCCTTCTCTAATACTGCTTGAATAGTTTGTGAATGTATTCAAAAAGTTAGTCTGGTTATTAAGTAACCTCTACGTGTTCCATGTGGGCTAGTAAGTGCAGGGGGGTGATCATTAGCAAAATTTGATTTCTTCCACTCTCTTTTGTTATTCTTTGATTGAATACGATTTTTTAATCTAAATCCAGGGGACTGATAGCACCGAACAGCAGGAGTCTGCATGCCTGAGCTTTGCTTGGGCACCACATGAGCCAGGAGCAGACTGTAGCTGCTTTCAGCTGTGCACTGGGCTGCTAACACAGAAGAACACATCAGCTTCTTGCTTTGGAAGAGAATGCTGGTTCAGACTCTCAGAATAGAGTGAGAAAGGACCTCCATGCTCACACTGCTACATGTATGCCAAAGTTACTTGATCAACTTTTGTTCTTTAATGGACATTGAGTTTTATCAGGAGAGAAGCTGTAGTAGTAGTAGTGAAGGACAGGGGCTTTCTTGGTTTTCTCAGGAGGTATGTTTACACATTGGGGCACCACAGTGAAAGAAATAGGGGAAGCTGGGCAAGACGAAACCAAAGAATCTGAATCCAACAAGGATTCAAATCTGTTGTCAAACTGAGGATTTATGTATGAAATACATTCACTTTGTAAACACTATGTTTTTTAGTTAACTTTTACTATATATTGTTTCCCAAAGGGTAAATTTTACAGTGGTAAAAGTGGATTGGCTTGACAATCTCTCCTAAATATATAAACTAACCATAACAATGTATTGAGAAAATAAAAGAATTATTTTCTTCAAGTAGTTCAAGTATGACCACAAGTAGAAACACTTAAGTATGTTAAAAGCAGTGAATAAGTCTTCTCAGCTATTATAGTCTCTGAAGAAAAATGTCCACTTCTACAGGTATTACTTAGCATCAGATAGGTAAGTCTGCATGATAAGGTGTGCTGGTTTGGCTTAATACCTGCACCATGGAACAGCAGCTTCTTTTGCTAGTATTGCAAGTGCTGACCCAGAGTTGAGTCCCCTGCCACAGTGCATCGGGAGTGTGTGTTGGAAACACCTGAGAATGAATGTCCAGCTGGAATAGCATAATGTCACAGCTTTGTCCTTAACCCAACTCTCAATTTCCACAAGAGCTTTAGCATTACTGTACCATGTGTAGTCTCCTAGCTTGAGTTTGTCTAAATTACTGCTCCATGACTGTAGTCAGGAGAAAAGAAATGGTATAAAAAATAGAACACTGGAAATTTCTTGTCTCCTGTTGCCCAGGAATGTGCTTGTGTAAAGCACATATTGCTGTCTGATCAACTAGAGGACAGAGAGAAGCTTGGTTTTATCTTCTAGTGGAGGAATCTCTTTGACAGTCATGTTCTAATAGCATGCAGATCTTGTTTGCTGAACTTCTGTCAAGGAAAGCCAATACATCCAAGCTCCTAAAAGCTATTTGGTCAAGCTTAATTGCATGTAGGTTTTGAAATACAGTGTTTAATGGAACATATTCTTATCTGTAGTCATGGGAGGAGCTGGGGTCTATATAAGATGAAATAAGGTGCAGTGAAAAGGGTGAAAGAATACTGAACAGTGTTTTTTTCTGCATTCACTCGTGCCAGAGTACTCCAGCTATTTACTTAAGATCACTTCAACTCCTGGTACTGTCACTTCTTTGTTAATGCTATATAAAAATAATGCTATATTAAATAAGTTAATAATACTTCCTTCAGTTTAAGATTAAACTTACTAGTTCATTTGGTGTAGGTTGTTCATATGCCACCACTGCTGCCATACAGAATAGCCTTCTGATAACTGTCTAAATTGGAATGCACACACAAGATGTCATCTTGCTGTGTTCATTCTTCATTGCTCAAATGTCTCTGTCAGGCAACTTACTAAGCAAACAGCAACAGCAGGTCAGCCCCAAAGGGTGCATGCTTTGAAGTAGGGACAGGTTCTGGTTATAAAAGGTTATTCTAAGGTGGCTTTACAAAAGGTAACTGTAGCGGTTTCCAGGCATTTGCTTATTTAAAGTGTGTAATGCCTGACATACAAAAAATAATGAGTAGGTAATTATTATTAAAAATTACTTTTGTATCTTCCTTGGTGGTGGAGTTTATAGCATAAAATAAGCTTATAACCAGGATTTGAAAGCATGTGGCTGTTTAATTGATGGTCAACACAGCAAGATACAGAACCGAAGAGTGTAAGACACACTGGGGAGAGATGCTAAACTTCAGGTCTTGTGGAAAAGAGAGCAAAGCATGTTGCAGTCCATTCTGCTATTTGTACCTGCAACAAAATTAATGATTAGAGAGAGCAAGTACTGTGATACTGTTCTCGTTGGATAATTATGGTTTAGTTTTTCTTGCAGAATTACTTGCTTGGTTTGACTGAAGTTTTCTTGCTGCCGGTGGCAATCCCTGGCCTCTCTTCAACTTGTGAAAACACTGTGGCAAGGCTTGGGTTGTACCTTTTGAAACACAGGATCCTATATGCAAGTCAAACTTAGCGAAAATAAAGGGCTTTTTAAAGAAAGTAGAGTGTCAAGAGAGATTTTGTTTCTATGTGTTCCTCTGGAATCCTGAGGCATGTTAGTGAATGTATTTTTGAGAGGAGTTGGTATGACACCTGAAACGTGTGTTTCAGATTTTACACACTGTAAATAAACACACATTTGAATTCACTCTGTGATGATGTTTTCTGAAAGACCTGCCTTCTCACTTTACATTCAATTTGCTGATTTCCATGCTATTGGTATTCATCAGTGTTAAAATTTCTATGTCACTACGTGAAGAGAAGCAATATGTGAGTGCTTTAGACTAGGAGCGTGTTTTTTCTCTTTGCAGAGAATGATACCCCTGTTCTTGTAATTTATTATTCTTTTCCTTGTGGCTTTCTTTTCTCAAGCATTGCCTGGTTTTTGTTGCTAACTTTTGGTATAACAAAGTTCCTACCCTATGTCTATTAGTCTTTTTCCTTCAGGGCTCAAGTAATAACTATGTTACTTTTAATAATAGTTCAAGTAATTACATACTTTATGTCCTGAATTCTTGCAGCAATTCTGGATTTCTTTCCCCAGCAAAGGCTTCCACAGATTCTTTCCTACCCAAAAAAAATGTTGGAGCATATACTTTTACATGTACTCTTTTACATGTACTCAACTGCTATTTTCTAAGTGAAGAGGTTTAATTGCAGTGTGATGGAAGATTGTACGCACATCTTCTATCTCTTTGAGAGGTATGTAAGTACTGCAGAAGTTTTGAATTGGCATCTTCCAGTAAATTAGCATCAACCAGATGGCGGCTTAGTTACATAATCAGCTGGCTTTGGTAGTACTGATTTAAGTTAAATGTGAGGCTTGCATGATTTATACTGCAGTATAAGCTATCTTTTAGTATCTTAGGAAACTTGTGCACTTTATGCCATAAATGCACTTCCTTGGTGATGAACAGTATTACATGTCTTTGTACCTTGACTTGTTTAAAAAAAAAAACCCAATGTCTACAGCAGTGTTTTTTTTTATCAAACTTCAATTAACCTGCTAGAACATATAATTTAGCCACTGACAGCATCTACACTGAAATTTGTAGAGGGCAATATGGTTAAGAGCACTCCAGTTATTGTTTCTTGGCCTTTTTCACCTACCTGATGCTACGCAATAAGAAAACGAGAATAGGGCAAAGAGGCTTGTGTTATGTGGATAATGTGGTCAGTGGTTTGCCATCTGGTAACCAAACATGATGATAATTCTCAAGGTTATCTCTCACATATGCTATCTTTTGGTCAAAGGGTGAAGGTATTTCCATCCTATCACAGAATGTTAGGGGTTGAAAGGAACATCTAGAGATCATTAATCCACCTTCCCTGCCGGAGCAGGATCCCCTAGGGCAGGTTACACAGGACTGCATCCAGGTGGGTTCTAGAGAAGATGACTCCACAGTCTCTCCAGGCAGCCTGTTCCAGTGCTCTGCCTCCCTTACAGTAAAGAAGTTTCTCCTCATGTTGAGGAGGAGCCTTTTATGTTCACTTTTATACTCATTATTCCTTGTCCTATCACTATGCTGCACAGAAAAGAGATTGACTGCTTCCAGTTGACATCTACCCCTCGCATATTGATAGATATTAATAAGGTCTCCTTTGTCTTCTCAAGACTAAACAGCCTCAGTATAGAATCAATATTCTGTATTTCTTTGGTGTTTGCCTTCCTGTGAAGGAAAAGCTGATTTTTGCTACATTTTGGCAACTTGTCCCTAAAATATTATCAAAGATTTGACATTGGAGAATGCTACTGGTTATCCTTCCATTGCACTGGGTTAATCTCTTGTAACTTTGTGTAGCATGGAGGTGAGAGGGAGAGAAGACCTTGAAAATTATTCTGAAACGTGCTGTTGTAATTTGTACCTTGATGATGAGGCCTCTGAGATGGCTTGGTTGTAGTTTGTTTCATATAGGCTACATTAGAATTAAGTGTAGTTAAGAGGAGAAACATCTGATATGGTTTAATTGAATTATTTTGCATTTCTCCTCTCAATGATCAGTCTTAATTTGGGGTGTGATAAGATCTTGGTTTTTCCTTGAACTGTAGTTATAGTGATAGTACTGTTGTAGTTGGGATTTCTGAATCAAATAGGGCTAAAAAACTTGAGATCAAAAAGGCTGCTTCCATAGACACTTCTAAGATAACATGTTTGGATTTAGCAGTTGTTAATATTGTCTCTTACGAAGATGACCCTTGTAGCAAATTGGTGAGTGACATTGTACTTTACAGTTCAACCATTGTTTTGATTAGATCTTTGCCATGGTTTAGTATATTCTTGGCAGTAATGATTGCCATTCACGGTATTTTCAAGAGACCTTTAGTCCTAGATAAGGTTAGCAGAAAAGTTGAGACTCTTGTCTGGGTCAAAAATACTGCTTGGTCTTTGGATAGAAGTTATGAGGATTGCTGGGGAAAGGACTTGTAGAATAGCCTCTTCCAGAGCCGAAGGGCTATTTTTGTATTATCCTGTCTGTATGGTTTGATTTGACTTCTGGGAAGGATAGCTTACAACTGCTGTGCATGTTTTAAGGAGTCTACTCCTCTAGGGCTTCATCTGGCTAGACAGTCGATGAAGTTCTGCAGATGGCTAAGTGTATTTTCCAAGAGTTGGTGCATGTAGTGTCTTCTTTCTTGTGAGAAGGAAGACTTCTAATTTAGAATTTACTCATGCACTCATTAAAGATGTTGGGAATATTGCCATGGCCTCACTTGGATCAGAATCTGATCGTTTGTTCCATTCTTTCCATACCACCAGACTAAGTTGTAAGAGCTTGTTGGAACATTTTGGTGGTGTCTTAATTGGTGTATTAAGCTACTTTTTTTTGGTCTCCCTTCAGTCATCAGTTTTGTAGTATTAATTACATACTTCATGAGTACCAGCAAAAGAGAGGTATGAGGTCATCTGCACTTCCCTGTTTGGGATTGTCTTCCCATGTAATTAATTTTGTTCAAGTTTTTATTGTCCAACTCCTCTAACTTTACAACAGAAACTCTCAAGTGACTAATAGCACATTTCTTTTCAGTATGTTGGGATACTCAGAATTGATGTTCTTCAACATCAGGCGTAGTTTAACTTTTCTCCCCCACACTGTTTGCCTCCCATGCAGGCTTTCTAACACTTTGGCAAAGCAAAGATTTTGGACTTTTACCCATTCTCTCACTTCACAGTAAAGCAGCATTCACTTTCCAACATTAAAAACTTGGCCAGAAAACCTGGCCCAAAAACCTTTAATGTTTTGAGCAAATGTTTAAAAATACCCTCTGACTTGGTTGCACTAAGTGGCATTTAAGTTTTGTTGTCCACTAGGGTGGCAGATTAACTTTCCCCAAAAAAGCTAATACTTGTCTAGTAATATTGATAGCATCAAACCAAATTTGGTAATTTCAAATTTTACAGAAATAAATCTGAAAACGTAAGTGGTCTAAATAAGAATAGTTATGTCTTTAAGATGATCCTTTATGCCTGGATATTGCAGGAGCTAAGAGTAGGAGGTGAGACTTGGGATCTCAACTATTCCCCAAAACAAAAGCACACATTTTTGGTAGGAGTAGTACACTTTGTGAATTGTGCTTGATTTTTTCCTATCTTTGTTTTAAATTGCATTGCTGTTTCAAGCTATGTCTTCTGGGAGAACTGGTTCAAGAGAATACATTTTCTTTGTGTACACTTTTCTGATATGAGTGAATAGATTAACATTTGACTCCATATTAACTGAAATGTTGTTTCCTGGCTCTAAATATTTCCGCGAAATGGAAGGAAGATCAAGAACACATTGAAAATAATCAAGTACAGTAGCACCTTCTATATTACTACTTTGGGGCATATATACTTCAACGTAAGTTCGTATACTTCAACTAGAGAGAAATCAGGTTCAGTCTGTTTCATACTTTTGTGGTCTGTATGATGAGTGGTGGTGTTGTGCTCTTTGTTGCTAGGGTAACCCAAAGAAACAGAGAACATATGGCAAAATTTCAAAATGGAAGCATTATAATTTCTTCAGTGCTGCTGCTTTACTTGTGAAATATTTAGCCAAAACATTACTGAGAAAACCCAGTGGTTCTTTATATTTTTTATTTAAAATGTAGCAACCGAAACAAATGATACAGTTGTGCAGTGATGATTTTATTTCTACTTGACAAATTCCAACATCACTTCCATTTCTTTCTAAAATCTTTATCATGGAATCAGCTGTGCTTACCCTGTACCTCCATTTTGTCACTTTGTTCTGTCCACTTCTATAAATAAATCTATATTCTTTGCAAAATCCTAGCTCTATGACAGTTTCCCAGAAGCTGTGCTGTTAGTAACCCTCCTTTAAGCTGCTAAAGCATTTGTTCTTCATATAATAATATGACTAATGTTGAAAATTAAAAGAAGGGTTGGGGTAGAGACTGACCCAGTTCTCTGTTCTATACAGTAACTGGGCCAGCACTACACTGGATTGCTCTAGGGGAAAAAAATGAGCCATCAGAAATCTGTGAAGTGACTCTCAGGTACTGTATATCCCATGTACTCAAAAAGGCAAGGGGTCTGTGTCCTCTCAGGATGATATATCTTCTCCCAAGTGACTAGTGATAGGATAAGAGGAAATAGTCTCAAGTTGTGCTGGGAAAGGTTTAGATTAGACACGAGGAAGAGGAAATGCTTTTTGACTGAAAGAGTTGTCAGGTACTGGAACAGCCTGCCCAGGGAGGTGGCGGAGTCACTGTCTCTGAAAGTGTTCAAAAAATGTGTAGATGTGGCACTAGGGAGCATGGTTTAAAGTGAATATGATGGTATTGGTTGAGGTTGGACTTGATATTGGAGGTCTCTTCCAACCTTAATGATTCTGTGATTTTATGATACCTATCCTTGTGCATATACCTGGCATTTGTGCGTCTTTGCTTCTCTGAAGAGATGGACACTGGAATGTTCTGAAGTCTGCATTATTTTTCACTTCTGATGCAAGGATAAGGTATCTGTAGTTTCTGCTGTTAACTGAGTCATCACCAAAATGACCTTTTTTTATTTTCTGGGTATGCATTAGAACAGCAGCAACTGCTTGGATACCTGTTTAGACTGCTGAAACTCAGTGTTAGCACAGGCATGAATGCAGCAATACTTAGTATCAATTACTGTCAGTCATCTCTTTATCAGCTGTTATATTCATTGCCAAATATCTGGCACAAGTTATACAGTAATATACTTCAGGGTGGTTTTTGTAATGGTTTTTTGCACACCCTGAGAAATTAAATAAATCTTGCTATTGAGGGTTAGCTGTGGCAAACTGATTTGTTTATACATAAGGCAGTTGTACATTACCTCCTGTTCACTTGACACAAAAATAACAAAGGACTACATTTACCAAATCTTCCCCTTAGGATGGACCAAGGGAGGTGACTGAATGCAGGAGGGGTGACTTCTTTTTCTCCTATAAAAATATCTGAGCAAGTCAAGTTGTATAACCTGCCAAATCCTAGCTCTTCCCAAGGGACCACTTCTGAATGCTTTATCTGAATTGAGAAATTGTATTAATCCCGATTAATTGTGTTAATTGTGGGTAAGAGTGTGCACATGGGCAGTTGCTATGGTAGATGGAAAATTTTTTATCCTTACCTTGCAGTAACTTGTTTATCCAGAGTTACTGTCTGAGAGAGGGAATAAATGAGTCAGTATTGAGCACTGTTCTACAAAACTGCCTCTGGTGTGTGCCTGTGGGAAGAGAGGGTATTGAATGACTTATTACTAAAAGTGCAAATAAAAAGGATTACAATTTTGAAAACATTTGCTTTAATGGCAAACAGGCGCAGAGATAGTCAACTTCTGTATTGTCTTGAAAAAATCATAACTGTGAGTTGCCATGGTTGCTGCAGCTTAGACAAAGTAAATAATAGTCTTCACACAGACTATTTTTGTGTAAAATGCTGTTAAATTATTTCTGTGCTAGGTAACAGTTGCACCTTTTGTGTATTTTTTTAATATTTTTAAAACCATACAGGATTGCGCTTAATTGTCATTTTGCTAGACACAGAAATTCAGCAAAGTGCTATACTCCAAATACTTCACAAGTTATCAAAATTGATATGATGTATAAGTAGTGATACTATAGTTATATATAAATCTATTTAAATTACTGTGTACTTCAATAGTTTTTTATTGAAAAATGATTTCACCTCTGAAATTCAAACATCCTCTTGAATTCCTCTGAGAACTCTTAAAATGCTGTGTAAGCTTAGAGTCAGCTCCACAACTTCTGACTCTGTGCAGAGGGTCCATTGTTTCTCGTAAAAGTCATGAAGTGGTCTTGTGCTTTTTGGCCAATGTATCAGGCACATGACTGGAATGAAATACCTGCTCTTTGTGCATAGCTACCAGTCTAGACCTGCTGTTTGAAGTAACCAATACAAACAGGGGAAAAATTCTAGATTTGCTATGGAAAGGAACAAAACATTAAAACACCTGTAATTAGTGAAGCTGCTGACTATTGGGAGGTTTTAGGAATGGAGTAAGAAAAAGACACAGACTAGTCAGCATAGCTGCGCTAATTCTTATAAATAATTTTATTAAGTATAGCTTAATGTTTGAGCAGGAAGCTGCAAGAACCTGTCAGTCTCCTCTTTCTCTGCAATTTGTTGCTGTAGTGATGCTCCATCCCTTTTCCCTGCCTACCCCTGGAACAGAAGCCAAGGAGTGATCAGGCTATGAGCCAGACTCCTCTGCATGGGCTTGTTCTATAGATGGGTTGGAGGGGGAGGGGGGAGTGTTTGTTGACTGATTTGCCTTTTGCCTCATGGTATCCTGAATATTAGTTTTTTCTTTTGGGAGGACCTGTAGATTAGATTGGGATATTAGGAAGTGGGCAGAAATGGACCACCCAGGGAGGAGTTGGAAAAGCATATGAGGAAATGGATACTGTTAGTATCTGGTGACTTGCTGAGGTTGATGCACATTTCTAGAAGTGCTTGTTTTTGTTTTGATAAGGGATTTAAGAATAGCATGGAAACATAATGGGTGAGATCAGCAAGGAAGTGCCATGCTCAAGAGCCGGTATGAAAGGACAGGCTCTGAGGTGATGGATGGGGATATGTTCCCACGGAGGGTGTTGGTCAGCTGCCTTTCCCTTCTTGGGCACCTCTTCTCTACTTCTCACTCCCATAGTAGGCAAGGGCATGGGATGTGGATGGAATGCTCACTCATAAGGGCTCACAAAGCTTTTTGCTCTGAAACGGTGGTTTTGTAGGGGCTTGGAAAAGTGAATTTCTGCTGTCATTTTGTACCTGAGTTGTGTGGAATGTTGTGTCTGTGTTATGATGTAAATGACATTGGTCCAGTGGACGTTTGCTATGGAAAATACATGTACTTTTAGTAGTATAATAGAAAATGCATTTCCAAAAGCTGTTCTCAAACACTGTAGCCATAACTTGACCATTTTATTTCCAGCAGTCTCAGCAATGCGCTGTGGCTTTCAGGGCTAGATATCAGTTCACTAAGAAGCTAAGTGCTGGAGAAACGTCCTCATGTTTCTGTACCCATGCAGTAACTTTATCTTCTATGGGATCCTTTCTATTCTCAGCAGCACGTGGGGAATTTGGTGAAATCCGATAACAGCAATATTAATAGCAGTTGAGTAGGTGGCCAAAGAGGTTGAAATTTAGCACAAACCCATTGCTAGCTGGACAGCTGGCAGTTGTCTCCTGTGCAGCATACCTCAGTGAGGGTGGAGAATCCTTTAAACCCTCTGACGTTCTCCTTGGAAGCGTAAGTGAAGCTATCTGGTTTGGGCTAGACTGCCTGGAGCTCAGTGAGGAGCTCAGTAACAGACTTGTTCTGCAGCCCACTGATCCAATTTCATTCCCAGGCCAGGGCATGGTTCTTCCCAGCCCTTCAAGAAGTATCTGGGTGGTGGACCTTCTGCCTTGGTGGATGGAAGTTCAAAGGGAGAGCAGTGATACTACTTTTTAGACAAAAACTTATTCAAGTCCTGTGTTTGTGACAGAGGAAGGGATGGAAAACAGATAGCTTTGGCAGCTGTTTGGGTTTCTGGAGTATTCGTCACCAAGGGAAGGGTTTGGCACTGGGCAGGGTGCATTTGTCACTGGCACATTCCTTCCTATCAGTGAGAGTGTCTGCGTCCCTTCTTTCTCCCCGTAAATGGATTTGGATTTCTTTTATCTCTTTGGATAAGACCATGTGGGTGCTTTTTGGCAAATGCCCTCTTCTAGGGGAGGGGGTATTTTCTGATCTAGCTTTTATTTTTGTTTAAAAAAAATTAGTATCTGTACAGTAAATGTTCCTACACAAGAAACAGACCCTTTCTTAAGAGAGTGCTGTAAAATAGTCTTCCAGAATTTTGCTCTGACTTCCATTATTTTGAGATCAAAATTGATACTATCCCTGCAAAATAACTAAGTCAAGTGTCAGAGTAGGTTTGACGTAGTAAATTGATGGTTTCTGTAATGTAATATAAAGATGCAGGGGAACAAAGCTATATAATACACTAGGAGAAGAAAATCTGAACTATAGGGTGTGAAAGTTAAACCTTAAAATAAGTCAACCTAGAAATAGGTACTTAAAATGCATGGCTTTTTTCCTAAGGAGTCTTCTGGTTTGATGTAGGCATTGTGTAAGCACTGCCAGTGGATATGTTTTGTAATTGGTAAAGGCTAGCTCATTATTTCTTAAAGTACTTCAGTCTGCTAGCTGCTTGTACAATTAAATGTTTTAAAATGCTTAAAGTACCTCAGTGTGCATTATAAAAATACTCGCAAGCATTCCTCATTACTTAGAGCTAAGAGTCACCAGCTGAAGAAGCGGCACAGAATGCCTCTGGTTAGGGTTTTGCCATGTGGGGACTCTCATGGTACCAGTGTGTGGAGTAGGGTCTACCTCCACTGAGCCTTCTACTTGCTCCTGTGCAGTGATTGTAAGCTGAGTTGCTTGTAAACTACTCTGAAATACATTAATGAGTTAATTTGGGGATTGAAAATGTGTGTTTCAAAAAACCCTAACAAGGAAACAGGCAAAGCCTTCTGGTCCTGATGGACAACATAGACCCACAGTGTGATACAGAGAGTCAGCATGGAACTACAGTGTGATAGAGTTGTGTTGGCATAACTAAAGGGGCAGCAAAGAGTGGCTGGAAGTGAAAGGAGACCAGGAAATCCTCAAGCTAGATCTGTTGCCAAACGTTTTATATTGTTAGGCTGGGGCTTTGGTGACTTATTTTACTGTTTAACCTTAAGCAAACAGTGGAACTGAGAATTAATTTCTTGAGTGTCAGCTAGCCTCCTGACCTACTGTGCCACTTTGTTTTATTCTTGTACAGTGGTCCTTGTTAGAGGAATAATATCTGTTGGTCTATACTAGCTAGCTCCAAGTATTATCGTGATTGTGTATTGTGTTCAGACAGAATAGAACTATCTGGTCTGTAAGTGTATCACCTGCTGACAAGTGAAGGGCTATTTCTGCTCCATTTCCATTTTGTCTGTTGGCTTGAGGTATTGACACAGATCAGATTATTTATATGGAAGGTATACTTTCTCAATGGTTGGATATTTTACACCTTTTTTGCATCAGTTTTTGATATGGAATTGTGCAGTTGTGCTTCATTATAACAACTCCCACATAGTTATCTCATGGCCTTTAGACTTTTGTGCTGTGTTTGATAGATATTTTCCAGAATGGTTAATCTTGAAGTTGTGCTTCTATTGAAACCACTGCCAACAGTTAAGGTTCACACTTGCAGATTAGGAGTTGCACTCTTAAAACTGAGACACTTTTTTAGCTGGTATTTGACACAGGGTTAGTTTAGGTAATGCGGAGGATTGGTGTTGCTTTTCCTTGAAACTTCAGAATGAATGATAAAATGCAGAGACTTGTGATAGGAGCAACTGAAGTATTCAGAGAAATACCCTTTCTGCAAGATCTTAAGCACTTCTCTCAGCAAGCTTCCTTTGCTCAGTTCAGACATCCTTAGAGAAGTTGCATTGTTAATGAAAGGAGATACAAAAAGCTGTGGGAAGGCAGGTAAGGTAGTGTTTGAAGTGGAACAAAATGTATGTATAAATGTGTATAAGGATGTAGTAAATATGTTCTATTGCCATTTAGAGAGGAACATGCTTCTTTCAGCAGGTAGTTTTTAAGATGCAACTTTGGCTGTGCCTTCCTGAGGAAAGCAGCAGCCTGCTTATAACTTTCAGCATTCTTTGATTTAAACCAGAAATTAGGTTACACAGGAGAATACTCATAAAGAATGCAGTCTGCAACAACTGGACCATATGAGAATTTAGCATGAGAACATCAAAAAGCTGATTTCTTTCATAGTTGCCCAGTGTGGGATTAAGGGTTGTTTGCATTGATGAAGATACTTGAGCAAGTGGGTTACCCCTTCAATCTCAGTAACAGCTCGTCCCTACAAGCAGTGCTTTGTTTGCACTCAACACTTTAGACCTATGTTCAAAATAAGGTCATAATCATCCAGGAGTGTTTAAAAAGCTTAAAGGCTGCATTGCTGAAGTGCTTCTAGACCATCTTTTAACTAATTCCATCACAGTGTGAGAAACAGAGCACTTTAGCCCTACATATTTATAACCAGACTTACAAAAGGGAGAGGAGGTGAGAGTGTGAGGTCACTGTTGGATAACAACAGGATGTTAAAGGAGGTGGTGTGGTGCCTCCTTTCTCAGCAGAAAGAACTTGCTATGTCTGAGGTTGGTGCCTCTGTCTTGTCCCATTGCTAGGAACTGTAGTTGTTCAAACCTGCAAGACCCCAGTTTGATATTACTACTACAACAGGAGAACTTGTATTTAGTATAATTGTTTCCTTTTGTGTTTTTGTCTGCTATAATTGAGTCAAAATTTTGTGTCTTTCATTTTGATACTCACAAGAAAAAGTAATTCCTCTTAAAAGCTCTTTGGTTTATTTCACCCTTCTATCTACTAAATATTTGCCCAGCTATTTTAAATGCTGTGTTCTAGGTAGTAACTGGACAATGGCATGTGCACCATAAGCTTGGCTAGTCTGTGCCCGGCTGAATGTTACTTCACCTGGTTTGTTATGTGGATCTGCAAGTATTCTGCAAGTTGCATGCTTCAGAAAAGAAACTATGAAGTTAGTAGGTGACAAATGTCTTCTAAGTCCTTCTAGTACAAAAACAGCATTGTTTCTTTATTGAGGAGTTTTAAAAATGATTTTATAACTGGTTTTTTAACATAGTTCCTAGGGCAGAACATTCATCATACAGAATCGTCATTTTTTCTTTGCTTAAGTGCCAGTGGAGAATTAGTACATGCTGATATAAAAGAGGAAGTGATTGTTCTAGATTAGCAGGGCTTTTCTTGTTTTTAATTCTGCTCAGACTACATCTATCATGACAAGTTGCTGAAAGAGGCATAGTTCAGAGAAAGAGAATAGTAATGTAAGTAGAGAAACTGCTCACGAAGTGTAAACAACTTGTCCATGTGCTTCCGTTGTTAGTCAAGCAAACATGTGAATGGAACATACTATTCAAGTGTGAAATATCTTCCTGCCTGCGGTTTGGTTCTCAACTGTGCTCATTGGTTTACCTGAATATCTCAAGCTTTGCATTGTTTTGTAGCCCAAGTACCTGGGTCTAGGGACTTAATGCTTAATGAAAAGATGATTGAATGCTGTTCCTGTTGCAAATGGTTGACCTAAATGATCCCAGAGAATTTTTGGAAAGCAGAAATGGACATAACCATGTTCAGTCATGTAGTTTTGCTCTACATGAATGTTGAAAACCTCTTGGATACAGGCTCCAGCTAACTAATCTCTTTTATTCCTTACAAAAAAACTTTAAGATATTCTTAGCAAGGGCACACATGGCCTCTGCTTTCACTATTGCAAATAACATCAGGAATTCTGTAATAAAAGGTTTTCAGACTCTTAAAGTAGAAGACCTAAAACTTTAAAATGCTCCTCATTGAGTAGGAACGTTGCAGTGTTGATCCCTGAGTGTTGGGAAATCAACCTGTCTCTCTAGTCAGCATGGCCACGGCTGTGTGGACATTGCGAAAGAAATCTGTGTACAGAAGAAAAGAAGGAAGAATATTTTTTTTCCAGACTCCAGTGAAAAAAGAGCAGTGTGTTTTGCAAGGCTGTAGATTTTTTTAATTATAAATTTTACATTAAAGGAGGTAGGTTACTCCTTATTGTGAGAAACTGGTCATTGATTACAAAGCTAGTATCACCTCTGGAAGTTGCAGATGAGGACTGTTGGCTCACTTTCGATTTTCCAGGGTCTTCAAAGCACAGTAAAACAAAAGACAATATTATAGTAATGAAAAATAGTGAATAACATGAAACTGTTAGAAAAGCCCCGGTAAACCTCTGGCAAAATGGCAAATGCTACATCTGCAGCACAAAAACCTAACAAAGGAATTCTCTGCACCTTTTAGTGGGTGACTAGGAAAACTGCCTGCAGGAAAGAAAATAGAGCATGCTTCCCTCACCTTGTAAATGGCAGCAGTTTAAACTGGGAAAGCAAGAAGGGGAAAAGAAAGAAAATGAGTATGAGGGTAAAATGGTACAAAGAGTGAAGCAGGAGTGTGGCCAAAAATGAATAAAAATACAAGTAAAGGAAGTTAGAAGTTTTCAGAGAAGAAGGTGGAAGGAGATTGTCATTTCATCCAGCCCAGGTAGCAGGAAGAAACAGCACATCTGCAGCCCAGCTGTCCACCTTGTGGCTTAGGCAGGAAACAGACAGTTCAGCCCTCCCACGTGCTACAGATAACCCCATGGAGAAGAGGTATCCATTGTTTCTCGTGCTGGTCATGTGTTATAATGTGCTAGGTTCCCTAAGCTGACATATCATGTTAAGGGGTCAGAAGTGAACACATGATAACTGTGCAGGTCTTTGTGTGCCTGGCACTTATTTCTTTATGGTAAGTGGATGGGTAAGGCAATTAGTGCTGCCCTGAGCAGCAATGGGCACTCTTAAACTAGAAAGAAAGAAGGGAGGGATGGATCTGAAGTTTTGTTTAAACCCTTTATCTATGCTGTGCATATTATTTATTTTTTTTAAATAAATAATCATGTGTCTTTCGTAAAAACAAACCATTCCTTCCAGCTTTGTCGTAAATCCCAGACTTGGTTGCTGCTTTTTGTTTCTTTTTTTTTTTTCTGAAAACTTATTTTTGGGCTGAAACACCCTTTAGTCTTAGGCAGATATTGTGGAACACATAACATAACCAGGGAAAAAAGTAACAAGTGATTCTACTTTCATATGGAACTGTTGTCGAGAGATGGGGGTCAGGCTCTTTTCCTGAGTCACTAGCAATCAAACAAGAGGAATGGCCTCAAGTATTGCCGGGGAGGTTTAGATTAGACATTAGGAAAAATTTCTTCACAGAAAGAGTGGTCAGGGATTGGAACAGACTGCTCACAGAGGTGGTGGAGTTGCCGTTCC
Source organism: Upupa epops (assembly GCA_013397515.1). Taxonomy (NCBI): domain Eukaryota; kingdom Metazoa; phylum Chordata; class Aves; order Bucerotiformes; family Upupidae; genus Upupa; species Upupa epops. Next base: position 84,875 of record VZRI01006156.1, read on the forward strand.
TAGAGGTGTTCAAAAAAACATGTAGATGTGGCACTAGGGAACATGATTTATTGGGCAGGGTTATGTTGGGTTAACAGTTGGACTTAAGGATCTTGGAGGTGTCTTCCAACCTTAATGATTCTGTGATCTTCCTGGCTAATAGAGGGTGTATTTTCCAAAGTTTTTAGCCTGTTTTGCACTTGAATTTTAATGTTAACTAAAAACTGTAGCTAATTAAAATAACCAGGAGTCCTGAGTACCTTTGAAATCGGAAACAGTAAGATATGAGCTAGTTACCTCTTTCTAACAAATGAAGTAGTCCAGACTTGTAACTATGAAATCAAAGCACAATATTTTTCTTTTGGAACATTCATAGTTATGTATTTCAGACTGTCCCTTAACTAGACCTGGGGGTCCAGGTGGACCACAGGAACACTGAGTCAACAATATACTCTTGTGGCCAAGGGGGCCAGCAGCATCCTGGGGGGGATCAGAAGGGGGATGGTTAGCAGATTGAGGGAGGTTCTTCTCCCTCTCTAATCTGCACTAGTGGGGCCGCATCTGGAGTATTGTGCCAGTTCTGGGTCCCTCAATTCAAGAAGGACATAGAGCTGCTGGAAGGTGTCCAGCAACAAAGATGATGAAGGAAGCAGAACACCTCTCTTACGAGGAAGGGCTGAGGGAGCTGGATCTCTTGAGCTTGGAGAAGACGAGGCTGAGGGGTAACCTCATTAATGTCTACAAATATGTGAGGGGTGGGTGTCAGGAGGATGGAGCCAGGCTCTTCTCAGTGTCATCTGGTGCTAGGACAAGGGGCAATGGGTGCAAGTGCGAACAGAGGAGGTTTGTATAAATATCAGGAGGAACTTCTTCACAGTGAGCGTAAGGGAGCATTGGAACAGGCTGCCCAGGGAAGTTGTGGGGTCTCCTTCTGTGGAAACATTCCTGTGTGACTTGGTGTAGGTGATCCTGCTGTAGCAGGGGGGTTGGACTAGATGATCTTTTGAGGTCCCTTCCAATCCCTAATGATTCTAGGATTCTATGAATAATTAAATATAAATTCAGCTCTAAAATGTTTTGTTTTATTTTTCTCTCTCTGCCCTGCTTCAGACCAGAGGAGACCAACAGAAGAGTGAAAAACGTAAGGCATTTCTACTTCACTGCTTTCTGAAACAATTTCACACCAATTTTGATTAAATAGTTTTAAAACACTTCTATTTATGGCACTATCATGTTTCCCTTATTCTACAGCTGTTTTATTTATCTTGTGTAAATTACTGCCATCTTATGATTATCTCTATGCAGATACTTTCCCAAACAAATGTAGTAACTAGAAACAGTTCTTACATCTGCTATGAGATGCATTGAAACACTGTTTAATTGATTTTGTTGGAGAACATAGCTAATACCATAAATGAGATTTACAGTTCACTAACAGCATGCTGAGATTCTTTTACACTGCTGCATGCTATGAGAGGGAAGGTAATCAAGTTTGTATTTATGGGGTTTTTTTTCATTTTTTCTTTTTAGGTTCTGATTACATTATACTGGCTTGGGAGGAAAGCTCAAAGTAGTCCTCATTATAATGGTCCGTATCTCAGTCTTAAAGCATTTGAGAAGCTATTAGGGCAAGCTCTGACTAAGGTAAGGAAAACAAATAGGGTGAGTTTTATAGTTTGCTATACATTACAGCAACATCTTGATACAAATCTGTTGAGGGTTTAATTTTATTATTAGTTTGGAGAACATAATTTGTTTCGTTTAGTATCTAAGTCTGTTAAAAACTGATTTTTCTCTTACTCTGATTCTTCTGCTAACCTTATAATAATGATATTCATTGATGTGGTAAGTGTTAAAGACCTGTCTTGATTCCTTTTGGCTGAGATAAGAAATTGAAGACTTGATGTTGAACCTCCTATTCAAACTGTTGCTTTTAGGCATTTAGGCATAGTCTTTGTTAAAATCTGTTTGTGCATTCCAAATGCATGTTAAATTTTTTTTTGAGTGAAGGTTCATGAATAGCATTTACATTGTAAATTGTGAAAGACCTTACAAAATGTGTTCTCATAGGCGCTTGAAGAGTCCAGCCACCTGAACAGAAGTGGCAGGGACAGTGGGTACGGTGATATTTGGTACGTTGACCGGGGAGAACCCTTTCCGTCTTCAGCTAGCCATAAAAGAGACGATTCCTTTGATAGCTTGGACTCTCTTGGTTCAAGATCCTCTGCAAGCTTTTCATCAGATATAACCTTGAAAGGTGGCAGTGAAGGTATGCTTTCCTCTATTAAATCTTCTCTAGACTTAATGTCTTAGGAGTGTGGAAGACAATGTATGTACTTAATGGTTTGGGTTTTGGCTTGAAAGGTAACTCTAGTTTTGTAACTGCTGCTGTAACATTTTACTTAAGCAAATATTGACCTATTCAAATATTGAATAGAAACAAAGCAATGCTCACAGGAATTTTTGTAGGAAGGGTTGCTGGAGCTCTTTCTCTTATTGCTGCCTTAGTGTGTGTCTATGTGTGGGGTATTTTCCCTCAGTTCAGGAAGGGAAAATTCTAGAATTCAGATCCTGATGAGATTGCCACAGATTAAACAGCTGCAAAAGCCTTTTACCCTGTTCTCAGTGAGAGTATATGTCACTTCTTAGGTCTACGCTCCACTTATGAATATTCAGTATTCCAGAAGTTTTGTTTTTCCAGCCTAGATTGGAATTGAATGGTAGTTGTGACTTTTGACAGTTTGTTATGGGGGGAAAAAGAAACTAAGAAAAGTATTTGTGACCTTGGATCCTTTCAGCTCTACTCTAACCTGCATTTCTCTCCCAGTTTTAAAACTGAGTGCAAGCTTACAGTCTAGCCTAGTTATGAAAACAGTGAGCTTTTGAATTTTGTTCCATGTGAGTAACATAAAATCATTGGTCTGAGGCCACATGGAGCATTTTTGACCTGAACAAAGCAATGTGTAGTCTCTACATATATGACATAAGTTGAGGCTTCTGCTGGGCATGAATCTGATGAGATTATAGAATTACAGGTTGGAAAAGACCCTTGAGATCATCCAGTCCAACTGTCGCTTTATGATTTGTTCTTGTCTTTGTTAGCAAATTTCAGTGGCAGGTGTGTTTAATTAAAACCTCCTGTGCTGTTTAACCTTTTTAATCTAGAGGTTAGTGCTTTGCTTCCCGTGGGGAGCAGTGATAGTGAAATAGTGGAACAAACATAGCAGGGGCATGCAGAGCAAGCTCAGCTTAATGGACCTTATCACAGCTTTGCCACCAGCTTCTAAAAATACCTCTCCTACTGCCCTGTCACTAGCTCAGCAAATTAGCAGTTAACCTTATATTTGGTATGTTTTAAACTGAGTCCAGTAGATTTTAGTGCAAGTTCTAACCAGAAGATTGTGTTTAGAGAATGTTTTTGCCTTCCCTTTTGTCATCTTTCTTCCAAGGTTGTGACAGTGACACAGACTCGGAACTGCCTTTCAAAATGCATGACTCCCATAAAGATGACCGGTCTTACCGTAGGATTTCTGTAATTGAACCAAAACCTACTGCTGACTTCAATCGCTTCTTACCCAACAAAAACAAGCAGACGGCATATGTGCCAGCACCCTTAAGGAAGAAGAGGACAGAAAAAAATGAGGACAACAGGAGGAGTTGGGCAAGTCCTGTCACTGAATCAGATGGAACATTTTCAAGGTAGTAGTACATGGTCTTTGTAAAGTAGACTTCCATTTAGAACTTTATTAAAGAAAGAATGTATTTTTAAAAGAAAATCTACTGATGCTGCAAAACAAAGTGAATGTTTTGAGCTTCTGTATCCCAACAGGGGAGTGCAGAGGGGGGGAGTGTGTTTTGGTGTGCTTGTTTTTTTGCTTTATTTTTTTTTTCTTTCTTCTACAAATCTAGTTTTCTGATGTTAGAGCACTGCTGTGAGGCTGGTCAAACTCCAGGTAGTAGGGGTTTAAGTGACGTTAAATGAAAGTTCATGAGAGAGAAATCTAAGGCTTTAGTTTGTCATTAAAGCCTTCCAAAATACAGTGGTGAATGTCAGTTGTCAGATGAGATTAATGGGCAGTTCTTGGGTTTCATCGTTGCCTTCGTGACTTTACTGTCTTCATTCTGTTCCTGTTTTGGTCAACCTCAGTGGACGAGAAAGGAATCCTGTAGCTTCCTGCCAAAATAGCAAAGCAGAGTGTGGGCTCACAAATCCAGCTTCCCTCCAGATGATCTATGACAGTGGCTCTGATTCAGAAGATGAAAGAAGGCTGCCTGATGTGGTTATGGATGACTTAGCAAAACGTAGATTTCTAATCAAAAAGAGCCCTGTAAGCTCTGCTGCACCTGGACATCATTTCATGTTACGCAATGACTCTCCTAAATCTTGCTCACAAGAAAATTATCCAGCTGGTCCACTAGCTGCAATTCTTGAACCACTGAGGTCAGAGATACTAATCCAAGATCCAGTAACTATTGTATTACCTACATTTCAGTCCATAAATAACCCCATAAAGTTAGTCTTCTAATCAACGTTTTAACACAGCTGATAATTTGTTCTATCTTTGCATTTTTGTTGGAGGCAATAGGATGCTGATATAACCATTTAACATTTTTTTAAAATATGTTTTATTATTTCTGGTGCTGCAGTGATGGAATTGAGAACTAATTTGCTTCATTTGCAAGGGTGAACTCGAGCCAAAAAGCATGCCATCTTTCTTTCTTTGACAAGTTTCCTGTAAAATATCTTAACTGCTGGGTATTTTGAACAGTAACCAGAGGAGGCAGAGAGAGTTGGATACTAAAGAGGAAAGCAAACGAAGAGTTAACATTCCTTCAGAATTATCTGAGTATTTTGATGAGGATGAGGAAGAAGAAATAGGCATCCCAAACATTGAAAAAGATGATCTCTATTTTCGCAAGCTAAGTTCTTCAGCAGCAAATACTGTTGTTGCTTTTGACAAATTCCTACCTAAATTTTGGACTCCAGAAGAAGAATTACTATGGAAAAAAATTAGGAAATCCTCTTTCAAACCCTGGTATAAAGAGATTCAAGGGTTCAGGTGCGTTTTCATGCATGCCCCTGTTTCTCTTCTGTGTGCCAAACCTGTAAATTACTTTTAGTTGTATGACTTTATTTTTATTCTCTTTTTAATTTTTATTGCCAGTGGAGCAACAGGATATGTGTTTTACCTTTTTTAATTGTAAAGAAAATAATTGCAATATTTTTATTACACTGTGCTGTTGCCACTGTGCATTTTTTCAATGAGTACACTTTGTGTGTTTCCTTCCCTCTGCTCATTTGTGCTGCTGCACAGTAGAAAGAAATCACATTCTGAGGATGAGGAATTTGCTTACAAACAAAGCTCTGCTAATCAATCAAGACCAATTTTTGACTGGAACAGCAGTTACAGAAGGGATCAGAACTATAAGCCAACTGTTGAATATGTGGGAAGCTCGTTGTCACAGATTGCAGAAGGAAAAATCTTGGAGGCTTCTGATCAGCCCAGGTTGATACTCCTGCATGAGCTGTACTCTTGCTGCATCAAAGGGAAATGGCTGGATATGCAACAGTTAAATGAAATTAAACCATGTCCTGTAATGTTGCGCTTTTTTGGTTTACTGTTTGGATTGTTTGTTGTTTTGTTGTTTCTTTTAAAAAAAATACAATTGTCAGTTGCCAGTCTTCTGAAATCTGTAAATGCAAGTACGTAACATGCTGCATAGGTTTACTGGCTTTGTGTGTAAGCATGTAAGCGTGCTGTTCCTGAGCAGGTCAGTATGCTGTTGTACCTTTACAGTGATTGAAGTGTGCTGTGCTGTGATTGGCAGTGGTGAATGCCAAGTGGTCTTAGTTGTACCTCTTGATACACTGCAAATTCAAACCAAATGTATATCACAATATATTGTGATCTGCTTGATTCTTGTTAGTTAATGATATTTTTACTTCCCTCCTTTTGTTTTGTATGCTTCAGTCAGTTTTCATTACTTCAGGCCCTGCAAAAATACTCTGACTACTTGTCTTCTGAAACGAAGGCTAAGGTTGATCCTACTTCTGGCCCTAGGATCATAAAATGTAGAAAGAATGTTTCCTTTATACCAGGAAGTGATCAAGGAGACACAGAAAATGGTTATCTGTATCCAGATTTAGAAAATGATGACTTTTTCGTTCGGAAAACTGGGGCTTTCCATGTGAATCAAGTTGTCCTTCAAGACCCCCGATATTTACAAAAATTCAATGAGCAGGAGCCGCCCCTAGAGGGTGAGATTGTTCTGCAGCCCAGAGAGGGCCAACCTGTAATTCCAGATTTGGAAAAGGATGACATGATTTTCCGTAAAATCGTCTGTCAGAAAAAAGAGGTGCCTTTATCGGGTGCACCAGACAAATACCACCCAGCTGTCTTTCCTGACCCATGGAGTCTTCCAGAGGATATTCGCTCCAAATTTCTCTGTTTACTTGAAAAAAACACAACACCAGAAGAAAGAAAAAGCAACGGTAGAGTGCTGTCACCATCTTCCCACCACAAGAAGGATGATATGCTGACTCGCAAGATTGAGTCTTGGAAGGTGGGAAGCAATGTCCAGCCAGTAAATTTCATCCCGGGTCCATGCAGTGAAGAAGACTGGAAGAAGTGGGAAGCAATCAGAGAGGCCAGCAAAGTTAGACACAAGAAACGACAAATGGTGGAGAGGTCAGGTTGTGTCCTGCACGGATTGTGCTTGAGTGCAGTTGAACCCTTTCTGTTCAGAAAAGCATCATCTTGTGCTGAACCATTAGTAGAGTGCCAATCTGTTCTTTGTTCGTGGCATCCTGGACAAGCTTTTTATTTGCTTTGAACAGAAGCTTATGACTGCAATACCATATTTTCAATAATATAAAGCAATTGTTTCCTAGTTTTAACCTGCTATTTAAAAAAAAATAATAATTCCTTGAGACTTAAAGTCTTAAGTTCTTTCCATGGTTGAATGATAATAGTGATTATTAAAAAAGACTCCAGAGGCTAGATATTTTCTTCTTTTTTCCCCAATATAACATAAAGATATTTCTGGAACAAATTCTGAAAATGGACATTCTGATATTCTTGCTTGCACCCAACTTTACAGTCACTTATAAACTGCTCTGCCAGAGTTTTGAGATGATTAGATGAGGCAAAAACAAATTAGCATTGTTTTGCCCACTCAAAGTCATGGTGCATGCAAGTTGTGTGTTCGTGTAAAATGTATCGTGGTGTAATTTAATATTGTTCGGTCAATATTTCCCCCTTACTTTCATATAGCCCTGATTAATACTCCCCCTAATACTTTCCTGGTGTACTCAATTTCTCTCTTCTGACTGAACACTTTTTAACTACTTTCTATCACTTTTTTGAATTTTGTACTTAATTGGGGAGAGTGAGGTTTCAAATGTTTTCTTAGCTCTGAAAATACGGCATTGCACGTTACAGTTCTCCCAGCTGTGCATCATTCCTTTGTGACTGAGACACTTCCACGTTCCAATTGATACTTTGATGTCACTGCGTTTAATTTTTGAGCTTAATGCTATTAACTACAAGCAAGCTTCACTGAAGAGTATTTATGAAGTGCTTGAAAAGACTTCATATTCTAAGTATTAATTCAATAGAATAAAATAGTCATATTCTAGAATACTAAAAATGCTCATAAACACTGGATTAATTTTGTTTTCCTTTGTGTGGTAAAATTTTATATAAGGCCTTTTTTTCCTTATTCATTCCAAGTATTACTTTCATTTAGTACCAGATATGGTTGAAATAGCAAGAAAACAGCCTCTGTGAGCCAGGCTTCTTGTTGGGATGTAAGATGGTATTAATTTTCGTTTCTTGAAATTACCTTCTGGGAATTGCGCTGCTCGACATCACTGGAATAAGTGGCGCAGAAATAATACGAGGCTCTCTGTGTGTGGTATTGCTAAACCAGAAGCATTGGAGACTTGCAGGCTGTCTTGCTCTGTCAGTTTTCTGCTTGACTTACACATCATGAAAGTCCTGATGTGTTTTTTAATCCCCAATGTGTTATTCCATGCTGGCTGGTTCACAAGCTTTCAATTTTCCTTTCATTTAGTGAGGGTGCTGGTGTACTGATGCTCTTAATGTCAGGAATATCAAAACACTAAATCTTTTCTTTTTTTGATTTCTGATTTCTCAGACTGTTTCAAAATCTTTCTGATGAGCAAGGGTAAGTTTTTCTAAGAGCTTGAAAAATTGTAGTGCTGCTTTTACCTATTTAAATTTTCATGCATGCACAGTAGCTAAAACCTCATGCTGAAAGCAACTTGTGCATGCTGCTTTGTTATTCTGTGCTTGGCAGTTTATGTTAGAAATGAAAGACCAAGGGCTATGCATCTGGAGAAGTTCTGTGATACCTGTGGTATCAGAGTTGTGGTTATCAGGTATGTTGAAAATCAGCCCTGATATTTTATTCTTGCTGAAGTACTTGGTATTGCTTATTTGTTAGGTTTTAAAATATTCAGAGATACAAAGGATGATTAGTGAATATTTCGAAGGCTGTACACATAGATTCTGAAAATAATTAATGACAGTGTGTTTATCATGGGATTGATGAATTTTCTGTGGTTATTTTATGTACCTCTCAGGATTTTGAATCCTCAGTGGTAAACTCTTTGGTTAGTGCCATATAAACTTAAGTCTTTTTTAACAATGTATTGTGACTCAAAGAGAAATACTTTCTGCTTACTACATGACAGCATGTTAAGTATTTGGTTTACGCATGGTGTTCTACATTTCTTAAAAAACCTGTACATCTATGTATTTTCAGCCAGAGGCAAAACTTTATAGAAGAAATAACATTTCCAGAAGAAGCAAAAGATATTTAGGAAGAAGTTAAACTTTAGGGGAGGGGGACACTCAGAATGCTCAAGACACTAGTTAGATTTTTAAAGCTAAGACTGGTGTTGAAGCTAACATTTCATTCCTTGATATTAATATATGAAATTATACCCTTACTTGGGGTATGATGCACTTAGGTCTAGATTTTCCCGTTTTGTTGCAGTAAGGTGTAGAAACTCGAGAGAAGAAAAAGGAAGCTCTAGTCATATGGATTTTCTTGAATGGATCTTGGACTTGATAAGTGGAGCATGACTTTTAAGTCAGGGAAGGGAGTAAGGTTTATAGAGTCACGAGTTTAATCAGAAATATCAGTTGAGTACAGGGAGGTTGATATGAATGAACAGAATGGGGCTGCTACAGGGCTGCTTATTCCCATAACCTTATTTCATTTGCTCGAATGTGCAACTACTTAACTGCCAGAAGTAGAGCACGTCCCAGCTTTACTATTTCAGTTGTCCATGTGTTTCCTGCTCTATTCAAAATAACACTTGAGCATTCAGTTCTACTAATATAACCTTCTCTCTCAGGTTTTGCATGCATAAATGATAGAAAAGATGTGATAAAGCACTCTTTTTCTTTCTAGGAGTAAATCGCTGAATGATGTCAGTGCAGAGGAGTTGCAGTCAATGCGCAAAATCCGTTATGAAGAGCTACAAAGGATAAAAGAACAGCTCCAAGAACAAGATCTAAAGTGGCAAGAAGTAAATAACTCCTTTTCTTTCCTCCTCGTGCGTCCTAATGGAGGGCTGGGTGCTGCCTACCTTTAACATCCCTAGGAAACAAGCTTTGGCATACATCAATCTTTGTGGTTATGTTTTAAAACAATACATTTTATACAACTGTAAGTGGTTTAGGATTAATGCTTCAGGATGTAAAAATTATATGCATTGTAGTAATGCCTTCAGGCTTCATTTCTGTCGACATCAAGAAAAGGTAGGGCATGCTTCCAGGTATTATCTCAAACTTGTGAACACTTGTTGTGAGAAACGATTGGAATGTCTGAGTTTGATCCTTGGGGAGAAGGGAGGGAAGTAGCATTTCCTTTTGCGCATTCTTTGGGCTTGTATCCCCAAATAATTATTTCAAACAGTCTGCACAACAATGTGGTAGCTTTGCACAGTATTGGAAGGGTATCTGAATATGTTCTTTTTTATTAAAGTCTGCACTGGGTAGTGATTGCCAGTGAGAAGCTCAAATTAAGGAGGAGAATCAACCAAGCAATTCATAGTTGGTTGCTTACTGAACATCAGTTTTAATATTCTGTTCATCTCTTAACCCAGTTCCGGTATTTCATAGAATCCTAGAATCATTAAGGATTGGAAGGGCCTTGAAAGTTCATCCAGTCCAATCGCCCTGCCACAGCAGGATCACATAGACCAAGTCACACAGGAACACATCCAGGCAGGTCTTGAACATCTCCAGAGAAGGAGACGCCACAACTCCCCTGGGCAGCCTGTTCCAATGCTCCCTTACCCTCACTGTGAAGAAGTTCCTCCTGATACTTATAGGGAACCTCCTCTGTTCCAGCTTGTGCCCACTGCCCCTTGTCCTATCACCAGATGACTTGAGAAGAGCCTGGCTCCATCCTCCTGACACCCACCCCTCACATATTTATAGACATGAATGAGGTCATCCCTCAGCCTCCTCTTCTCCAAGAGATCCAGCTCCCTCAGCCCTTCCTCGTAAGAGAGGTGTTCTGCTTCCTTCATCATCTTTGTTGCTGGACACCTTCCAGCAGCTCTGTGTCCTTCTTGAACTGAGGGGCCCAGAACCGGACACAATACTCCATATGCAGTCTCACTAGTGCAGAGTAGAAGGGGAGAAGAACCTCCCTTGATCTGCTAACCACCCCTGTTCTGATCCCCCCCATTATGCTGTTGGCCCTCTTGGCCACAAGAGCACATTGCTCTCATGAAGGATATTGCCAGTTCCTGCTGTGGTTTTACAGAAATGAAGAAACTGTAGAAGTGCATGCCTTAAATTCCAGACTGAAAGCATATTTATTTTCAAGCTAATGTATCAGTCTAGCATACTAGTGATTTAGAAAATAATATCCCAAACTCCAAGGTCTAGAGCAAAGAAATATAGATGGGACTTGTGTTAGCTTTTGGCTATGTGTCATTGAGTGAAGCATTGCAGAACAAAATTAATAATGTCAAGGTGATGAAAAAAGGGTAGAACATAGAGCTTTCCACTTACAGTGCAGTAATTAAAATTGTTAACTTCTACCAGGTAGTGAGCCTGTAACTCCAACTGAAATTTGAGAATTCCTTAACTCTTTAAGGGGAAGGTGCTGAAGAATGTGGCCTCAATGCAGTCGTGCAGGCAGAACCTGGATAGTAGGTAGCATGTGTTGGGCAACCTCTGTAGATTTACAAGGTCATGAAAAGTCTGATGATGTACCTTCACATTATTCTCACAGGATCTAGCAAAATGGAAGAATCGTAGAAAGAGCTTCACTTACGAATTGCAGAAGAAAAAGGAAGAGAGAGAAGAAATAGAAAGGAGAGCCTCTGAGGTGTCTGGAAGGAGTACCAAGTCACTGAAAGAAATGCAGCAGGAGAGGTAATGAGCCTAATTGGGAGTATTATGTTGAAGAACAAATGCTTGAACATTTTTATTCCCTAGAAATTTTAAGCAGCTTTTACTGGCAAGTTGCAATTAATTCTACAGTAGTATCAACAATTTTTAGTTGCAAATTATAATGCAGAAATCTAGGCAATTGAAGGGTAGAATGCGATCCACTAGTGCATTGTTTCCACTAAATGTTAATCAGTATTTCTCTGTATTAAGAAGTCAGTACTCGCATCCAGTTTAAAAAGGTTAAAACAGTAGTTTTAGAAAACAGACTAGATAATTGTCTTTTTTATTCCTCAGATCAGTGTAATATTTCTCTTTCTTCTACCCCACTGCATTTGCTATTGTTTTAGCCACTGTGGATAAATACAGACAGAATTTTAATATATATATCAGACCTTTATCCCAAATTTATCCTCTGGATAGTTACAGAACAAATTACCCCTGAAGAAAATCTTGAATAGCACAATACCACTTCTACTGGTTACAAACATGTGTAAAAAAAACCCCAACAAAATAAAATCATGCATGACAGAGTTGAAGGGAATACGTGTATGGAATGTGTTCACTAAATGCATAGTCTTGAAAACAAAATGTTTTCAGTTCTGTATAGTTTTACTTAGGGGAAAAAGAATTCGTGTATTGAATACAAATACTGACACTAATTATATTGAGTGTCAAATATAGTCATAATCTTAAAAATTAAGTGGTAAAGATTATTTCTGCACCGGCTGTTCTTTTTATAATGAAAGAAAGAATAGCAGAAAAAATAATCTGGACATCAGGGCACCATTTTATTTTATCTAGAGTTTCCTGTTGTATTTTCATGGAGTGAAGTCATAGCTTAGGCTGTCTTATGGGGACTATGTTTTTCCCATTGTTTCCTTAATAAAATATGAATTTCTGAGAGTATGTAACTTAAATAGTTCTATAATTCTCTTGGCTAAGAGATGTCTGTCATGGTGACAATCTGATAGTGTGACAGTAGATTCACAGAGTGGTTCAGGTTGGAAGGGACCTTAAAGATTATTTAGTTCCAACCCTCCTGCCATGAGCAGAGACACCATCCACTAGACCAGGTTGCTCAAGGTCCCAGCCAATCTGGCCTTGAACACTTCCAGGAAGAGGGCAGCCACAACCTCCCTGGGCATCCTGTTCCAGTGTCTCACCACCCTTGTTGTGAAGAATTTCTGCCTAACTTCCAGTGTAAACCTCCCCTCTTCCAGCTTGAAATCATTCCTCCTGCTCCTACCACTACAAGCCCTTGTAAACAGCCCCTCCCCAGCTTTCCTGTAGTCCCCTTCAGGTACTGCAAGTATGCTGGAGTGTTGAAATGGAGAGGAGTCGAAAGAAGTTAACGTTTTCAAATAGTATTTTAATATATTTTAAATAATATTTTTTAAGTCATGCTACTTTTAAGTTATGCCATCCGTTTTCATGTATTGGATAGATGTTTCTTAGTTGATACTCTACCTTGAACATTCAGTAGTACAAAGACTTGGGGCCTGTTTGTCAGGTCAGTACTTTTTTAGTTTGTCTAGTATTTTGATACTTCTATCCCCATAGAGAAGACAGAGATCAAGACTCTTATGAGCATCGAAAACATGAACGCACATGGATGTATTCATTAAATGATGATGTGTTTAGTGAAGAAAAAGCACCATCCACACAGTCAGCAGCAAAAGATTATGTTTTGGAAGAAGATACCTCCTGCAGCACTAAAGACAGCAAAAGTGCACATGCCACACAACCACATAAAGAGAACCTGCTGGAGAGCACAACTGCTCGTGAAGCTCCCGCTCCACCAAAGAGCCTGGCAGAGGAGCAGAGCTCTGCTCTTTTGTCTACGCGCTTCTCAGTGAATGCTCAAACTGGGTCAGCTCGGGTTTCAGCTTCTCTCCCGAGAAGTTACCAGAAAACTGATACCTCTAGGTTAACATCTGTGGTTACACCAAGACCTTTTGGTGTCCACTCAAGAGGAATCTCATCGCTTCCACGGTCGTTCACGGTAAAATTCCACCTCGTTTCTGATGTTTGTGTTTGTTGGGGTCTTGGGTAGCTGGGGGGAATAAAGGGTTTTACTGTTTTGCTGTAGTTTTTTTAGAATTCATTTGATGGAGCCTATAGTATCAAAGCAGGCAATTCTGTTGTGGCTTTAGATGTTTAGCCATGCTTTTGAAATAAGGTTGATAAAGATGTTGGGTAGAATAACATTTGTATTGCTTGTAGTAATTCTCCTTAGCATTTCTTATTAAAAAAAGCCCTGCCTTTGTCAGATGCAGTTGCTGAAGCTATGTTAACATAGTGGTTAATGTCGTTTTCAGGTAATATCTTTGCTTTGCTCTGTGGAGTGTGGAATGTAAATTTTATGCTAGCCTAAAATTTACTGACTCCGTAAAGCCCTGTAACACTGAAACTTAATTTCCTTCTCTCAAACCCCTGCCAAATTTCCTAACTTTATTCTATATCTCTCTTTGTCTCAATTTAAAAAAATGCTAAGAATGCAAATCATTCGAAGAAGATGGTGTTAACAAGTTTATCTCAAAGTGTAAGCTATTTATTGTGCAAGCACTTGAAGTGCTTCAAAACAAATGTTGCTTTTCTTTGAAGTGGGTAATTGGTAATATATACAGTAACCAGAGTTTGCATGAAAGGGTTGGGGTTTTTTTGTTCAGTGTTTAGGTTGCTGACAGGTATTTTTTAAAGCATGCATTTACCAAACTGTTCTTTGTTTTTTTTTTTTTCCTAGATGGATGATGCCCAGAAATGCAATGGAGAAGTAGAAAAAACTAAAAGAACTCAAACTTTGTTCAGTAGCAGTTCATTTTCACAACCAGACTCTGCACACCCTTTTTCCACGAGTGCGTTGAGAAGCCGAGGTGAGGAGGAGGAGGAAAAGGAAGGTGTTCAGTCAATGCCTCTTCCTAGTTTGGCTGTAAAACCCCAAGAGCAAGATGCTGGAAGCAGTATTCTTAAATCAGAGTATTGCGTTCCTTCTGATTCTCTTTCACTTGCATCTTCTGCAGAAAATGTGAGTGTGCCAGAACCCCAGAACTCAAAATCCCTGGTAAGTATGGAAATAATATGATTATTACTGTAACTGAATGCTGCAGCAGAGTAAAAGAAAATAAATAAATTATATCTAATGTAAGTGCATGTAGTAAGGAAATGTGGTACTAAGAAAACAGCTCAGAATTCTTCTGCTCTTTGACTTAATTCAAGGGAAAGAGAATATTTATGAAAAATATTGGTTCCTTTGCTGCATTTTTTTCCTCTTACCTATATGTCCTGTGCTTGATTTTATTTCTCATTCTAATTCAAAAAAGTTAATCTAAATATGATGCTTGCAACATTTTTATTATTTTCCAAATTGGCGATCTGTGTACACCATCAGGTGTTTCACTTAATGAATGATCTATCTGCTGTAGCATTCAGTAGCACTTGTGAACTAGTGGTGGAAGTTAAAGATCTACTTTTCAAAAGCAGCCTTAAACATCAGTATCACAATATCCCTTTTTCTATCCATTGTGGCTGGAGTCCCTGTCATCCTCTTTTAAAATATTTACTTGCAATGAATCTAGTTAGTGTTCACATTAAGGAATTTTAAAGCGAATCATCTCTTCGAGTACGTGCTTATCCAGGAGTTTGGTCTTCCAGTGTTTTTTTTAGGAATAGGTATCTTCACATGTTGTTACCTCTGATTGTGTATTTCACATGTGAAAAGTTACCAGCAATACTTTTAATTTTTGAAACGCTTCTGTAAAGGTTAATGAAGTGCACCATATCCCTTGACAGAATAGAGACTAATGGATGTTTGATGCTGGAATAGGTAATTGTATTAGTTGCTTGGATGAGAATTATTAGACCTTGGATGCTGATTTAGGAAATCATTTTCAACACGAACATTTTATACATTCAGTCACTTTGAACTATTCTTCGTAATCAATTGTGGTAAAGGAATGCGCTTCAGGTTAATGCTTATGATGCCCCTTGGCCATTGCAGTGAAATTATAATTATTTTTTGAAACTGTGATTGCTATAAACAGAAAGAGATAATGATTTTTTTCTGTGTTGTAGCAAAAACAAGTTGAACTTCCATTCTAATCAGTGAAAACACATTACATATGGGTTCTTCATATCACTTTAAATTAACCAGTTGAATACAAAATATGCTAGATCTACTGTTTTTCTTGTCATGAGACGCAAGATAACTGTCTTTCCTGCAAAAGGGTAATATGAGGTTTTTAATTGTTTTTTAATTTTAAAAAACCCTTGCTGTAGCTTATTTGAGGCACAGCTATTTAGGAATGCAAGATCCTTTTGGCAAGTTTGTAAATCATTGACAGAGTTGAGACACACATACAGTTCACTAGTCATCAGGGCAGTGACACCAGGTTTCTGGAGTAGTAAGTATTTTGGAGGAGACCTATCCAAGCAATGGAGTTCAGTGTAGAAGTTCACATTACTACCTCACATTAGGTAGGTGTGAAGAGCTGGGTTGGGATGGTGGGAATAACACTATCAGTAAGTTCCAGGAACACATTCCCGAGCTTTATATGTGCTGTGGCCTAGTGTGTTGACCTGTCTATTGGTAGATGCACTGATTTAGCAATATGGGCTTGCATGGAAGTATTTGCAAGCTGGCAACTGGTTTTAGAAGAAAGGACTTAATTTCTGTCCTGGGCTGTTACTGAGAGTGTTTTTCTGGGAACATTCCTGTAATACAAGGCAAAAACTCAGAATGCTGCCTTGATTGACTTGAAAGGCTATTGTCTCCTCCACCCAATGCTTGGGTACTTCTGATGCCTCCCCTACTAGATGTGTCCTGTCCAGAGACTCAGGACAGCTACATCTTATAGCATCATGTTAGGAGCGTGATCATGCATCTTAGCAATACAGGAGCTTCAGGAAATTGACTTAGACTATGAAGTACCTTAAGTTAGGGAAAATGAATTCCATGCTTCAGGAATGCTAGGCTACTAAAAAGTAGGTGTGCATGTAATGCATGTACGTTAGCATGCAGGGGCTTCTCCATGCATGTGTTACTGGAATAAATCTGTTTTAACAGGGCTTGATGGGGAAAAGTTTAAAGCATTTTTCTGCCCCGCTTTTAATAGCAGCGTCAGTTCCATGATTAATGATGTGAACAGCATGCATTGGGTGTTTTCATTGTTTTTAATTAGTTCACATTAAAATGTTAATGTATGCAATATGCAACATGTGTTTGTAACTTACTGTGGCGTTGAAAGCACATGTTCTGAAATGCTTTCCCAGTCAAATATTTTTCTGTAGCTTAAAATGGTAATGTTGGCTTTTCATTCAGGTTTTGAAAGCATTTTGGAGCCCTACACTACAATGGGAGATCTGGATTCTAGCTAATTCTGGGATTAGTTTTATTATGTGGGGCCTTTATTGTAAAACCTATAGCAAGCAAGTAGTACTTTGGGTTGGTATTTTGAGATCCCTCCCAACCTCTAACATTCAGAGTAATTCTAGGGCATGATACAGAATTATATACAGGATCCTTTCACCTGATATATCTAGTGGCAGCATTGAGCTTAAGGGAAACTGATGCTTCCTGTAGGATGTGCAAGAAAAAAATACCATGAATTACTGTTATTTGGTGTTTTCATATCTTTATTTGACTGATCTTTTCTCAGAAGGCAGTGAGTTCCACAAATTTGCAAAGCTATCCATTAAGGCCCATTTGAGGGTTTAGGTTCCTCAAATGGTTTTTTTATAGCATCATGTTAGGAAACATTTTAAATAAGAGAAATGCACAGCTAAATGTATGTGTAGAGAAAATACAAATAGGAACATACCTGTCTGAATGAACCCCAAATTACTTAACTGCCTTTAATGCTGTTTTCTTTGTCTGTGTTGCTAATAATAGATGATTAAAGTGCACATTGTGAGCAGCCTCACTTATTTAGAGGATAAACTTTCCCTCATTTAGATTCCTGTGATACCAGATACTGTAGTGTCATGTTTTATTTTTCAGGAGCAGTACTGTGAAATGAGAATCAGTTTAAACCAGAGACCTGGCCACAGTCGCAGCTTTGGGTTTACAACGAATTGGACCTCTTCAGGGGCCTTTGTACAGACAGTTGAAGAAGGTAACTGTATTAACTGTACAAAATTGTGCTCTTGTGTTTAATTTATGAAGGCTTCCAAATGAATGGATTCACTATTAAGACTGTTGCAAGTATTTAAAAAAATCAGGTGGATAATTAAAAGAAATCAACACTTTGTTCTGTTTCTATATTTCAAATACCAAACCCACATATTCCTAATCGAGGATATTTCTATAATCACTGGGAAGACGTGTGATCATCCAAATGTTCACTGAGCCTGTTACAGAAGAATAATATTTACATACCTATATTGTTCCTTTCAGCATTTTTGAGGAGGAATTTTTACTCTGTGTGGTTTGTAAGCATATACAGACTTGAAACTTGGTTAGGAGTTCTCATATTTTAATTTTACATTTCTTAATAGTTTTGAATTTTGGGGAGAGTTAACTATTTTTAGCAGTTGCAAACTGTAAATTGATTTCCAGCAGGTCTTTTCCAGATGTCTAAATACTGAGGCATTTTTATGTTGAAGAAAAACATACAGTGTATTTCTGTTTTCTCTTCTGCAGAGAACAAGCTCAGTTTTCTTAGAAGAGAGACCCCAGATAAAATACAACAAAAACACAATGCTTGCAAGTTTTCTGAACCGTGATCTTTCTCATAGCCAGTAATACTTGAGCAACATTTAGTTGTGCCCATTCTCCCAGCTAACACAAGATCATCCTGAGAAAATGAGGAGTTTCCATTTATTTCTCCTAAGTTAGCCCTTCCTTATGTTTTCCAGAGAGGAAAAAAAACCCCCATTAAATCAGTTAAATAGCATTTACTGAGCAGTCTTGGTTATTTATTTTTTTGTAAGTTTCTTTGGGTTGTTTTCATTTCAAACTCAATTTTCAGATCTCTCTTCACTATAGCTAGGTTGACTGTCTCTTTGCACTGTGAGCTGTAAATGAGAAACACAAAAAAATTTCATTACCTTGATATCTGTCCCCAACTCTTGAGGCAAGGAGAGGGTGTAGGCCTTGTGGCTGTTATCGCAGTTATGCTTTATTAGCTTCCTTTGCAAGGAAGGGCACAAAGTATAAAGACTAAATGGAGAATGAACTGTATCTTGGTATTCTCATGTAGAGCCTGTGTTTGACTGTTTTGTTTCAGTCTTCAGTTGTGTCTTTATTCAGTACCTTCTATTAAAGTAACAAAACCAAAAAGAGGTGGATGCTCATTGGAAGAGTGAAATGTGCTTTCAGATAGCAATTTCTGTGTTTTGTTTCCATGGATAGACCTGATCCATGCCTATAAATATTCGAAGGGTGGCTGTAGAAAGAATGGTGCCCAGACTATTTTCATTTCTGCCCAATGGCAGAACAAGGAGCAATGGGTTCAAGCTGGAATAAGTTTCCTTTAGAAATAAAGGAAAACTTCTTTACAATGTGAGTCACAAAGTGATATAAGTGACGCAGTAATTCAGGTTGAAAGGGACCTTGGAAGGTCACATAGAGCAAACTCCTTGAAAAGAGTCAAGACTGGTCAAATTCAGACCAGTCAGGTCAAATTCAGACTGAGTTGCCTAGAGCCGTGCCTGGGTGTGGACTTGAGATGCTCCAAAGATGGAAACTTGGTAGTCTGGTCTCTCTGGGCATTGCGTAATTATGCTTTTAGAGAACATTTCCCCATGTATGTGGTGAGACTGGCCTTCATCTCAGTTTATCATCACTGTGCCAAAGACTTCACTAATGAGCAGGCTTCTTGGTAACCTCCCAGTAGGTATTGAAAGGACTGCTGTTAGTTCACCTTGCAGCCTCTCTTCTTCAGAATGAACAAGCCCATACCTCTCAGCCTTTCCTCATAGGGCAAATGCTCCAGCCCTGACAGTGGCCTCTTGTGAACTTGCCTCAGTTTACTGGTGTCTTCTTCCAGTGGGACACAAAAGCTGGGTACAGTATTGGTGATGTGGCATAACAAGAACTGAGTCATGCTATGAGGGACAGTAACTTCCCTCAATTTACTGGATGTGCTAGTGTCCACATAGTCCCGCCACACTGCCAGGCTACTCCCCAGCCGAGCCCTACAGGACTGCAGTCCATCAGCCGACTGTGGATCATTAACTGCTACCCATAGAGTCTGACAGCCCGGTTTTAACCCATCTGCTTGTTCTGCTCTCTAGACAATACCATCCCAACTTTGATACAAGGATACCATGGAAAAATCATGTCAAAAGGTGAATGGTATCCACCACTCTACTTTCATCCATATTCATTTCACCACTCAAGACTGACCCAAGACAAAGACAGCCAGGTTATCAAGCCTGATTTAGGCTTGTAAGTCTGAACCAAAATGTTCCCAGTGTTCCCAGTCACCCTTTTCTCTTTTGTGAGTTGAGAAATAGGTTACAAGATTTCTCTGATTCTCTCAACATACTTATCCTTATACTAAGTAGCTATGTGATTTTCTTCTGGTGGTAACCTGCATTTCTTTTTACTACTTACAAGTGACTGCATTCTACATAAGCTTTTCATTCAAAAAATTAAGTAAACTACTTGGCATTCAAAATTAACTTCTAAGTGTTCTCACAAATCCTAATAAGGGTTAAGCTTATAACATGTTTTAGTGAGATCCATTTACTATATGTAAAAATGATAATGCTCAGTTCTTGGTGGAGTTTTCAATCATTAATTTAAAAATTCCATAAATGAAAATCCATAATATTCTTAATCTAGACATTATTTTGCCAGCTTCCCCACTGCCATGTAATCTTTATTGTTTCCATTGTTTCCTTTTCACTTATACTATTTGCAGTCCTTTATTGGGGATGGTGTCGATGGAATGCGCAGATCTGTGCTCAAGAGATTGCAGGCATGTTGGGCAAATAAATTTGACCCATGTCCCTCAAGGTTTTAAATTTTGTTGTGTGACTGAGCTGTTGGTTTTGTTTTGTAGTAACTGATGGGGAGAGGTTAGATATAACCAAATATGTATGGAAAACTAGAGAGTATTTAATTTGACTTGTTTTCACTGGGCGTGGTAAGAAAAAATCTTACTTCACAAGTTCAGTGGAACACATGAAGACCAGAAATACATGTTTAATGTAATGTAAACTAATTCCTGTAGATTGCCATAAAGAAATGAGCAAATCCTAAGGTCTTGCAGTAGCTGGACAAAGATAAATGGTATCACACAACTTTTGGCAGTTATTGCCAGCTGGAGTCTTTGGAGATGCATATGAGCAGAAGCCTAATACAGGAGCTCTGCTTTGCACTGTTATGCAAAAGCTCCACAAATTGCAGAAGAAGCAGAGGAAATGCAGCTGGCAAAGTTTACATTGCTCCATTTCTGGCACATAATTGTCCTGGATGTGGTAGGTCTACACGTGCAATCTAGAGAGTACTTGTATTCTTTTAAATCTTTATGGTTGGAATATGGTCTGGATGTGTTTTTCTTGTGATATTACATTCCCTTCTTTTCCCAAAACCTGACTTGGCAACCCATTTTTCCCCTTCACACACTGTAACTAAGCTGAGGTACACTGCTCTTACATCTGAGCTGGGTCTCCTTGTGAAATTATCTAAGTAACATTAACACAACTGTTTTTAGTTCTTAGGGTTTATTCTGTCACAATAGAAAGCTGGGAAATTATAAGTTCTGATTACTCTTCTTTAGCCTAAAGCGTTTCCTATACCCTGAGCCTAAAGTTCAGTCTGCATATGATTAAACTATATGCTACTGAAGATCCTAAGCTTTGATTTCAGATGCAATTCCAAATCGTTTATATGAAGTTGTTGCAAATAGTAACTTTGGGAAGGTAGTGCTTTCAGTAGTTCCCTTAATAATACCTTCAATTAATAGATCAGAAAATGCATTAACTCTTTAAAATAGAATGTCTTAGCTTTAGGGAGATGGAGCTTTCCATCAGTTTAACTGTTATGGTGTTTTCTTCCTTCAACTGAAAACCCTACGTTGTCTTCTGTAATATTGTCCAGAAGTAATTACTGTGTTTTGAAAATTTTTCTTGTAGTTGGTAACGGAGAATTTAAGAATGCAGAAAAGCAGAATATGGAGATGTTCTTCAAGCATAGTAGTTAGTGTTGCTGTGGCTTTGTGAACTATGATAGATCACTGGTTGTAGTAGTACCAGGAAACATTTCTTCATTTCTTACCTTCCCTGGCACCCAAGGAAGTTATCTGACTCAGAAGTGCATGTTCTAGACTTTTACCAGTATTTTACTGATCAGCTAGAAAAAGAACAGGATGAAATATATGGTGTCTTAAATTCAATGGTTGTCATTCTAAAGCTTGTCCACATCTGCTTCTGAAAATGTACTATAGTATCGTTCTTGGTACATTTAAAACAAGGTCTGTGTATTTCACTACTTGATTTGAGAAACACATATTTTGTAGTTCAAATCTGATTTGCTTTAATAACATCGGACTTTATTGTGCAATCTTTTAATGATGTTTTCACTGGGCTTTTCCATTTTCTGTTTTGCTAAGGGAGTAGTTTTTTATGGAAGAAGCATTCAGATGTAATTCATAAAATCATACTTAGGGAAGTCTGATTTTCCTAGCTCACCTGTCTCCTGAATGTTTTCTGTTGGTAAGCTGGTGAGATCACCTGCCATTGTTCGGTAATACATGAAAGACTATAAAGTGCACCCTGTTTTAAGAAGTGTCAGTAGAATTCAAAGTCCATGTTGTAAAAAAAAAAAATAATTGCTCTTAATTGACAAAACAAATAGAATTTAGAGAAGTCTCATGAGATAGCACTCAACAGTATCTTTGGTTAAATTACCAGTTAACAAACTATTTTAGAAAGCAATAGAGAAGCATGCTCTTCTCAGCGGAGCCCAGAAAATTTAAAGAATGAGGAAAACCAGCTTCTGCTGGAATTTGACAAAGTAGAGGCTGGGTTTTATTGGGCAAATAAGATGACTACCCAAACATTGGCTGATTTTCAGCTAATTGTTGGCTGTGGGCACTGTCTCCTCTGTCCATGGTTACTCTTCCCAGATAATAAAGGTCGGTTAGCTAAGGCAGGAGTGGGCCCAGAAGCTGTTTATTAAATGGGCTAGCCAGAGTGTGAATGCTTACAAGTCCAAAAGCCTGATGTCCTTTATTAAGTTTCACATTGGAACACTACTTTGATATGGGTTCTACTGAGCTTTTTATCATAGCACAGTGAATTTTTCAAAGACTTCTGAATAAACCCCTGTAAGCACTTATTATTGGGGAAAAATATTTATTTAATCATAAGTATGGTAAAAATAGTAATTGAATTGAATTGAATTAAGAGTGCATTTTGGTTTTGTTCTATTGTCTGCAGGTAGCCCTGCAGCACTTTGTCAGTTGCATGTAGATGATGAGATCATTGCCATCAATGGCACAAAGGTTATACATATGGACTATAGTCAGTGGGAAGAAGCCATTGGCAGAGCACTAGAAACTGGAAACCTGGTCATGGATGTCAGACGATATGGAAAGAATGGTGAGTTGTTTCATCAGGTAGATACAGTGTGCTCTGTAAGGCAAATAAGCTTTGTCTCTGCTGTAGCTGACAGCTGAGAGTTCTTATTACCCTTACAGTACTAATATGTATCAAACTGAAGTAGTTTGCTAGCATGTTTGTGCTTTAACACAACTTGGCTTTTTTTTAACTACTCATGCATTAGAAATGTCTTGACAAGCAAGTCTTTGTAGCAGTAACTGATCTCTCTCCTGTGCTCTGGGCTGTTTCTGAGAGGACACACCGGTTAAAGTGCAACCACCACACAAGGGAATAAAACATCATCTTTCCTTACATACCACTAAACCAAACAGGGGCTGCTCTGTAGAGGGTAATTTTTAGACTGTCTGCTTCAGTCAGCAGCATCTTTTTTTCATCAGGGAAGATGGATCTCATGCTCCTTTTTTCAGGGAGTGTTTTGGGTGGCATGTGAACTTGTAGGTGGCATAGCACCTCTGTGCTGTAATTGTAACCATTGACTCAAGTACTGTGATGCTATATAATCTCTCCAGAATGGTAGTACCACTTCTGATTAGTGGGGGTTTCCATCCTGGCTGAAAGCCTTGTAGCATCTTGAGATTTGTTATGTGTTTGGTCAGGATAGGCTTTCGAGGTGCTGATAGAATTTTTCCCAGCTGGGAAGTGTGACCAATGACTCCTTTCACATTATAAACACAGACCATTCTTTTAGTGGAAAACTAAACAGAACAAGTTGCCAGCAAGTTGTGGAAAAAATAATGGAGTGGGTAAGAATCATACAATCATAGAATCATCAGGGATCAGAAGGGACGTCAAAAGATCATCTAGTCCAATCCTCCACCACAGCAGGACACCCCAACCAGGTCCATTCGAGTTTGAAACCTCTCCAGAAAAGGAGACTCCACAAACTCCCCAGGCAGCCCCCTGTAGCACCCCATCTTCTTCCCTGGGAAGAAGTTACAGAGTCAGTCAGGGTTGGAAGGGTCCATAGGATCATCCAGTTCCAACCTCCCTGCTATGGGCGGGGACACCCCACCCTAGATCAGGCTGGCAAGAGCCTCATTCAGCCCGGCCTTAAACACCTCCAGGAACGGGGCCTCAACCACCTCTCTGGGCAACCCATTCTGGGCTCTTACCACTCTCATGGTGAAGAACTTCCTCCCCATATCAAGTCTAAATCTACCCATCTCCAGCTTTACTCTATTCCCCCTAGTCCTGTCACTACCTGAGATCCTAAAAAGCCCGTTCCTAGCCCCCTTCAGATAGTGGAAGGCCACAATAAGGTCACCTCAGAGCCCCCTCTTCTCCAGACTGAACAGTCCCAATTTTCTCTCTGGCCTCATAGAAGAGGTGCTCCAGCCCTCTGATCATCCTCATGGCCCTCCTCTGGACTCGCTCCAGCACATCCACATCCTTCTTGTAATAAGGGTCTCCAGAACCGGACACAGTACTCCAGGTGGGGTCTCACCAGAGTGGAGTAGAGGGAGACAATCACCTCCCTCGACCTTCTGGCTACACTTCTGATGCAGCCTGGGATCTGGTTTGCTGAAACAGGCAGGAAACGAGTCACAACTTATATGGGGCCTAGTAAAAGTGGAATGACTGAAGAACATATATTTGAGTAAATTTTAAGGAGTTAGTGAGATCAATTATGTAATCTAAGTGAACATTATGGTTTGTCTTCAATGGTATAGTCTGAGTGAATATTATGTGTCTTCATCTCATCAGTTTTGCTAGTTCAGTTTAGACTGCCTTTTTTTGCCCTCTGTGTTTCCTGAGGAGCATGGACATGAAAATGGCACTTCCCTGGATAGTGTATGAGTCAAACTGTTCCTTCTGTGAGTAAAGCTGGAAGAATTTTCTTGATCCTTACTAATGCTAATGTAATAGTTTTCAATTAATACTAATAGCTCTATATTGTTGAACTGCTGTTTTCCGTGTTAGCAAAGTATCTGTAAACTTGTACCTAGCTTACAACTAACACTTGCATTTTTTGGGGGAAGGCGGTCTGCTCTTACATCCTTTTTTTCTGTCTTCACAAATTCCACCTGATTTTTGTCTCCCTCTTCTGTTATATGTTGTTTGTTGTTGTAATGTGTTTTCACTAACTCTTATTCTATTCTTTGACATTACTGTCTACGTTAATTTCTTGATCCTCCACATACCATAAAGACTGGGGCAAAGACCAGCCTTCCCTGCCACATGTAAGGCATAAAATCCTCAATCTGACCAGTATGGCTACCAACATTATAGGTACCTCTGAAAACAAATGGATTGATGCAACTTCTGGAGAACAAGTTTCAAATGATTCCACCGTACCAACAAACCCAGATTTCTCCAGCAGCTTTCAGAGTTCTGTGAGTATATTTTTCAAAGGCTGTTGGATCTGTGGGGAGGAAGAAAGCAAAAATATAACTCCTTGATAGGGGGAAGATGAAAATAAAACCTTGGAAATCTTGTTTTTACTTGTTTTGCTTTAGGTACATATAGGATACAGCAAATACAGAGATGTAGCTATGTAGCTACTAAGGTAAATAAGATGTTTTCAAGAGTCACTACTGTCCTTTCATGAGTGGACAATAATAAATGTTAAAACATAAGCTGCAAATTTTTTAACTGAACTGTATAGAGTGTGTGTTTTCTAAAAAAGTTTTACATCTATTATAGTGTTAGTGAAAGATGAAGCCTTAAAGAACAATGAATTACTTGCAAATAACACCCTATCTGTCAAGGAGCTGAAACAGTGTGATCTCTTTCAAGCTAATGGGTATTACTTCAGCCAGCAGTTTACAGCTTGTTATTGATCCTCTCAAGTGTCTGCAGTTGTTTCATCATGTAAAACACTTGGGAAGTTGTAGACAGTTTCTGTATCTTTCCTTGAAAAGTGTTGAAGATATACCAGTCCTGTCAGGGGAGACATCAAATTGGAGAGACTTGTGCAAATCCAATGAACTTACACCCTGTATTTTTATTTTTTCAGGACACAGAAACAAAACTGATAAACGGAATGCAAGGAGATCTTGGCTCTAATGAACAAAGAGGTAAACCACTGTTGCTTTTCAGCTGCTAATTGTGTGGTTTGGAACATAGCAAGTTTCATTTAGTGAGTAAAGCAAGACTTCAATGAGCTGATAGCTGTACAGGTGTCTGAGATCTAGTTGCATCCAAACTAGGTATAGGTTGCTTCTGGGACCTGGTATGCAGTCAGAACTGACAGAAGAGTAGTGACAAGCTGGTCTCTGCACTAATGGTTGTATATTTACTGTGTGGGTACGGGTGAAAGAGAAGGAGGCGCACACTTCATTGTAACTGCTATTGCAACATGTGGAGTCTGAGTCAGTATGAATATCAATTTCTCTGCTTAAGAAGAATGTAAAGAGTATTTTATTTTTTTCCTATTTCAGTTGTGAGGTTTTTGGGGCAGTAGTTGCTTCACTATAGTTCTATTTCTGGAGAGTGATATTGATGATGCTGGTATGAATAATTACTTATGATGGCTATGAGCAGTTATAGCCTTACTTGTTGACAGTGAGAGAAGCCAGGTACATATACTTCCTAATAGAAGAAAATAATGCTTAAATGGGAATGTTGTATTGTTTTATCTTGAATGTGCATGGTGAATTATAATGAATTCCCTCAAGAGATCAGTTTCCCTCTGTAGATGCCTTTCTGATGACCTTAAATGGTGAAATGGTGATTAGGCTTCTCCAACCCAGTTTGGTTGGTGAGGAATCTTAAATTAGACAAGGAGAATCCGAGTTCAAGTTTGACACTTGTACTGTTGTTATAGTTGGACATTTAGTGACAAAATCATATACTAATCATAACCTACTAAAAAACTGTATTTTCTGTTATGAAATTAGATTTCCATTGTGTTTCGTGGGCTTTTTATTTTTCTGAAATGATGTTGCTGTAGATTGAAGGTCTGAAAAGCTTATCCAGTGGTGATAGTCGTTACAAATTAAAAAAGGCAGCATCTTGTTGACTTGTTTGTATTCTTTGTATTTTTCAAATAGCATCTGAACCTATTTCATTGAAAAACTTAAAAAGACGGTCACAATTTTTTGAACAAGGTAAACCAAATGCATTTCATGTATTTCCATGAAATTGTTCCTGCTGCACACTTTTCCTAGCAAGTCTGGTGCTGGGCACTATACCTCTTCAGCATTGTTTGTTGCAGTAACAACAAAGCAACATAATTAATTTCCCTTCTTTCCCTAGGGTCATCTGGTTATTCTTTCAATTCATGGGTCTACCTCTGTGGTAATGGGTCTTTGTGTGCTCTCTTTGTATCTGTAGCTGTTTAAATCTCTATGTTCATACTTTTTTTTCACTGGGTAGGAGTACAAAGGACAGCACTCTGTTCAGGATTGCTGCTACCTACAAAACAATAACAACATTGAATATTCCAGCAGATGTTTAATGCAGATCTCAAAGAGCTGTCAATAAAATACTGAACTCTGGATTTGAGATTATCTTGACTTGCAGCTCTGTGTTTTCATCTAAATTGGTGGAAAAAGGTAGCTGCTGGCTCCATACATATCCTTAAAAGGCGAAAAACAAGACACTCAGTTTTGGTTTTGTAGGTTGCTTTTTCATATTTTGCATGTCACAACTCACGTACTAGCACTAATGTTGTATGTCTAACGCTGTTTTCAGACTGTGTATGCCTTGCTGGTTTTGTTATAGCCTGGAAGAGTGAAATTCTGGCCTGCTGGAAGTCCAGTGGGAATTTTGCCAATTATTTTAGTGAGGCCAGAACTTTGCCTTCAGTGGTGATGGCTTTTTTATTTCCAGAAGTGATATGTGAAGTACCACAGCATAAATCTATGTTTGTGGTTCTGTTTGCTTTTACATACTCCTGCTGCATTGTTTCTGCAATATGGTGGTATTTTGTTGCTGGCTGTTTTGATGTTTTTTTTCCGTCTGGGGGCATTGTTATGTTTAGTTTTGGTTTTGTTTTCTTTCTTTAAAAGCTGGCAGTGTTGGGTTTTTAGTTTAATAAATTGTGTGGCTGTGTTCGAAGTATTTCTCTTCTACTTGAGCTTGAGTATTTTTAGTGTATTTCAGTAGAGTTTTGTTAATTTTAAACTTGTGACTCTTCAGCATTACAATAATGAGAGATTCCGCTTTCTAAACCTCTACAGGCCCGGGTAACCTTACAGGGGTGAGAAAAGGGAGAAGGAAGGATAGGAGCTGCCTGTACCTCCCTCTAGCATCTCCTGGTGCAGGAAGTCAAGTCTATCTTAATGTCACTTTGGCTGTCACAATTTTATAGTGAAGATAGGTTGGGCTCTAGCTGTGGCTCACGATACGTCTTTAGTACCATAAACATGACCTTTTCAATGCATCATGTGGTCTTCAGAAAACTGTCAAAACTTGTTGCTTTGATGCAATTCTTTTTTGAACTCAAATTTGCACAGCTAAGCAAATACACTAGTAATGAATAAAAAATAGTGATGATGTTTAGGAAAGAACTGTACTCAAGTCACAGAATGCTTTAGGCTGGAAGGGACTGTAAATATCATCTAGTTCCAACGCCCATGCTGTGGATGGGACACTCCATGTTTCTCCTTTTTTTTTACTCTGATTTTCAATATGTCAGCATAATAATCATCTTGGCACAAGCTAAGATCAAGTTGGTAACCTTAAATAGCATAAGGTTTCTGGTGAATGGTGACAAGATCACCAAATCTGAGTGCTTTTGATAGTGAGAATGCAGGACAATTGTAAAGGAGAAATACATGGGTTTGTGGTAGAGAACTTCCTGTATGTGTCTGGTGCTCCTTGACTCATGCTGAGGGCAGTAGGTAGCTGCTGTACCCTGGAGCAGTATTCTGGGTGTTGGTCATGCTAAACAGTTTGGTTTTGTAACAATAGGAAGAGAGGTGTAGCAAACAACTTCTGTATTGCCACAGTGGGAGGTGTACTACTAATTCAAGCCATTGCTGATGACACTTGTAAGCATGGGAAGCTTTTAAACAATTGCACACATAGTTGAAAGCACCTATTGAGTTCTGACCTTGAGTAAGTTCGGTAGGACAAAATGCAAGCATGGTTTACAAAGGAAGCAAAAATTAGTCTGAAGCTCAAACTCTCCATATTTATGCAAGTCCTGCAATAGTGAGTACAAATCTAATCATTTCTGGGTTGTGTTTTTTTTTGTCTTCCAAATCTCACAGGAGGCCCAGAGCCTGCAATGCCTGATGTAAGTACTATTTACAAACAACTACTAGCATGGTAGCATATTTTCAGAAAGCTGACTATTTTATGCTGCTTTCAAATTGCAATCAAACCTCTAATCAAATTTCCAATTTGTAGTGGATGCTTGCTTTTCGTCTCTTCTTTCAAGTCTGATTTAGGTCCTTGTCATAATAAAGCCATAATGTTTGTGTCATAGCTTCTGTTTCTTACAGTTTTCAAATGTAGAGTGTTGATTAAGTGGAAAAAGGTAACACTTCATTTCTGTGCTGTACTAGCTCCCAGTCCCATCCATTAGTGCTCCTAGTCGTCGGGTTTGGGATCAAGAAGAAGAACGGAAACGACAGGAAAAATGGCAAAAGGAGCAGGAGCGTTTATTGCAGGTATCATTAATCTTCATAAGCATAGGCTGACAATCCCTTGGATTCAGCAACTGCTAGGGAAGAAAAGTAATACGTGACTCCTGTAATACTTCTGCTGATGGCCTAAGGGGACTTTGAGATATATTTACTGCGCTGCACAGTTACACATACAATTATTCATAAAAAAAGAGGACAATTCATTAGTGAGCTTTGTTAAATCAAACCCACATTGAGTATTCACTACAGACAGAAGGGCTGTCATCAAAAGGCTCTTATGTTCTTACTGACAACAGAATTTAAGGGATAACTAAAAGATCTAAGGGCCAGTAGTCTTCACTTCTGAACAGGTTTTAATTTTTATCCTTAAGAAAATTGTCTCTAGAATGAGTGTTACCTTCAGTTAATGACTGATGTAAGTGGTGACTGACAAAACCACCAAAACATCTACGGTGTACTTTTGGTATTACTAAGACATAACATTGATTTATTTTTTTATTTTTTTTTATACCAAATCCAGTCATAGGACACATTTGGCACTCCCAAAATAGGTTTTGTTTAGATAATGTTATAAAACACTAAGTTCTTGCTCAAACCACTCTAGTGTGTCTCATTTCACTTAGTGATCACCTTGTGGTATCAATGTGCCCATTTCCAAGTTAAATATAATCACTCCATTTCTTAAGAAATACTCTAGATAGCTGATTCTTGTTCAAATAGGAACTAATTTGTCAGACAGGGAATATAGTAGATGGCCGTCAGTTGTTACGAGACTTGTTGTGTGTAATAAGCCTGGATTACCCAAGATCAATTGCAGAACTCCTTTGGATTGTATTTGAGCCAGAATTTAGTTCACTCATGTCAGACCTCATGTCCTACTAGAGCTCAACCATGTTTTTAATGTGCTTGTCTGTTACAAACCACATTAAATATTAAAGTACACTTTAATGAAAGTAAGACCCACCACGTTTCTTATTTATGTGTTTAACTTCAATCTAACTTAACAGGAGAAATACAAGCGGGAACAAGAAAAACTGAAGGAAGAATGGCTACGAGCTAAGCAAGAAGCAGAAAAAGAGAGCTCCAAATATTTTGATGAGGTAGACTATAAATGTGGCTTCACCTTGGAATGTTTAGGCTCATGATAGCTTTCCCCCCCCTTACAGTAGATGTGTGCAAGCAGACAAATACCTTACTGTGCCATTTATCTCGCTTTGTAAAATAAATTATTGCCAATAATTTAGTAGGAAGAGGATACAAAAATGGTCAGAAAAGAGTTAATGGGGTGTCTTCAGACCTGTTGAATTTACTCTTTTTTTCCTTGTGGATTGGTTTGGTACCTGACACCAGAAATATTTTGGTAAAACATTACAACATATATTAATTACCATGATGGGAACAATAAGGTCACCTTTGCTGTGTTTCTCCTAGCGCTACTTGCTTAAATTCTGCTTCATTATCTCATCATCAGGCATTGTCTAAAGTGCCTGGCTTGTTACTAGCAACCACTTCATCCCATCTCTGATAAACTTATTTGTTTGCTGTCATGTGCTTCAGAATTCTGAATGTGTGTAGTTTCTGTAGATGCTGTCTTTTGTGGCTGTTGCTTATGGAAGATAACAGGCTTTTTCTTGAGTGTGGGATGTGTCTGACGTCTCTTCTTTGTTGCTGATACAAGTGCTGCTTCAGGCATCCTAGCTATGTCAACTGTGTCACAAATAAGTAGATTGTCATCTAAGGCTTACAACTTAGATAAGAAAGCTCTTGGAGTTGTTTCAGGATTTTGCTGTACAGCAATGTAGAACATTTAGTATTTTGCTATCACTAGAGGTTTGGATGGACTGTAAACAGTATTTGTTCTCTGCAACTAAAGCATCTTTTGACCACTGAAAGATCTTTTCTCACATTTGAGAAAAGAGTGGTAGATCTGACACTAGACTTTCAAATGATAGAACAACAGAGGAGGGTGGGGGCTCTGAGACACTAAAGATTCATGTGAAATTAATTCATCTGGTATACATTTGAACTGCGTATCTTTGTGTATACACTCTTAGGTAGGTCTCAAGTTTCTAAGTCAAAACAGTAGGGGAAAATGCTGGGTGTCACAGAAGAGTTTGTTTTCCATGGTTATTTTAAGTGGGGATGGCTTGAAATGTGATACTTCAAAAAGCAGAATGTTTTGCATAGTTGTGGCCCCACTGCCTGTGGTGCTCGCTAAGGCTGCTGTATGGAATGAAGCTTTTACATTGGGTGGACATACTAGCAGTCACTCCTAACATGAAACTGAAGTAAGTAGGTCCTGAGTCTTTCACTTCAGAATGTGTCTTACACAGTGTGTCCTCATAGAATAAATGTACTTTTATGAGCGAGCAACCTGTTTATGAAAAGCTCCCTTGCCTTTTACATTTTAATTCTTACTTTAATTCTTTAATTCTTTAATTCCGGGCTAGGAGCAGAGTGTTCTCACGTTAAACACAGGATCTGGCCCTGCAAGTGCTCCATCTGTGTCAAGCTGGAGGGAAAGCCCTGAAGTGAATACTCTTGAGGAGCGAGAAGATGGAGAAAGTGAGCTAGCAGCACACTTGCAGCATGAGGAAGTAGAAAGGAGAAG
The DNA here is from genome assembly GCA_013397515.1 of Upupa epops. Taxonomy (NCBI): domain Eukaryota; kingdom Metazoa; phylum Chordata; class Aves; order Bucerotiformes; family Upupidae; genus Upupa; species Upupa epops. The sequence goes on from VZRI01006156.1 coordinate 117,013, forward strand.
GACTGAGGAGGAACGAAGGATGCAGGAAGAAGCTCATCGTTTTGAGCAAGAAAGGGAACTCCGAGAGCTGGAGCTTGAGAGACAAAGAAAAGAGAGAGAACGGCAATATGCTGAGGAGCAGAAGAGGCGGGCTGAGGTGGAGGAGCAGAAGAGGCAGGCTGAGATGGAGGAGCAGAAGAGGCAGGCTGAAAGGCAACGGGAGGTGTCAGTAGAAATGCCTCAGTACCAAAGGTGTGTGTTCATGATGGCATGTATTTTTTCTGTCATAACAATTCAAATACATTTCTAATGGAAGTGTGCATGTCCTCAATAATAAGGATTTTAATGTAAGACTCGCACTGTGATCAGTCTAAGTTACCTCACGATTTCTTTCTGAAGGTAGAAAGATCAGATGTAATACAGATTCTTTCCTTGTGAATCAAGTGCTCTATTAACATGTCTGCTAAGTTTTTAAATAGGAAATATAAATACAGTAATTACAGTCAAATCACGTAAAGTGTGAAGTTTTTGTAAGACCCCTGCACAAACCTGTAAATTGGTGAGCCAGTAGCTCAACATAAGTACTTTCAGAAGCAAAACCAAGTTAACTCAAGAAATGCAGTGACCAGTGTTTCCAGACTACCCTCCCATTTTAGTCTGGCAATGTAACAATGAAGCGTAATTGTACCACTGGGTTAATTTGGCAGTAAGGGGGATCAGAGTACGTGAGTCAAAGCCAGTATCTGTTCATATCATGGCTTGTTAGAAATATCCACAGTGTGTATTTCTATTTTAGAGCAGGAAAGAGTTCCACTACCTATTTCAGCAGCTTGGTTTAGTTTTTGGGGAGGTTTTTTTTATGATTTTTCTTTTTTAATAGAACAAAAAGAAAACCCCCAACTATTAGTTTACAAGTTATGTCCTTGCCTAGAAGTTTGACTGCTATTACAGGCATCATGGGAGATTAATTTCTTGGGAACGGATTAAAACAGTAACCTTTCCTTATTTCTTGTGCATTTAGTTGTATGCTTTATGTCTGACTAGCTTTGCCATTTCTCTTGAGGATTTTCCCCTATTCTTATGTAAGTAATAAGAGATGACTGAAGATAATGCATGGTATCAAGTTAAGTCTTAAGAGAAAAGAATATGATTATAAAATTGTATGTACTTGTAGGGGAGACTGTCAGCATTAGAGTTAATTTAGTTCATTGTAAATGACTGCTGCTTGAGATCCCTGCTGAGCAAGGCGGAGGCATGGTTGTTACATTGGCTTAAACAGGTTCTTTTCTGGCAGCTGAGCCAGGGTATCTCTGCAGTTTTAGCTTGTCCCAATTGCAAGATAATAGGACTTTGTGCGGTAATATATGAAGCCACTATCTGCATATCTAAATCCCTGATATGTGCTTTATTCCCAGGGGATTTCATTGCTTTTGAGGTTGCTGCCAAAGGATGTGTTTTGCAAAGCAGGGATGGCTTTGCTTAATAGTAAAGGAACAACTTTAATGAAAGTGGGGTTTAAACTATGATGATAAATGCTTCCTTTACGATGATATCCGAAGATATGTATTAGATATCTGAAATATTATATAAACATCTGTGAAAGCATAATGCTTGCTGCATGATGCTTCGTATGTGGAATTGGGTGAGTGTTTCTCTATGGGTTACAATCTGCATGTATTTAATTTTCTAGAAGATACATGTAACCTTTAGAGAACTGCTGTGCTTGGACAAAGCTTACCTTGTGGTTTTGAAAGGGATGAGATAATTGCGATCATATACTTTTAGTTTTTGCAGCATCTTAGAAGGTCTCTGGAACTTTTTTCCTCATGTTTTTTCATCCTGAGTGACACATCTGAAGTTTCTAAATTTTCTCTATACTTACTGTAAGGTCATTTTCTAGAAAATGTCATCTTAAGACATATCTTTTGTCTACTTTCCTTCTAGACATTATGAGAGCTATGAAGTATCTAAAACAATAGAGAAGCGAGCTGGCCATCCTCTCATCGACAGGTAATAAATTGAAAAGTAGCTTTGAAATGTATTCAGTAATAAGCATTAATAATTTTGGCATGCTCATGTTTATATTCATGAATTTCAGGTCGTTTTTCTGACAACTTTCTTTTGTTAGTTGTATTTCTGACTGATAAAATGAGGTTGGTTTAGAATTTTAACTGTTTGGGTTTTTTTTTCTTTATCCCTGACGAATTGATTTTGAATACTTTTAGTAGGAAATATTTGTACCTATGTCTGTGTGTGTCATCTTCTATCTATAAACCTAACCTGTCCTTTGTATTTGTATAGGCATTATGAACGTTATGAAGTTTCTAAAACCACTGAGGAGCAACCTGGACAGTCGTTTGTTGACAGGTATGTTGGCATTTCTGCATTAGAAAGCTTTGGAGCTTCCCATACACTTTAGCCATGGCAGTGAAGGGTATACCTTGTAATACTGTTGTGTTTTACACTTTTCATGGCACATTTTTGTATTGAGAAAAGCAGCAGACAAACTTTTGGCAAAAACACTGCGCTGTAAACCGCAGTTAGTCAGTAGGATTTTACTGGGAGAAGCAGAACTGCGAGGAAATAAATGTGTGGGTGGTACTAGATTTGTCTGGCTGGAAAACAATTTCAGATAGTATTGTGGTTGTGTCATAACATGCTATACAAACTAAGGTGTAGTCATCCCAGGATTGTGCAATTTGAGAGAGTAAACAGGGAGGTACGTAAAATGTGCTACCTGTTAAGTTTTACTCTCTAACCTTGGGTATTTTCTATTCTGTTTTGCTTTAGGGGTTGTATTGGTGCATTTTGTTTAGTTTTCATTTCAATAGAATATAACAGCAACTACAGATTCGGGCTTGGAGTAAACAACTTTTTTCATCTATGTTTTAGTAATTTGGCTATGGTTAAATAGATGCTGAAGTTACCTAAATACAGAATGCTTTTATCAATCTGGTTTAGATAGCATTCTACACTACTACTGAAAGTTTGCCACTGCTGTGTATTTAATCAATTCTTATAGTTCGAGTAAGCATGCCTTTCTTTATGAAAAGAGAAACCCCAAAACTTAGGGTAAAAAAAACTTAGGTCTTTAAGGTTAGGCTGGATGAAGTACTGAGTGGCATAATCTAGATGTCAGATATTTAGGGTTTACCTGGTTGGTTTTAGGTTGGACTAGATGATCTTTAAGGTCTTTTCCAGCCTCATCATTACTGTGATACTGTGTAAAATGAATGGTTTTGTTACTGTAGGAAGATCTCAATTGAACTTGAGAAGGTGCCTGCTCTGTATAATTACATCTTGGGTATACATGTGAGAAGGACACCCATGTGCTAAAAGCATCATAGGCAAGGCTAACACACTTCTCTGTCTGACCAGCCTTTTGAAGTTCCTGTTTACTACAAACAACAGTGAAATTATTGCATCTTCTCAAACAGATAATGAAATTGGGCTGCACTATAGGAAAGACAGTTGGAACCTTTGGAAGGAAGAAATATCATGCAGTTTATGCATAATTTATCTATAGACAATGGACAAGTCTCGCTCAAATGTTGTTTAGCAGACAGTGCTGTATGTGTAAACACAACGTAGCAGCTTTAAGTTGTGACCCGGAAGAGGATATCTGTTCCTTTTTGATGCATTTTAAACTAAGAAACTGCCTCTTTCACTTGAAATTAATAGCAGAAGTGTTGCTGAAGTTCCTATTCTGTGCTGTCAGAAAACCAGCTTCTTGGCATTTGTTTTCCTATATTACTGAATGACATTTCTTGACTAAAACTTACTAAAAAATTATGCTGCTGGGTATAATCAGGGAATAATACATTTGCAGAGAACAATCTGTATGCAGTGTTTGATGTAAGTTTTTGCTTACAGTCTAGTAACAGTGCTGAAGTATGATTTAAGTTTCTCATGAACCAGCTTTGAAAGTTACTTCTTTGAATGTCTGACTAGTCTTCACAAAGTTTCCACAGGGAAGGACTTTGGGTTTTTACATGTTTTTGTTGAAGCAAATACAATGGTTGATACTTTATTTTCCCCTTAATATCTTGTTTGGGTATTTCCCCTTAATATCTTTCTGTTTGGTTATTTTTTCCTGTTATTTTAAATACAGTATAAATCACTGATGGGAAGGATAGGTGATTAGGTGTTGAGACAGCGAAATCAGTATTTTCTATATCCACAGGAATAAGTCCAAGTCGACTTCAGAACTGAATGACTTCAACACAAATGGAAATGGTAAGTACTGTTTGATTTCCATTACTGTTGAAGTGGAGTTTGTGAAAAGTTTTGTGGATCTAGTCATGCTACCAAAAAAAAATTGTCCAAGCGCTTTTTGATGGCCACATTATATTTCAAATTCACACCATGCCTCAAGTTAGTGAAGTTTCAAGAGCAAGAGGAATTTCATGCAGTCAATGTATAAACCTAAAGCAACTATGATTAACTGCTCTCTTGAAGACACAGCAGTGATTGCATATGGCTCTTAGATGCCTACATTTTTACATGACTGGTATTTGACCTTAAACAATTGTGTAGGTATATCATTTAAGATGCATGTGCTCTTTATGCCTTCACTCTGTCAAAGCTGCAGGCATCAAGATCCTGATGTGTTTAATGCAACTATTTTTGACTCCTGTTAGTGTAGGAATAACACAGCTAGAAGTCAGGTCTCAATACTGTCACAGTGGCTGTTTTCCTGGACTTCAGTTTCTTGTTGCCTTTCAGTTACTGCATTTTCAAAGGTTTATAAGTACATGACAGTAGATAATACCTGAAAACTGTTCCTGTGTCTAAAACATGGCCAAAATTAATCCAAGATAACATTGCAAAGTAAGTGGTATATTGGAGAATATATTGTGAACTGACACGATTGCTTTCATGCATTAAAGCATGGTCATCAAAACAAATGAGCAAGTAAACTTACATGAAAATTTATAATGGTGATCTGTGAAAATGAAACAAAGGGATTGAGATTTCAAATTACTTATTGCTGTGTAATTTTTGTAATTAGTCTTAACATAAATAATAGCTGCTGGGTCTAAGAAATGAAGAAAAAATGGCTGCCTTCTAACATGCCACACATATTAGAGAAAGATCACTTTTTTCTTTCCCCTTCTAAAGCTTCAAAGATTGTCTATACTGTTAATGTAACTTTAACCAACTAGTTAATATAATATTAAAATAATAATACTGTAAGATTTCCCTCTACCCAACACATACCCATGTTTCTGTGTAAAGCAGGATAAAGCAGGGTGTTTAGTGCCTTGAATAAGGAAAGAACTCTTGAAAATGGGGATGACTTACAGAAAAAAACGCCCAACCTTTAAAGAGAAGGTATCCCACCATTCAACTGGATATTCTATTGGTGCTTCAGTTTGTGTTGGAGAGAATCGAAATAGTGGCACTAGAAGAGATTAAGCACTTCTAAAAATATGTGTGCCTGCATATATAGGCACACAATTGTGTATACATGTACACTTGGGAAGTAAAGGAAGATACATATGATGTTTTACTTAAATACATGTAAAAGATTACACTAATTGAAACATGAATAAAGAAAATAATGACATACTGCCAAGTTAGATACTGTGGTGATAAACAACTGCTTTTGGAGTTATAGCCAGACTATTGGATGCATAACTGCTTTGTGCCTTGGAAGTGTCTAGCTGAAGTTTGTACTTGACCCAATAGGTACCCAGAGCAAGTATTCAGAGAGGTCCTGGAACGTGACTGATTCACAGAAGAAGTCTCAGAAGGAGTACAATCTGTCTGCAGCAGAGTTGGAGAGACAGCAAATCCTTCAGGAAATGAGAAAGAAAACATCTCTACACACAGACAGCAGCTGGATTAGGCAGCGCAGTTCCAGTATACATAAGGAGCCTGTTACTGTATATAGCAGTAGTATGAGGAGGTAGGAATTGGTAAAACTTTACTTTGTGTCTCTAAATTTCAACTTAAATTTACAGAGCACAGAAACAATTTGAATATGTAAAATTCTCTAAGATAAACCATATAGCAGCAGAGATACGAAAAAATTAGCTGCATTACATCTGGGGTTAAATGGCTTTTGTAAGTAAAGAATGTGGCTGTGACCACAGCTGTTTATTTTTCGGTTGGCACACCAGCAATAGAAGTTGATGATGTGCCTTGTCATTGACAGATGTGCTTAAGAATTTTGGTGTGACAATTTACTGTGGAAATTGTTGTTTTACACAGAAGTGTATCAAAGCCTGGAGTTCATGTCTTCTTTAGGTCATGTATGAATGTTGGTTTTGTCACTCAGGAAACAGCTGAGTTATCAGTCAGGAGAGTGTTTAGCTATTGGGCTGACACCTTGTACCTAGATGATCCAGTCTGGGTGGATTGTTATTTTTGATCTGGTATCCCTTGGAGAAAACAAAAACAGACCTGGTATCTGAGGTCTGTTGCTATACTGATAAGGCTGCGGTGAAGAATGTTTTGCCTTTATTCTGTAGTGCTGAGTGACACCTCTCTTTTGCCTTGCATGCTTTTTCCCCATGAGACTGACTGGACACAAAGGGTAATTTACTCTTCAAATATTTTAAACCAGCATGCGAAGAATATTGTTCAGTGTGATCAGACAAGCATATCTGTGCTAGAAAAGCTTAAAAATGCTAGGGTAATGGTGTTCTTTTTCAAAATAGAACTCCAGCCATACTACCACTTACATTTGTATGTGTGCCTCTGTTACAGAGGGGAGTCTTTGGACAATCTTGACTCTTCAAGAACAAGCTCATGGAGGCATCACTCATGGCTGAACCAGTCTGCCTCCTCTTCGTCTCTGTCCTCTAGTCAAGATTTCAGTCGCCCAGTGTCTACTTCAAATCGAGCCTACATGTGTACTCCTTCCTCCAGCAAAGCACCTCCTACAGCCTCTTCTGCAAGAGCCCCCTCCGTGTCCCAGACAGCACCCCGGGCTCAGTCTCCCCTCTCTGCTTCCCAGTCAGGATCTCAGACACGCAGCAGGTGAGTTGGTGCCTTTGTATTGGGAAACTATTAACTTCAGGCCATGACAGAGTGGAATTTGTATATGTGGTGGTCTACCACAGTGTTCTTGCCCTTAAATGAATCTGAAGAGTTCCAGGAATTATCTGGCTAGATGGGATGGTGAAAATACAGCCTGGTATTACCTCCTTTTTTCAGTCGTTCAGAAAATTCCTCAGGTTTATCATTACTACTTGACATCGGTTAAAAAACAAAGAAACTGGAGTAATAATTCTTTAGTCTTCAAGCTGTGTTTTAGTTGCCAAAAAGGTTAGTGCAAGCCTACTCCAGGTGGCATTTCTGACATTAGGTTTGTTTTAACAAAAGATTCTTGAAACCCACACTTCATGGCTCTCATCTTGGCCTCTCTTCCCCTCTTTCTGGCAAGTGGTCAACATCTCAAGGAGCACTCAGGAATGCTCATAACCCTGGAGAATTACAAAGTATGATGTTGGTTTTAATCTAGGAGGAGAAAGTAAGAATAACAACATGTTTTTGGAACAAAAATGTAATTCAGCTTTGGTAGGGCAGGTATCTCTGCTGTTTTATATATGCAAAGTATTTCATAACACTTTGAGTCAAAATTGTAGAGAATTATACTAATACCATTATATTTATGTTAACAGTAGTGTGAACACTAATTTTTCACAAAGTGCCTAAGAATCTAAGAGGTAGTGAAGAAAGCAATCCCCTTTCTTTTTTCCTTTGGCATTTTTTTCTTTGGTGGGTTGGTTTCTTTGTTTCTTTTAAATTTGCCTTCCACAATCTTTATAATGTAAGAAAATTGCATTCTTAATGGCGTTTATTTGTTCTCACTTCCATTTGCTAGCATCTTGGTAGATCTGTGGAAACTGACCTCTGTATGGCCTATGTTCAAAGAGTTAGCATAGTATTAAATGTCCAGGACTAGCCTTCTGTGATCTAACAAGATGCAGATGGTGTGACTTGGCAGTGAAAGGCTTGCAGAAACTAAGCCTTTAGGATAATTCTGCACAAATAAGAAACAAAGCAGGAGCACAAAACCTGTGTTCTTACTATTTAAACTTGACAATAAACTTTTTATAAATTGTTACTTTTTTTGTACTGTTATGCTACTTTGCCTCCGTGGAAGTGTTCAAGGACACATAAATGGGGCTCTGGAAACCTGGTCTAGTGAGAGGTGCCCCTGCCCATGGCAGAGGAGCTGGAACTAGGCGATTTCTGAGGTCCTTTCCAACCTAAGCCATTCTATGATTGTGTGTATTTGTAGAAGGTATTTTATTCAATGAACTATTTCCCAAAAATGTGACAATTTCTTTATTTGTTCCCATGTAACTTTGATCTAAATTACAATAATTCAGCTTTCCCTAGCTTTGAGATCTACAGTAAATAATGTTAATTTTCAGTTTATTTTCCCCAAGCAGTCCACTTCTTGCCAGTATGTTTTTATTTTGAATCTTAAAAAGTCTTTGATAACTCTTCTTTGTCTTTGAAGTCTTTTCAAGCTGGTTTTAAGGATTTTCATTCTATATTTAGGTCAGTCAGTGGGAAGAAAATCTGTTCATACTGTAATAACGTTCTGGGCAAAGGAGCAGCCATGATCATTGAGTCTCTTGGTCTTTGTTATCATTTACAATGCTTTAAGGTGAGAGCTGGGAGTCATGTCATGAAGGAACAGGAACTAATCAGGAGCACGCATGGCTACTCGATGTTATGCTCACAGGGGCTCTACTAATCACCTGCTTTGCCTTCTACTCTTACCAGCGTGGTGCGTGTGTATATTGCCATGAGGCAGTCCTGTCTGCAGGCATTCAGCACTCAACTCTAGAAGTATTTCTTAAATGCCAGAGTTAACCAGTAGAACTTTGACAAGTAAGATGGGCATCTTGACTGTGAGATCAAAGTTTTTCCTTCATTGAATAGGCAGCAAAAAAATAGTAGACACCATCTTCTTAAAGTAAAACAATAAAATCATAGGCAGGTTAAAACCAGATACTGTGTTTGGTGCTACTCAACCTTGGGCAGAAGCTAGGTATATTAGCTTGTGCTCAGCACTGGGACTGTTACCTCATTTCCAGTCTGCTTGGGGTATATGCAGAGCTGAAAGAATAAATGCCTCCCTACATCTTTTGATGTAAAAACACTCCTAGTTCCCTTGCCATAGGACAATATGAGGAATTAGATTCTGATTTGGAAGTACTGCTGTGCCCTATTTCTTCAACGGCTTTAAGAAAGAGACTTCTGTGTCTGGTTCAGAATATTTGTCTTCTGTGCCCAGCTTGAATGCATCATCTAGAGTATCGCAAGGGATTGATTCAGAACTTTCCCTGATTTTGCCTGTCTGAGCAGGAGGGACAGGAGTAATTCATCTGGACTGGTCATCATTCCCTTTCTGCAGAGCATGTAATGTATGTGAGCAAATCCACCTGTAACTCCTAACCTACGTGAGAAAATGCCAAATTTCTGTTTTTCAAATTTCTGACAATTAATGAGCTGTTGAACAGACAGGCTGTCACCCAAAGGCTCATTACTCATTTAAACAGTCAAACTATTGGTTCTGGTGTAGTCAGCTGAGTATTTTGCTTCATAAATTCAATGAGAAGAGTGTTATGTTTTGGATTACATTCTTTCCAGAGGTGGGTCATGTTGACAGCTAAGATGTGTTCAGCCACCATAGTTAGTTTCATGTTAGCATGAAAGCTATCAAGTTCCTTATTCACATGGCTATTCAAGAAAAATGAACTCAGCCCATTTTTGCCAAATGAGAACTAGTTTCTATGATGCAAACCCAGGAAATCAGGGGTGCCTGAGTATTTGCTGCTTTGAGTGCCAAAGGGTTGAGGACACCAGCAGTGTATAGTGCCACATGGAAATTTTCAAGTAGCACACCCAGGTGTTCCGTGCCAAAATTGCTGTTGCCATTCTGAGAACATTTTTTTTCATGTGAAACCAGTCTTAGTTTTCAAAGAAACAAAAGTTCAAATGAGATGCAATGAACTGCTTTCTAGAAGCTGTCTGCTTTGTTTGCTTACTTGTTGTATCTCTGCTATTTGTTGTCCAGTTGTTGCCCTAAAATACTTTATCAGGGCTGGTTGCATTTTGATCTACTAATCATTAATATACACTTGCTTCTAGTGATTGTGGGTTTATGGTTCAAGCTTTGAGTTTAATCCAAGCTGCTTTTGAATAGCATTTTAATTTCTTAGTATTTTGTAAGGACTAGCTAATTATTCACCTGTCATACAGTGTGTTGCCTGTGGATGTGACCTCGGGGGGTCCCGTTCTGGAGCTGAAGTTAGGATCCGAAGCAACAAACTCTTCTGCAACGACTGCTATATCAGATTTAAAAGTAAGGCAATCTGTCCACAGTGTGCATGACATAGTTCTCCTCTGTGCTGTACAACCTCAAGTGCTTGCACAACTGAGCCACTTGATAGCTTTCCTGTTGAGCTTTAGGTTGGTATATTACTGAGTAGGTTCAACAAGGTTTGACTGCTAGTTCTAGGATAGTCATTCCTTTTAACTTGCTGCTAGCTGATTTGATCACCTTGTCATTAAGTAGCTTCAAGCAGAGAGTTCAATATGTTTGTCTTGCTTTCCTCATAGATGAGAAAGTCAAGTTGCTAAATAGGCTTGTCTTCATAACCAGTTTTAGTGAGAAATTGTCTGCATTAAAAAAAAAAAGTATTCTGGGTATCTTTATAACTCAATCCTAACTCAACGTGGAAAGCTATTGTTTATCCTGTGCAGGTGGCACAAATGCTAGTTTCTTTTTGCGATGCTATTATTTGAATTATAGGTCTGTGATTGGTTATTCACTTAGGTACAAGTTCAGGAGGAATTGGTTTACTTACAGATCTTAATTAAAAGGTGCAGTATAATTTTTTTCTTTTATTTTGGTTTGCAGAATTCTGACTTAGTGGAGCATGATGTTAAGGCTTGGAATAATGGTGTTGAGTGTATTTTTCTTCTGTCATAGGTGATGGTAGACAACCTTCTAATTTTGCTAAGTCTCGGGAGTTTTATGTGGCTCTTTTACTATGTAGCAAATATGGAATTCTTTAGAGTGATAAAATTCAGCTAAGGGAAAACATTTCTAAATGACTTTCTGGGAAATTTCCTCAGTTCTTCAGGAGCCTGGCAAATTTTTCTCATGGCGGACCAGAAAGCAGTGAAGGGAATACTACAATACTTGAGGAGAACTTGGGCATCTGCTGGCTGAGAAGCCTAGCTCAGAAAAAGATACGCTCTGCATCTGACACTGTTGCTGTTTTCAGGCTCTTCTTGGCTTCCAGGAAGAGGAAAAGCTGCCTGTGCCACAGAAATGATTATGTGTGGCACCTGAGCTGAAACCACAAAAACTCACACCTCTCCTTGAAGCTAAGAGTGCTTTCTCAGAGGATGATGTTAGGTGCAAACATGGCACTGTGATCACTGGAGGAGATCCAGAAGTACCATGTCATTTACCTTGCAGTTGAATTTATCTCCTTGTTGCTGATTAGATTACACCAGTGTGACCGTGTTCCCATTTGACGTGCCCAAATGTGTGGGAGACTCTATCTGGAGCCCCGCTCATGTTATTTTATTGTGACCTTTCCTTTGCTAGATGAGTTGGCTAAGTTTGGTAATGAAAAAAAGAAATACATCTGGTTTTTATTATTCCCTGCCAATATAGCATTCAGGAATTTGATGATGGAAGTAACCACAATTTTGTCATGGATCAATTGCTGTTTAGTCTATTTTAGACAATAGAGACGAAAATTTACAGCAGTGCCTTTCAGAATCAGTCTGTGAGGAAACCATTGTATTTCATGGCCTTCAGAGTGCATCTGCTTTGGCCAGTGGGCACCTCAAAATGTAATGCTTTGGGTAAATCAGGAATTGTAAGAACTTGTGGGTACAAAATAAAGTATTTAAATTAGTCATTAGTAATTAAATTAGCTATTTGAAGAACACCAAAACCAGCTACATGATGACTGCAATGAAAACATTCTGACAGCACAGCACTGATCTGTAATGCAGATGATTTTGTACGTCAGCCTGGCTAATTACAACTTGATAACTGTCGGATTATTAATATTCACTGTGTAATTTCATGGTGTGATATTTTTGCACATTTTTATCTTCAAGTTGAAACCACAGAATTAACATTATAGCAAAACACCAGAGTACTGGCAGATGTCCACAAATTTATGCAGAAAGGGGATAAATTTTTTTTTTCATATTTCGACATTATTTGGCAAATTTTTCTGAATTTACCCTTCAATAGTAGAAATAAAAACATCATGCTGTCTCTAAACTAGTAGTAAAGATAATTCTTAAGATCTTTGTAAGGTGCATGTTCTTTGAAATATTACTTGGCCTGAAATACTTGCAGTGCTCTAACTGGTTTAAAGGTAAATTTGCATTGTTCATTAAATTTGGGTGGCTAGATTCAAAATTTATACCTTAGCTTGTATTACCATCTTCAGTAGGTATTGGATAAACCATTATCTTCCTGATTTTTCACTTGGAAATTATAAATCTTATTGCAAAGATTCTTCTGTAGCGAGACTTATTAACAGGTTATTTGCCTCTTTCCAACAGCTGGACAACCAACCTCCATGTGAAGAAGATGAAGATATGAAACCACCGTTGCAGATAGAAGAGGAGGTGATTGCTGCTGCTGTAGATCTATAAATATATGTATTGTGTGTATGTGTGTTTTTTCTAAGAGTAGCACTTGCTTGTCTAGTCATAGCAATGCATTGTATTCTTCATATAACTATTTTTATTTATAAGAAAGTAATTGCAGTAAGGAAGTATCCAGGGAAAATGCTTTCACTTTTTTCAGCTTCAAGTACTGAGAGCACAAGGGAGAGTAAGTATATTTTCAGTAATAACTTCAGAATATTTTTGAGGCGTATAATCAACTAGTTGACTTTTCCATGGTATATGAAGGGGGTTTGTTTCTAAGCCCTTGAAATGAGCATTAGGGAAATAGCTAATATAAATATATATTTGCAATGGCTGTCTTTATTTTTGAAATAGATACTAAAAGTGAATTCTCTAGGTTAATATGAAACTGCATTTAAATGCACACAAATGTGTTTGCTTTCCATATGCTGGTTTCTAAAATTCTGTGCTTTTTTGAACATTAAACACAAAGAATAATCTGTTTGCTCAGTGATGTTGGCCTAATATTCTGTGGAGTCCATTTACGGGATCTTTCCCCCATTTGGAAAATGTAACTCACCTTTTCTCCAGAAACTGAGTGGAGAATGGTTGTTGAATCACAGTATATTTGTAAATAAAATTTCTGATGCTGCAATTATTAGAAGGTGATTTTCTTTCTATTTTGTTAAATGTGTCCTAGGGTGGTTTGCTGGAAAATAAAATTGTTCTCATTTCATCTTGCAAAAATATTTTAATGGAAGGATTAAGATGTCTTAGAATCATTTAGGGATTGGAATGGACGTCAAAAGATCATCTAGTCCAATCCCCTTGCCACAGCAGGACCACCTAGACCAAGTCGCATAGGAACAGATCAAGGCGCGTCTTGAATGATTCCAGAGAACAAGACTCCACAACCCCCCTGGGGCAGCCTGTTCCAATGCTCCGTTACGCCCACTGTGAAGAAGTTCCTTCTGATATTTATATGGAACCTCCTATGTTCCAGCTTGCACCCATTGCCCCTTGTCCTGTCACCAGATGACCTTGAGAAGAGCCTGGCTCCATCCTCCTGACATCTCCCCTCACATATTTGTAGACATTAATGTGGTCACCCCTCAACCTCCTCTTCTCCATGCTTAAGAGACCCAACTCCCCCAGCCTTTCCTCATAAGGGAGATGTTCTACTTCCTTCATCATCTTTGTTCCTCCACGTTGGATACTCTCCAGCAGTTGTGNCGTTGGATACTCTCCAGCAGTTGTGTCCTCCT
>VZRI01006157.1:0-13461 GCA_013397515.1 Upupa epops
ACTGGGACATGGGTGGAGTGGCTGCTGGAGACTGAGAAAAAAAAGTCATTAAGCACCTCAGCCTTCTCCCTATTACCTCTGATCAGGTCTCCATTTCCCCTCCAGAAAGGCCCTATGTTATCCCTAACCTTCCTTTTGCTACTGATGTATGCAAAGAAGCCCTTCTTGTTTCCCTTTATCCCTGGCCACATTTAACTGTATCTCCGCTTTTGCTTTGCTAGTAGGCATCCTGGCTGCACAGACAAGCCTTCTGTACTCCTCCCAGTCAGCCCATTCCTGCTCAATACTGAGCCTTGGGGAACAGCTTGTGACCAGCTAGATCTATAAACAGATTACCTATTATGATGGATTTGACCTAGTACCGTGCTCTACCACTACTGTGGTCTATGGACTTGGAAGAATATATTTATCCAAACATGAGAGAAAGAGTTATGTCAAATCTATCTTATTATTCACTCCTGATAAGAAATCCAGTCATGATTTAAAACTTGAAGTCATTTAAGTTTGACTTTATTATTACAGAGACAGATATCCAAGTTATGATGTTACTTATGCATCTATTTGAATTTTAGTTAACATCAAAGTAAGAAAAATTGTACTTAGAGAAATATTAAGTAACAATAATTCAAACAACTGCATGAGAATAAGCACACAGCATCATAACCTAAGTAATGGTGATAATTGTTTGACATCATCCAGGCTGAATAAAAGTAAAAAGTTCATGAAATATTCAGATTTAATACTTAGAAATTACTTTCACACTTTGCCTGATTCCTGTGAGTTCATGAGAGTTGAACAGTTACAGAATACACTTGTAGTTTGTGAAATGACATGGGAAAGGGGAATTTTCTAGGCGCTTTGTTTTCCTTAGAAGCTTTAATTTATTATAGGCACAGTTGTGACCCTTTAGAAAGGAACTCGCAAATTATCCACAAACACAGTTTCCCAGGAATTCATCCCTAGTTTGCTTTTGGGATCTCATTTTCTATATTTTATGGTCTTTTTTTCCCCCCAAACCATGATGGGAAAACTCTTACTAGTTCAGAAAAAATATCTATTTGAATTTGGTTTTTGATTGCTCAAGTTGAGATTATGGTTCCTTCCTCTGAGAATCTGCAAAGCCCGGACTCAGATTGCAAAATACACCACTCCACATAGACAGCCTGTTTTCATTGCGAGGTAGCTTTCAACAACAGAAGGAAAAATTATCCTGCACCTACTGAAATTACTCTTCAGATCATTTCAGAAACCTTAAAAATCTGAACCCTAAACCCATCATACTCAAACTTGTACTACATGGACAAAACCTACCAGTTTCTGGCAAATCTATAAGTCATATAACCTTCAAACAGTGAGAGCCTTTAGCATCCTAGCAGTAGCTACTCTGAGAGTACAAAAGACACTAGCCAAACAGACAAGCAGCAGTATTAGTTGTGGCTTTAGAAACACAGTTTGGCAGTGCCAACATTAGCAGGGTTTGTTTCCTACCATTTTGGACTGGAAAATTATACTGTACGTTTTCAAATTTAACACTTAACAAATAGTCATATAGCCAATGGAATGAGATTTAACAAGACCAAGGGCAGAGTTCTACACTTTGGTAACAATAACCCCCAAGCAGAGCTAAAGACTGGGGGAGGAGTGGCTGAAGAGCGGCCTGGCAAAGAGGGACCTGGCTGTACCAGTTGACAACTGGCTGAACAGGAACCAGCAGTGTGCCCAGGTGGCACAAAAGGCCAAGGGCATCCTGGCTTGTATCATCAATAAGGTGGCCAGCAGGATTCGGGACATAATTCTCCTCCTGTACTGGGCACTGGTGAGGCCTCCCCTCAAGTACTGGGGGCAGTTATGGGCCCCTCACTTCAGAAAGAGGCTGAGGGACTGGAGTGGGTCCAGAAGAGAGCAATGAGGCTGGCAGGAAGGGACTGGAGGGAAAGTCTGATGAGGAGAAACTGAGGGAGCTGGGGTTGTTTAGCCTGGAGGAGGGGCACCAGGCACCTTCTCCCTCTCCACAACTACCTGAAGGAAAATTATAGACAGGTGGGGGTCAGGATCTCTCCCAGGAAACTAGCAAGGATGAAAGGACAGGGCCTGTATCTGCACCAGAGGAGGGTTAGTTTGGATGTTAGGAAGCCCTTCCTCATGGAAAGGGTGATCAGACTCGGGAAGTGGTGGAGTCACCATCCCTGAAGATGTCTATGAACAGTCTGGATGCTGCACTTGGTACCCTGGTCTAGCTGATGTGGTGATATCAGGTCATGGGCTGGGCTGGATGAGCTCAGAGGTCTTTTCCAGCCTTCATAATTTTGTGATTATGTGACCTAATGGACATACAACTCATCATAACCTTCCTTTCTAATGGAGAGAATAATGTCAGTCCTGCATGTTTGTTATGAACTCAGTTGTGCATAGGTTTACATTGCACGTGCTACATTAACTCTACTATTCTGTTTCAAAGTGAAGCTGTCAGTTGCTGGAAGTGCACTGGCCAGGTACAAGAGGAAACTTGCCTGCCACACTGATACCTCTCTGAATGATACTGACTATGGATGACTATTAACCCTTTGTAATTGTAAACATATCACAGCTTCCATACCTACCAGAGATTAAAAAGCAACTTCCCTTTTTTTGTCGAGCATGTTTAGCTTATCCTGTCTAACCTACCAACTGGATTCCACATACAGTTTTATTGCAATGGTTGTACAAACTTTGGATCATCACACAAGCTAGAGATGCTGCAAGTGTCATCATTGGGAATACCCCCAGATGCAGACTGTCTCAGATTACCACCCACCATACTTTCTGCAATAGAAAAGAAAGGTTGACATTTCCTTCATCTCCCACCACAGTGCCAGTTTCTGTGAACCTAGAGTGTTCATCACATGAGCACAGAAATCAGTCTCATCTTTCCACACAACATTTCCCCTAACTAACGAAAGCAGAAATCACTGTCCAGGACCTCACTACGTTAAAGATTGTACAAATACAGAGTCAAACGACAGCAAAGCAGAAAACTTTTCTGTTTCTTGTGATCTTTCTGTGAAGTTCAGAAAAATTTTACCAGCTAAGTCTTTTCTTCATATAACACGTGTGTTTCTACTTGCTGCAATTTCCATTTTCAATAGAATTGTTTATAAGATCAGGTCTTTTGGAATGCTCTGTTTTCTGGAAGAATGTTGAACTTATCTTGTGTCCAGATTATATCCTGAGTCAACATGTTCAAATGTCTAGTCTTATTTTTCCACTGGAAATGAAATTAACCAGTTAAGCAGAGCGTAATGCTCCACTATGAACAACGCACAGCAGAGAAGGCAGCAACAATACTCAAGATTGAAAGCCAACAGCTGCATTAACAGCAAGGGAAAATAATTAAGGAAATCCAACAAAGGAGTTAAGAAATAAAATTGAGCTAAAAATAAGACTGTTCTGCTGTGAAATAACTATGAGAGGAAAGGAATTACACAACTGCCCATATGGTTTGGCCTTATTCTGTCCTCAGGGACACTCTGTCCCTATTGTGAAGTTAAAACAGCTTCATAAGACAGGTTTGGTTCCTGGTCTTACTGTGAAGAAAAGCTTCATATACAAAGTCCATATCAGCTTTTCCTAATCCTTACAGACAAAAATATGAGCCTTCAGAAATCAACTTAAACAAAGAACAGTGACAGTAAGTACCAAAATCAGATTTTTAAACAGTTTGTTCCAAAATTGTGAGATATGACAGTCATGCTCCTAGGATCTAATGATGTTCTAATTTTTGTATTCTAAAATTTATTTTCTTTTTCTTCTATACATGCTCTGATTCCTGCTGGCAGATGTTTTCCAGCAGAATCATGATAGTTACAAAGCACTTCAAGTAGCTATCACTTTGTTTTAAAAGGCCAAAGAGAGTTATTGCCAGAATCACAGTTTTAAAGTAAAATGTAAATGCTAAGGCAGCTTTTCAGAATATGAAATATGATGTGAATGTCTCCTGTTATCCAGATGAGATGTAATATTCATGCTTCCAGAAATGATCCTACCCTCCCCCCCACCTCAACAGCAATCCGTGTTGTCTGCCTTAAAAGTAACTCAAGATCCACAGAGCGTGAAGAACAGCACAAAGGATGCTCTCTGTACTAGAGAACAGACAATCTCAGTGCTGATATCTGCTCCCTGTTATGCACTTCACTTGGAACAGATACTGGAGAAAAATATAAACAGTCCTTGAAGCCAACTGTGGAATCCAGAAACACTCTCCCAACTGTGGGTCTGATCTTGATAGAAGTACGAATTCAAATGAACTGAAGGCTCTGGATATGTTCCCTGAAAGCCCATTAGGAAGCTTGCTCCTTTACACATTTTTTTGTGCTAGACACACTATCTCTTAGACCAACTTTCCCCTAATCTCTCAAAATTTTCTCTCTAGCATAACAGCTGCCATCTTCTTGTACCCTCTCTCTCATTGCCCTTTAGAACTCACACTAAACCCTAAAATAAACAACTGTTACAGTTTTGCCATTACCCTTTCAAAATAACTGATTAAATGAAGAAGAGAGAAATTCAATGCTGTTAATTGTTATATCTGTGTTCTATCTAGAATATCATACAACTATAAATTAGGGTTACTCTGCATTAAATACTAGCTCAATGAGTAACAACTGAGTTTTCATTAACAGTGTTAGTAAATGTAGACACTTCTATACAAGGCCAAATGTACTTAAAGATAGTGTGACTACACAGGACAGCTGAAATGCATTAAACCTCCAGACCACAAACTATGCAATGCACAATGCAAGCATAAACATAGACTGTTGATAGCCAGTTTAAACCACACTTAGAAATTTTCCAGCATAAAAGTTATAGATGTAGCAAAGAAATGGATTTATCAAACAATTGCCCTTGATTGCTTTTTAATGAACCTTCCATGTGGGAGGAAAGGCCAGAGCAGAATGGGTTTTAATTATCTTAACCTCCCCAGCATTGCTCTGTGTGCATTACACACAAAGTAAACTAATTTTCAATTCTCACATGCAGCTTAAATAGTAATGCAGATAAATGTACTGTGGATACAGATACTTGCTGCCTTCACAGACAGTCATGAAGCATGAAGTCTCTCCCAGTAGAAGTTGAAAACGAGCAGGATATTACAACGGGAAAAGGCTGGTAGGTGCCTAACAATTCTTACAGCGTGTCTTTGCTGGTCATAAACAGCAGCAACTTCCTGTCTTTGCGTCTCTCCATAAGACATTCAGGAAGGAAGGTTTATATCTTTACATATTTCCCATGAAGAATTTTGATGACTAATTTCTGGAGTACTGAATCACATTGACTTCTCACATATTTGCCCCCCCCCCCCCCCCCNACTTTTCCCATTGCTACATGCGTTTTCCTCATATAAGTTTTATTTTGACTTTTCTATATTTACATTTTAGCTATTTTTTAAAAATAAAAGCTAGTATCAGTGGCTTTCATAACACAGTTACTAAAAATGATGATTATTTCAATTCTACCAAGTAAAATATGACAAAAATTACCATTAAAAATCTAGGGGTTTTATGGAGGGGGTAAGTGTATTTTACTTCAAGCCTCATTTACTACCATCCTCATTGTTCAGATGGTTTTAGTTTCTTGAAAATTTCAGTATACAGTGAGTGAAATTAGCTTGTAATATCATCAGCTTAATTAAATTCAACTAAAATATGCTTCTATTTCTCAAGAAATTAATTGCTACAAGTGTTACATGGTTTAGAAATAGCTTGGCAAAGCACTCTGACTGAACCAAGGTAGGGAATAAATTGTTTCAAACAACACAAGTAGGTTGTTATTTTTCCAAGCCCTAGATACTGATTAAAGTTAACATATTGTTCTTAAGAACTGTCTTGGGGTTCAAAGGAGTTTAGCTTGAGATTCCAACAACCAGAAATCTGTTATGTTAGCAATCATAACAGTACATGCATTGCCCTACTATTTCAATGTAATTTATTTGTTTATTGTTTATTTTCTCCCTTTTCTACAACACTCCTTGCTGGACTTCATATCTGACTGATCTGACTACTACATCTAGCACATTCTAAAGAAAATATAACAGTAAATACTCCTGGATACAACTAAGCATAAAAATAATCTCACATAAAACAGAAGGTTTGTTATAAAGTACTCACCAAATTGCTAGCAACAGTTGTAGAAGAGAGAAAGAACTAATCAGTGCTGGACACGATCCTCCTCTACTAATTCATGTTGAAGGGGTGTGGTGTAAAGCTACAAAGGCAGAACCACAACCTAATCCTCTTGGGAATAGTAGTCAGTTCATGCTTCTGTAGAACACATAGGTTCACCCTAGGCAGCAGTTAGAGATCAGTCACTGCTATAGGGACGCTTCCTGTTTAATGTTTCCTGCTTTGCCTGCAGCTCAGAACAGCTGTTTTCTATGCAGCGTTAGCCCAAATGAAATAAACTTGTAAGGGGTGAGACAGTCTGTAGCACAGCCTTTGTATTGTAGCTTGCAAGGTTTGATATGACTCATGAGAACATCATACTTGTTGCCTAGTTAAGGGTGTACATGTTGTCATTTACTGGGTTGTTTTGTTTGTTTTTATATAAAGCTATGCTACCTTCTCTAGTCACAGTACCTGGAGCTGTATTGCAGTCTGCCTTCAGCTGGAATGTACCCTGAACGATTCCTATGATGCACCCTATGATCTATGTACACATCACACAGCTATGTGCTAAAATTTATGTGTGATTAAGCGTACTATGGCTGAAGACAGGGATTCTAGTTGTAATATCTCGTTATTGAGAGAGATGACAAGAATCTTAGTCCTGGGCTAAGGACAGGATGAATATTTCTCAGAAAATGAGTTAAACAGCAAAACAAACAAAAGTGACAGCTGAAGAACTTACACGGGTAGTAGCTATAGATAATTGCAATTATTTCTGGACAAAGAGGTGAGTTAAATCACTTTCATTTATATTCACCTGTTTTTCAGTTGGAAGTTGCTCAGAGTCATTTAATGGGATAACTCTCTCTGACACAGAGGTGCTCCTGGAAGCTTCTTAGATCCCTGCCTGTTCTTCCTGATTGTGTCTGTAATACTCTTTGGGCAAAATCAGTAGTTAGCTGAGTCTACTGACTATTAGTTGGGTCAATAATTAAATGGATTAATTGTCCTGAAACAGACCAGAAGTGCTCACAAGCTGAAGGTATAGTTTAAATACTAGGAATAGGCTTTAACTGTACAGTAACTTATTACCAGCTCTTCTCTCAGATAGGAGCATCCCAGCAGTTGTTAAGTGGAAGTGGCCTGTCTGTCATTTCTGTGACACCAAGCCTTAGAAAAATAAATGTGTTAAGAATTAGCAACTACCAGTACTATTCATGAAGATCTTTGTGAGTCACAAGTAAGACAGCCAAAACCAGATGTACTAAAATGACATCATGGCTTAAAGCAATCTCAGTCTGTACATCTACAGTAGAAACAAACCAATATACTTCATTTTGTTTTTCTTGGAATGCATCCATGTGGATGAACAGTTTCAAAACAGCTCTGTTCTAGAAGTCATTTAAAGACAGGCTATATTATTTTTACTCATATTGGATGCTGAATTATCTCAATTTACCAGTCCACGCAAATACATTCAGAACATATGGACTCAATCTGGTCAAAACCTGAGTAACCTGATCTAGTGAAGGTGTCCCTGCCTATGCAAGGGTATTGGAACTAGATCTTTAAGGTCCCTTCCAACTCAAGCCATACTATGATTGTATGAAAACTTCAAATGGGCTTTTTTATTTTATTTTAATGAGAACTTAATCTTTTAAAAGCAACCTGCAAAATGTCAATGTTTGTATCATGATGTGTTAGCATCATTCCTTCTCACAATTTCTCATTCAAGGCACTCAGATTTGGTGTGCAAAATCATAAAGTAATTCTGAAAGCTATAGTCCATAGAGTTGCAAAACAAGGAACATGCTAGTTTTAAAAGACATTTCTCCAGGGATGGTCAAATAAGTTGAGAATCACATATAAAGAAAAGTATTTGGGGGACATGTAAGAAGCACTTTATTTTGATTAAAAGTTAGATTAAGAAATGTTTGGTAAATAATAAAACAGAATGAGAGTAAAAATAGCACCATATGCATGAAGAAAATGTATGGAAAGAAAAGTGCAAAATAAATACGATTTAATTGTAAGATTAATATTTGTGCTTTCTCTGCTGTTAACTTCTCTCCAATTTCCATATGTAGTCCTCCTGACTTAGTTGTCAGGAGCATCTCTGAATTCCTTTGTGTTACAACTATAGCATAAACAATCAGTTAAAACTGGAATCAGACTTGTGAAGGTGGAAACAAAACAGTTTGGAACAATTAGTGGGATCAAAGAATTTCATCCAGCTATGAGCTGGCCTAAGCAACCCCACTAACTAATCCATGAAACCTGCTGCCCTGACAGCTGGCAATACTTAAAGGTTCACAGTGAAAAAAAGTCTCAAAATTCTAGAGAAACTTATCTGTTTGTTTTTAGGAGGTGTTTTTGAGATGAACAGACCAAATTTGTAAGCCTTAAAACTAGCCATTGGAAAGCACTCTGCTAGGGTCCTGCAGGAATCGAGAAGACTCTTAAAAAAGTAAAATTTACATGTAATAAAATTCACAAATATATCTTCTACTCAAAAGATCACCAGACTCTGATTATTTGAATTAATTTTGTTTCTGTTGTACTAATTTTGGGCTGAAGAACTTGAGAATCCTTACTTAGGGAATTTCTAAGTTTTAAGTATTTGACATTATTACATGCTGTTGCCATATAGACGGCCAGCTGCATCCTGTGCTGCAACCAAAGAACGATTCTGCTCCTGTACAATGCCCTGGTGAGGCCTCACCTGGAGTATTGTATCCCCAAAACCAGAAGGAGGACCTGTTGGAACGTCACCAGAAGAGACAATGCTCAGAGGGCTGGAGTGCCTGTCTTACAAGCAGAGGCTGAGAGAGTTGGAATTATTCATCCTGGAGAAGAGAAGGCTTCAGAAAGACCTTCTATTAACCTTCAAATATAGGAAAGGTGCTTCTCAGAAGGATGGGGAAGAAGTGTTCAATAGGGCAGGGAACAATAGGACAAGGGGCCACGGTTTGAAGCTGGAAAAGGGTAGACTTAGGTTAGACACCAGGAAAAATTCTTTAATATGAGAGTGGTGGATCCCTGGAACAGGCTGCACAGAATGGTGGTACAGACTCCATCCTGGAGACATTCAAGGTCAGGATGGATGGTGCTATGGGCAGTCTGTTCTGGTGAGTGATGTAGATGCAGAGGCTTTGGACTAGGTGAGCTTTGGAGGTGCATTCCAACCCAACTGATTCTATGATCCTCATCACATCCTCTCATTGTATTTATAGCAAGTGCTACATGAATCAACTGCCAATAGGAAGACTACAGTCTGAAAAATCAGCATCTCACATGACTTCTGCCATAGCACGAACTGTACACGTTCCTGAATCAGTGTGAGAACAGACCAGTTACCAGTATGTATATCAACAGGCTAGCTACCAAACGCTCTTTGTTTTTCCACAGAGTACACTGGCATGAAGCAGGGGCAGTACAAACCCTCTTAACAATCTGATTTCTGCTAGCCTATCTTTTGATCAATAGGTTTGACAGTCAAAGGTAAGTTCAGAGAGTGCTTAGATAATTATTCTTCTGCAGCTCTAGGATTACAACTCCAAATATCAGACTGAACAGAGGCAGTAAAGGCCCAGCAGTAAGGTCTGAAAGACAGTAATTAAGCCTAGTGTAAATTACTGAAAGACAGTAATTAAGCCTAGCCTCATTTGTACCACTGAGAACTTCCATCAAGACATTTGACATGAGCACAGTTTATACCTAATTTATGTCAAAATAATCCTTGATTTATAGTTTCATTTTTCTTGATCTCTATCCTCACTCTGTATCAGTAAGCACAGCTATGACAAAGCACAGCTAAAGGAAACCAAAACTGAGATGCCATTAAAAATGCCTTGTACAGTTTATTGCCATACTCAAAGGTAGCTTGCTCTGGAGAGTTCAAAGCTGAGATGATTAGATTTTAGCCTTCTGGCAATGCATAAAATTTCTACCCTGAAATGGAGAAATTGTGAAATAAACAAAAATTCAGGAAAGTTTTATGAGAGGTCAAATCCATTACAGCTGTCATCTCACCACAGGAAAAGTCCTTTAAGCCCGTGTTCTCACCTGGTAGCTTTCACTACAGAGCTGTTTGTGATAGCAGCAGAAATAGGGAGTATATGCCTTCTCAGAACACCCTTTTGTCTTGATTACAGGTCTGCAGATGTTAGGCAAGGATAGCAATTCTAATGCTGAAAGTCTGTGGATTTTAAAAATGGCTACAACCTACAGATAAAAAATGGTTCATTTTGTTTGAGTCACATCACTGACTTCAGGTCAGACACTCTAAACGTATCTCTGTCATCTGCCTTGTAAACCCCACACAGCACTACCACATTCACACCACAGTTTAGTAAGCTATCACTGGTTTTACACAAGGAGTATTACAGAATCCCAGAATTATTTTGGCTGGGAAAGACCTCTGAGCTCATCCAGCCCTGCCGGTGACCTGACATCACCACATCAGACAGATTAGGGCAATAAGTGACACAGCCAGTCTTTTCGTAAATGTCTCCAGGATGGGGACTCCATCACTCCCCTGGGCAGTCCGTTCCAGGGTCTGATCTCCCTCTCTGTGAGGAAGGACTTCCTAACATCCAACCTAACCCTCCCCTGGGGCAGCTTCAGGACCTGCCCTCTCATCCTGGTGCTAGTTGCCTGGGAGAAGAGCCTGACCCCTACTTGTCTACAACTTCCATTCAGGTAGCCGTAGATAGGGATAAGGACCCCATGAGTCTCCTCCAGGCTGAACACCCCTAGCCTCTCTTCATCAGACTTCCCTCCCAGCCTCATTGTTCCTTAGGATCCACTCCAGCTCCTCAATCTCTTTCTTGAAGCAAGGGATCCAGAACTGCCCCCAGTTCTCCACGTGAGGCCTCACCAGTGCTGAGTACAAGGGGAGAATTACATCCCTAGTCCTGCTGGCCACACTAGTCATGATACAAGCCAAGATGCCATTGGCCATTTGTGCCACCTGGGCACACTGCTGGCTCCTGTTCAGCCAATTGATGACCAGCAGCAACCAGACATCAGGAAACTGAAAGAAAAGGTCTAATATCTAATCTCACAGATTAAGAGGACTGGGGCACCATCATTGCCTTGTGGAATGTCTGTCCTGCTTGTATTGATGGCCATACTGATATTGAAAGACAACAAACTTCAAATTGTCCTGTGCTTTGCATCTTTACTTATACAAAGTGGGTAGGCTTTCACGGAATCATAGAATCCTCATGGCTGGAAAGGACCAACAGATTTAGTCCTCACCTCAACATCTTCCTAACCTCAGGTAGAAAACATCCACTGCTTTCCCCTGATCCCCACTAGGTGAGTTCACATGATCATAGAAGGAGATCAGGCTGGTGAAACAGGATTTGCCCTTCAATGAACCCATGTGAGCTGGGCCTGATCCCCCTGTTGTCCTTCACTTGCCGCATCATCACCCCTAAGATGAACAGTTCCATAATCTTCCCTGGTACTAGAGCCAGGCTGGCAGATCCATGGATCCTCCCTTCCACCCTTCGTGTAGATGGGTATCACATTGGCAAGTTTTCAGTCGTCCAGGACTTCCCCTGTTAACCAGGACTGCTGATAAATGATGAGAGTTCTACTGCTAGCTGCCTTCAGCACCCTCAGGTGGATCTCACCACATCACTCACCAGTCCTTCCCTGTTTGTAAACAGCAAGTCCAGCAAGGCCCTTCCCCTGGTGGGTTTGCTTACCAGCTGAGTCAAGAAGTTACCTTCCACACACTCCAGGAACCTCCTGGACTGTTTCCTCTCTGCTGTGTTATATTTCCAGCAGATGTTTGGTAAGTTGAAGTCCCCCACAAGAATAAGGGCTTGTAATTTTGCAGCTTGAGCCAGTTGACAGTAGAACAACTTATCAACATCCTCATCCTTGTCAGGTGGTCTGTAACAGACTCCCAACAGGATAACTGCTTCCTTGTCCTTCCTCTTCTTTACCCACAAACATTCCACTGCACCATCACACTTGTTGACTTCCAGGTAGTCAAAACACTCTCTGATATAGAGAGCTACTCCATCACCGTTTTTATCTTGTCTGTTCTATTTGAAGAGTTTATAGCCATCTATTGCAGCACTGCACTCATGAGATTCATCCCACCACATTTCCGTAGTGGTGCCTACATTGTAACAGTTGTGGTGCACAATGTCCTCTAGTTCCTCCTGTTTGTTGCCATGCTGCATTGTGTTAGTGGAAATGCACTTGAGCAGGACTAACAACTTAATCCCTAGCAACTACCTGTCACCGTTAGGATCAACTCTAGCAAGCCCAGTTTTATCCCCTGCCCCCTTTGAACTTAAAGTCCTTTCAGTCAGCTCAGCTGCAAAGATTCTTTTCCCCCTTTAGGACAGATGGGTTCCATCTGTTGCTCACAGACTCTGTGCAGTGTAAAGACTCCCATGCTCAAACCCCCAAAATTCTGTTGGTGGCACCATTCTCTCAGCCACCTGTTAACCAGGTGGATCTTCCTCTTTCAGTATTCTTCCCTGTCACTCAAGGAATTGAGGAAAAAAAACCACTTGGGCTCCTGAGCCCTCGAGCAATCTTCCCAGTGCCCTGAAATCTTTTCAAATGATTTTCAGATTTCTCTTTGTTGCATCAGCATTACCAGCCTGGATAACCAGTAGTGGGTAATAATCTGATAAATGTACCAGACCAGAGTGTTCCTTAGTAATATCTCTGACCCTGGCCCCAGGAAGGCAGCTGACTTACCTATGGACTGGAT
Source organism: Upupa epops (assembly GCA_013397515.1). Taxonomy (NCBI): domain Eukaryota; kingdom Metazoa; phylum Chordata; class Aves; order Bucerotiformes; family Upupidae; genus Upupa; species Upupa epops. The sequence continues at coordinate 12,886 of VZRI01006157.1, forward strand.
CTGGTTGGCATATGGGTCCTTTCGTTCTTCTCAGAAGGAAGTCACAATTACCATCCTTTTTTTTCTAGTCTTAATGCATGGGGGAGACCAACTCACCCTGGGTGACCCCTGTTAGGCCTTCATTTCCATCATCATTTTTTTGTCCCTCAGTCTCTAGAGCCCTGTACTTGTTGTGCACTGACAGCTCGGTGGGGGGAGCAAGGCTGAAAAGGGAGTGGCCTGCCTCTCCAAGCAGGGACCTTTTTTCCATTTCCCCATATCTCTTAGGTCATCTCCTCTTACCTGGTGGTAAGGGAGGAGGGGATCTTCTCTTCTTAACGGACCTTCAACCTGCTGCCCTCTCCTCAAGGATAGTAGGGTCTGACTCCACCAGTTTATCTCCCTCTTGATCTCCCTTATTGTCCTCAGCCTTTCAACCTCATCTTTTGGTTGTGCTACCTTAGCAGAATATGTTATACTTAACCACAATTACTGCTAAATACACAGTGCTCAGAAATGAAAAGTACGCAAACATATCCAGTTTGTTATTGTTTTATTAGACCAAAACAGAGATAAAGCAGCATAAAATGAAACAAA
>VZRI01006158.1:1600-63522 GCA_013397515.1 Upupa epops
TCTGCTCTGGGCACAGGATGAGAGAATTTGGCCTGTTCAGCCTGAAAAGTAGCACCTTCTAGCTACCTTCCAGTCCCTGCAAGATGCTGTCAGAAGACTGGAGAAGACTGTTCCCAAGGGCAGTAAATGACAGGATGAGAGGTCACAGTTTGAAGCCAGAAAACAGCACAGCGAGCCTGGACATTAAGAAAAAGTTGTTGAGGGTGAGGAATCCCTGGAACAGGCTGCCCAGAGAAGATGGTGGAGGCCACAGACCTGGAGCCATTCAAGGTCAGGCTGGCTGGGGCTCTGGGCAATCTGGTAAAGTTAGAAATGGCCCTACTTGGTGTATGGAGGTTGGACTAGATGATCTTCAGTGTTTGCTTCCAACTCATTCTATGATTCTGTGGTTCTCAAGACCCTTCTGCCTTTCATTCTCAGTTTCGCTCAGGGTTGTGTTACCAAACACTCATCTTAGTGACCAGTGCTTACCAAAGTCTCCATCATTTCAGCAGCCTCCCAATGTATAAGCAATAAAGTCCTGCCAGAAAAATGGAAATAAGTGCTAAAACAGCTCCAGAAACCGTGCAGGAGTGAACCATGCCTGACACACCTGAAAGTACTTCTCTGGACCTGGAGCACTCTCACTATGACATCCACAGATGTGGGCTGCAACCACCTCATGTTAGTTCCTGCATCTGATACAACTTAGCTCCCAGATTTCTTCTGAACATACCAAATTAGGCAGAAAAATCAAGTAATTGGATAATTCAAATCTGTGGGTTTTTTCCCCCCTTGGAGTCCCTGCAGTCAGCAGAACAGGGTCAAAGCAGACTTCAAAGTTGCTGGCTGCAGTGGCCTGTATAATGTGGATAATTTGAGCAAGGTAGGAAAAAATCCATAGGAAGTGTAGTATCTGTTTGCAACACACAGACTCAACTCACTTACAAGTAAGTAACAATCAGGATAGGCAATCCTCACTTACTAAAATTCTTTATTTCTACACAGTACTCTCTCAAACAACACAGAAAAGCATATTCTCACAGTATTCCTGTGAACTACCCCAGGTTTACATCTTCAAAAATAGCAGAATAGTGGTTAAACCAAAAAAGAAGGACAATTCCTCTCTAGATAATCAGGGGTTGGCTTTTGTCATTCACACTGGTACTTCTGCTGCACAGAAGTAACCAGCAACCACACAGAGATTAAGTCCTCATTCTCAGCTGCACGTTCAAATACACAGGTTTTGGTATACATCACATCAGCCATTTCAAATTTTCACGCAATTCACTTGTGAATTATCCAGCATCCCTGAAATCAGCATGTCCTCATAGCACCTCTGTAAAATAGAGATATGTGGCAGCCGCACTCCAGCGACTCTATAAGCCAGTACAAGATGCAGACAAACCTCCTCTGGAAGATGCATTAGTAACTTGATAATACTCCATTTTTCTGCATGTATTCATAGATATTTCTTAGAATAGTCAACACCCCACACTAAAGTCCATGATGCAAGTACCTGAGCTGTTCTATGACACAAAACGCTTTATGGAGATTAAAGGGTTCCACTTGAAAACATAATCTGACACAATTACAGTGCAAATACCAGCAAATTGCTGCTTCTGGTGAAGGGGCTGAAAGTGGCTGGCATGGGACAGGCTTGAGGCACTGGTACATGATCTTTGCACACTGAATTTACTCAGAAGCTCTGAAGGTTGGATTTGGCTGGGAGCAGACATAAACAGGAACAGTGACAGTGTGGTGCATTTAGTTAGATATGCAGGTTTTTTCAAAAAACGCTTCCTCAGAATGCCAGAGACTCACACAGCTCCAGACTACACTGCCCACAGCTTTCTTATTTCCCCTCCTCTTTACAAGTCCACTGGTTTCCACTCTCCTCTTTCCCACAGTCTTCAGGAGAATTCCCCATGCTGCTAAGTACTAAACTCTGTCTTTAAAAGGATAAAAATATCCCGACCAGAGAGGAATGAATTCTCTTGCAAACATGGCTCAACCCCTGTTACCTTTATTATTCTGCAGCAATTTGCCTTGGAGTCCATCATCTGCCCTATTAAATTCCCAACAACCTTTTTTAAGGTTTCCTATGACTTAGCATTGTATCTGAGTTGGACAAAGGCAGTGAGCAGAACAGGGAAACAGAGTCACTAAATCACAGCATGGTAGGGGTTGGAAGGGACCTTTGGAGATCATCTAGTCCAACAACCTCTGCCAAAGACAGGATCACTTAGGGCAGGTCACACAGGAACATGTCCAGGAGGGTTTTGAAAGTCTCCAGAGCAGGAGACTTCACAACAGAGCCTGTTCCAGAGCTCTATAACCCTTACAATAAAGAAGTTTCCTTGATGTTGAGGTGGAGCCTCTTGTGCTCTAACTTGTACCTGTTGCCTCTCATCCTAACACATAAAACCGCTAAAAAGAGATTGGCCCCTTCCTCTTGACACCCATCCCTCATACATCTACAGAAATTAATAAGATCCCTCTCAATCTTTTCCTCTCCAGACTAAACCGTCACAGTTCTCTCAACCTTTCCGACAGGAGAGGTGTTTGAGTCCTTTAATTATCCTCATAGTCCTCTGCTGTATTCTCTCCATCAGTTCCCTCTCTTGAACTGGGGAGCCCAGAACCAGGCACAGTATTCCAGGTGTGGTCTCATAAGGGTAGGACAGAGGAGAAGGAAAACCTCCCTTGACCTGCTGGACACACCTCTCCTGATGCACCCCAGGATACCACTGGCCCTGCTGGCCTTAAGGGCACACTTTCTGTCCACCGGGACTTCACTGTCTTTTTCCATGGGGCTGCTTTTCAGCAGAATNCCGCCACAGTTCTCTCAACCTTTCCGACAGGAGAGGTGTTTGAGTCCTTTAATTATCCTCAGAGTCCTCTGCTGTATTCTCTCCATCAGTTCCCTCTCTTGAACTGGGGAGCCCAGAACCAGGCACAGTATTCCAGGTGTGGTCTCATAAGGGTAGGACAGAGGAGAAGGAAAACCTCCCTTGACCTGCTGGACACACCTCTCCTGATGCACCCCAGGATACCACTGGCCCTGCTGGCCTTAAGGGCACACTTTCTGTCCACCGGGACTTCACTGTCTTTTTCCATGGGGCTGCTTTTCAGCAGAATAACCCCTAATACATACTGGTGCCTGGTGCTGTTCCTCCCCAGGTGCAGAACTCTGTAACTACACTTAGCCTTGTCTAACTTCATTAGATCCTCCTTTGCTCAGCTCTCCAGCCTGTCCAGATCACACTGAATGGCAGCAAAGCCTTCTGGTGAATTAGCCAATCCTCCCAGTTTTGTATAATCAGCAAATTCTCGTATCTCCTCATCCAGGCTGATGCTGCTGATGTTCATCAGGACTGGGCCAGGTATTGAGCACTGGGGATCACCACTGGCCACAGGCCTCCAAGTGGACTCTGAACTGCTGATGACAACCCTCTGAGCCCTGCTGTTTAGCCTATTCTCAATCCACCTCACAGTCCAATCGCAGTCAGCCCCCTCTGATGTTGCAGGCTTGCTTCTGACTCCATCTCATGAGTGTTTCACAGTGGGACTAGGGCCAGCAGACACTCAGTGATCTTCAGGCCACAATATCATCTCAGACAGGAATACAACAGATCCCCCACTCTCTTGTTTGCAAAGGGTTTAGGAGATTGGTATTTATCTCTCTCTCTTATCAGAGGCTCTTCTCAGTCTCTCAGTGGCAGAGTACACAGGATCTACTGTCAGGTCTCTGGTGGAGGCGAAGGCACCATGATGCTGGCCACATGGGGCAATGTCTGCCGTGGAAAACAGGCCTACTTCAGGGGCCTGCTACAGGGCCTTCTCTCTTTCATTCTCCCCAGTGGTTAAGGCTCCAAGGGAGGGAAAGGGCCATGAGCTGCCCAGCATCTTCAAAGGCGATCCAGCTGAGAGAAGAATGTGTGGGCAGGGGGAGTTCTCTGGCAGAGAGACAGGAGGAAAAGGGCAGAAGGCAGGAAGTCCACTCCCTTTTACAGACTGCGCTCACCAATCACCTGCCAGGGCCACACACCGACCCAGCACTCTGCCGAGAAAGCTACCCCCAGCTCCAAAACAAAATGCTCTTTTGGCACAAAAATCAACACCTGAAAGTGGGGCAATTTTCAAACTATAACAGAGTGCTTTCTCACTCAAAGTAAAACCAAGAGCAGCCAGGGAAGACTCTGAGCCAGGGTGGGGTTAACTCCTGAAAAGAAAAGCTCAAGCAGCATCAGAAAAAACTTCTTGCACTGAACAAATGGCAAAGTCTTTAAGACACCTCTCAAAGCAGAAATCCACTGCAAAACAGAGCAGTGGCACTGAGGGGTAGGTATGGGAGCCAACCTTGTGAGCTAGACTCACTGGTTGTGCTGTGCCTTTCCTTTGCACAAGTGCTGTCCTGGACTTTGTCCTCACCAACAAGGAGGGACTGGTGAGTGATGTGAAGCTCAATGGCAGTCCCAGCTGTAGTGACCATGAAATGGTAGAATTTAAGATTGTTAGGGTACCTAAGAGGTGCCTAATAAGCTTGCAACCCTGGACTTCAGGAGAGCTGACTTCACCCTCCACAGGGTATCATGGGATGAAGCCCTGGAGGGAAAAGATGCTCAAGAGAGCTGGTTGTTATTCAAGGACCAACTCCTCCAAGCCCAGGAGCAGTGCATTCCAAGAAAGAAGGCAGCAGGCAAGAGTGTCAAGAGGCCAGCATGGATTACCAAAGTGCTCCTGAACTTTCTTGGGCACAAGAAGAAAGTGGAAGCAGGGACAGGCTGACTGGGAAGAGTACAGAGGACTTCTCAATGCAACTAGGACACAGGTTACAAAAGCAAGAGCAGAGACAGAATTAAATGCGGCCAGGGGGATACAAAGAAAAAAGAAAGGCTTCTTTGCATCCATCAGTAACAAAAGCAAGGCTAGGGATGACAGAGGGCTTTTCTGGAGGGAAAATGGAAACCTGATCACAGGTGATACAGAGAAGGCTGAGGTGCTTCATGACTTCTTTGTCTCAATCTTCAGTTGCAAAGACTCTAGCCACCCCACCCAAGTCCCAGTAGAAACAGAGAGAAGGATGATCCAATCACTTTCAGTAAAGATCAGGTTCAAGACCACCTGAAGAACCTAAACATGCACAAGGTCATAGGGCCTGATGAAATCCAACCACAGGTCCTGAGAGAACTGGTAAATGAAACTGCCAATCCACTAGCCATCATATTTAAAACATCATGGCAGTCTGGTGAAGTTCCTGCTGACTGGAAAAGGGGCAACATCACCCCCATCTTCAACAAAGGAAAAAAGGAAGACCCTAGAAACTATTGGCCAGTCAGCCTCACCTCTGTGCCTGGCAACAGCATGCAATAGATCCTCCTAAAGGCCCTGCTGAGGCATCTGGAAAATGAAGAGATGATCGGTAACCAACAGGGCTTCATCAGAGGCACATCATGCCTAATTAATTTCATGGCCTTTTATGATGGTGGCACAGCACAAGTGGACAAGGGAAGAGCAGCTGACATCATCTCCCTGGACTTGTGTAAAGTGTCGGACACTGTCCCGCACAACATTCTGGTCACCAAACCGGAAAAACATGGACTTGATGAATGGACCGAGCTGTGTGGTACAGTGTACACGCAGGAGTGAAGGGAGGCCGTCCAGAGGGACCTGGACAGGTTTGAGAGCTGGGTCAGTGCCAACCTCATGAGATTCAACAAGGCCAAGTGCAAGGTCCTGCACCTGGGTCGAGGCAATCCCAGGCACAAGTACAGGCTGGGTGGGGAACTGACTGAGAGCAGCCTTGAGGGGAAGGACTTGGGGGTGCTGGTCAACAGAAAATTCAGCATGAGCTGGCAATGCTCGCTTGCCGTCCAGAAAGCCAACCGCATCCCGGGCTGCATCAAGAGAAGTGTGACCAGTAGGTCGAGGAAGGTAATGATCCTCCCCTGCTCTCTCTTCTGCTCTCCTGAGACCCCATCTGGAATACTCTGTCCGGTTCTGGAGTCCTGTTGGAATATGTCCAGAGGAGGGCCACAAGGATGAGTGGAGGGCTGCAGCACCTCTCCTATGGGGACAGCCTGAGAGAATTGAGGCTGTTCAGTCTGGAGAAGAGGACACTCCAGGAAGATTTGATCTTCCAGCACCTGAAGGGTTACCTACACGAAATCTGGGGAGGAACTGTTTACAAAGGCTTGGAGTGGTAGGACCAAGTTTCAACCATAGTTTCAACCTGGAAGAGAGGAGGTTTAGACTAGAAGTCAGGAGGAATTTTTCTTCACCATGAGGGTGCTGAGACATTGGAGCAGGTTGCCCAGAGAGGTTGTGCTGCCCCCTCCCTCGTAGTGTTCAAGGCCAGACTGGATAGGGCCTTGAGCACCCTAGTCTAGTGGCAGGTGTCCCTGGTCATGGCAAGGGAGTTAAAAACTAGATGAACACTGAGGTCCCTTCCAACCTGAACCTTTCTATGAAACTATGAATCTGATAAAAACAATGTTTTGTCTCTCTTTCCTTGTTAAAAAAAAGAAGCAAAGGCTGTTTCTAGCCCTTCCTAAGTGCACAGATATTAAAACTAATTCATTCATCTAACCTATGTTGCACCTTTTGAAAGTTAACTGCTTCTAAGGTTAAATAATTACTGAAGGTAATCAGCATTTGAAACCTTCCCCATTATCCCAAGTCTCTCTTCCTGCAGATCTTACACCCAGCTGCTCCTCCCAAATTAAAAGGGCACCCATTAACAGTAGCATCTTCATCCTCACAAAGGCAACCTGAAGCCCAAAGGGCACCAACAGCAGGTGCCAAGACAGACAGGCTTCATGTTCCCAGGGCCAATCTGTCTGAATTTGACCAAAGGAGGTACCTAATCAAAAAGAATGGAGAATATTGCCAGTGTTACTAACCTCATAAAAACCCAACAGTCAATTACAAAACAGAGTTCAGCTGCACTTCCAGTAGGTCTTTAACACAAAGGCCAAGAGATGACACTGCTCCTGGATTTAGCAGCTATTAAATAACTTGCATTTTCAAATCTCCACCTGCAGTCACTTACACACACTCAGAACCAGCACTCAAAGCAGTCATTATGCCGCCTGACTGAGACATACAGAAACACATCCAACAAAAATAGAGAGAAATCCTAGACATCAAGTTCTTGGCTGCTCATAAAGAAATCACTAATGCACATCCCTGGAATGTTGGTTGCTTGCCCACAAGGTACCGTAGGAAGTTTAGGGGTTTAAATTTTCTTTATCCTTACTATCTGATATGGACAAAAGACCCAAGAAAGTGAGATCTGCTGTCTAGAGGTAGAAGAGCGGTGGCACACGCAAACCTCTCCCTCAGCTGGGCCAACCCCTGTTTCTTCACTTGCGTAAGCAAAGTTTAATCTTCCGTTCTGTGCCCAGTTCATGGCGGTGGCAAAGACAACCATTAAAAATCCAACTGACAACTCTAAGAGTGGTTTTAATCAGCATGAAAACTGCTGCAATAGCACCTTCCCCAGAGCAAGGGTGCTCCTGCACAGCAGAGCTCTCTGGATGAATTCCCTTGCAAAGTACAGAGAACCAACTCAAGCAAGGCATCTACACAAGCTGTCTTGAAACACAGAAAAAGATGGACAGCATATTTATATAAACAAGCTTATGAAATTAAGGGGAATCCTTGCACCATACAGGCCATGGAGGTTTATTATCTGGTGTCACACAGATTGTTGCTTCCTAATGAAATATGCATGGGCCTGGGTAACGTAGAACACCTGCACTGGGGGGAATAGAGCACAACATGCAGTTCTCAGGCAACTAAACCCAGAAGGCAGCTGCCTCCAAGACAGGAGGCAAACAGCTACTGCCACACTTGCTACATCCCAGGTCACCTGGCTTACTACAGAGCACAAATGGGCAAGGTTACAATTAAATTACACAGTTTAAATAGTTAATTAGGGTTGGAAGGGATTCAAGCACAACACAGATTACTGAAAAGCGTAACTGCCTAAAAGCCTAAATTAACTCCACAAACCCTCATCCAGACGAGTCTAGAACATCTCCAGAGAAGAGGACTCCACAATCACCCAGTCCAATGCTTCAAAACCCTCGTCATAAGGACGTTTTCCTCATACTGAGGTGAAACTTCCTGTGTTCAAGCTTGCATCCCTCACCCCTGGTCCTGTCTGACACAATTGAGAAGAGAGTCTTCCTTTCTTCTTAACCCCGAGCCCTCATGGTTTTACAGACAGTAATAAAATCCCCTCACAGCCTTCTTTTATCCAAACTAAAAATTCCCAGTTTTCGCAATCTCTCTTCATACAGCAGTTCCAGACCCCAATCATCCTCACAGCTTCGCATTCAACTCTCTCAATTAACTCTCTATCCCTGTTGGATAGACCAGAACCGGACACAGTATTCCAGGCCTCACTAAAGGGGTAGAAGAACTTCCCTCAATCTGCTAGCCACACTCCTCCTGATCCATCCCAACACCCTACTGGCCTTCTTGACCACAAGGGCAATCGCTGATCCAGTCTGAGTTTGTTAACCACAAAGCGCCGAGATCCCTCTCCCTAGGGGTGCTCTCTAGCTGGTCACTGCCCAACCTGTACTGATGCCTCCCATTATTCCTTCCCAGGTGAAGGACTCGACATCTGCTGTGGTAAAACCTCATTCACTTCCTCTCAGCCCAACTCTCCAGCCTGTCCAAATCTTCTTGAATAGTTGAACAGCCACTGGGTGAATCGGCCAACCCACCCAGTTTGGTGTCATCAGCAAACCTGCTGAGCAGACCCTTTATTCCATCATCAATATCATTAATGAAGATCCTGAACAGCACTGGGCCCAGGACTGATCCCTGGGGGACACTGCTAGGTACAGGTCTCCAGCTAGACTCTGCACCATTAATCACCTCTCTCTGGGCTCTGTTGTATGATTCTATCAAAAGCCCTCTTAAGATCAAGGTAGACCACTGGTCTTTCTTCATTCACCCATTTAGTTACAACATCATAAAAGGCTATTAAATTACTCAAACATCACTTCCGCTTTGTAAATCCACACTAACTGCTATTACCCTCAAATCCTTTATATGAATGAACCAGTCCATCGTTTCTCAGGGAGGTGGTGGAGTCTCCATACCTGCAGGTATTTAAAAACCGTGTAACCATGGTGCTTCACACCCTGCTAGAGGTCAGTTTGTGGTTTTTATAATCACGTATTTGAGGGGTTTGTTGGTGTGGGGATGATTGGACTCGGAGATCTAGGAGGTCCTTTCCAACCAGGATTATTCTGTGATTCTTTTCCAAGGACTGAGGTGAGACTGACTGGTCTATAGTTGCTCAGATCTTCCTTTTTACCTTTTCTGAAGACTGGAGTAACTTTAGCTTTCCTTCAGTCCTCAGGTAACTCTCCTGTTGTTCATGATTTCCCAAAAAACAACGGAGAGTGGTTTAGCAACAACATCAGCCAGTTCTCTCAATACTCAGGTGTATCTTGTCAGGCCCCACAGACTTACCTTCAGTTTGTGCAGTTGATCTTTGATCAACTACTCATTAACTGTTAGAAAATAGTCTTCTTTTTTACAAGTTATCTCACCTGCCTTCAGGGGCTGGAGTTCAAGAGAGCTACTCACGGAAGTAAAAACTGAAGCAAAAAACTTGTGAAGCAATTCTGTCCTGTGTGTGTCATCAGTTATCAGGGCTCATTAAGCACCTCATTTAGCACACACTTCCTCTATTCTTGCTTTTACTATTAATGTATTTATAGAATCCTTTATTATTCTATTTAACTTCCCTAGCTAATTTTAACTCCAACAGGGCTTCTGCCCTCCTTATGGCCTTTTCACAATGTCCCAGCAATTTCTCTATAAACCTCCCATGTAAAATGTCCCTTCTTCCACAAACTATAGGCTTGCCTCGTGATAGACTTCCTTGAGAAGTTCCTTACTCAACCACACAGGTCTTCCAGCCCATCTACCCAATTTATTTTGCAGTGCAATACACATTCTTTGGGCTTGGAGGAAATGGTGTTTAAACATTGACCAGCTATCTTGAACTCCTTTACCCTCCGGTATTTTAGTGCAAGGGATTCCAGCAAGAAAATCTTTAAAGTGTGAAGAATTATCTTTAAAAAAAAACCAAGGTAGTAATCCTACTTATTAGCCTGCTTTTACCCTGCAGTACACTGAACTCTGCCATGTTATGACCACCATCACCTACAGTATTCCCAACCTTAATATCCCAAATCCTTTATTTGTTCGCACTAGGTCAAGTAGTGCGCCCTTCCTCATCGTTACTCCTACTGTCTGTATCAAAAAATGATCCCCACTGCACTGCAAAAACCTTTTGGACTGAATATGCCTAGCTATGTGGGCTTCCCAGCAGATGTCAAGGTAATTAAAATCATCCATGTGTACTAAGGAGTGTGCTTTAGTACGGCCACTTTCAATTGAATATAGAAGGCCTCATAGACCACTAAATCAAGAGTGTTGATAAGAGATGCCCAGAACAATTTCACCTCCTTTCACATATCTCCTAATTCTCACCCAGAAATTCTCTACCTGTTCTGACTTATGATCCAGCTCTTCCCCCTAAATTACAATCTGCAAACCTTCATCGCTCCTTTACATAAAGAACAACACTGCTGTCTCTCTTCATTAATCTGTTCTCTCTGAACAACACATAGCTTGTTCATGACAGTATTCCAGTCGTGGGAGCTATCCCACCATGTGTCAGTAATTGCTTTTTGATCATAATCATGTCATCTTACCCAGATTTCTAACTTATCCTGCTTGCTTCCCATACTCCATGCATTAGTATATAAGCACTTCAAAGAAGGACTTCCTTCCAACCAGTTAATAAGCATCATTTTATTAAAAACATCTAAAATCTAAACTGGCCTACCAGTGATGGGAGTGAAGCATTGATTAAACAACTCTGTTATAACAGGATTCCGATTCCCGTAGCAAGGATCTTAGATAATAAACAAGGGGTTTAGGGGTTGCCTATAAACACGCCACAGATGGCACACAGACACACCACCCGGCACTGATCCCCAAGCCTGAAGGTACTAAGCAATGTCTCACTGCTACTACAAAGGTTAATTCAGTGTTGATGACATTTCTGAGAACCAGAATGAGACCACAAAAGTCTTTTTTTCAATTAAGACAACCAGATGGTAACAAGTTTCAGTTTAGCACAGCACAGCCTGCTTTGGATTTCAAACAGCTACCTTAAAGTCAAGGTCTGTACACCCAGATTCTGAGAATTCAGCTCTCTCACCTTGTTGTTTCCTGTGGGTTCAGAAATAGTAAGGAATTATTAAACACAGCTGTCAATAACTACAGCAGCTTCAGGTCTCACTAGGTGCCACAGGGTCCTCCATGCTTTCAACCTAAGTGGCAACTGTGGGCACAAAGCACCAATCTGCTCAGCGCACAACCTGTTCTTAATGAGAGCTAAAGCTTCCACCGATTGCAGAGGAAATTCCCAGCTATTCATTACAAAGGCTGTCAGTTGGTACTTATACCCTGTGGTCCCACACTAAAAGGATCCCTCAGTGCACATATCAAAGTGACGTAGAGAAAGATTATTTTTTTCCAAAGCATTTCTCTCCTGTGTTGCTTCATCTCATGTGCAAGAATCCCTGTCCCTTGGGATCTTTCAAAACACTCCTAGGTCTCAAGGACAGAAGAAGTTATCTTCTCATAATGCCCTAAGCTTCACACGTCGCCTCTTGCTTGGGTACCAACTGGAGAGCCCACTCCTCCTCTTTTGATCACTCACTAGACAGAAGAAAGTGCTTTGCTGCAGTCTCCTTCCATGCCATTATGGTTACTTTGAAGAGGTCTGCTTCCTTGTTATTCCTGTCTTAACACAGCTACACCATAAATGACTGTAACATAAAGGCAGAGCAGGAGACAGCTTTACAGTATTTCAGCTACTTGGTGTTATGCCTGTGCGAATGTTCTTTGCCTGCACTACTGGAACTGTCTATCTCACATCCATCCATCATGGGACAAGAGTGCTCAGGCTCAACTGCCCTTCAGTGCCCAGCACACTGTAAACCTACACCTATCTCAGCTCAGGATAAATTGCTCTGTTAGCTGTGCCCAAGAAGAAACCTCTCTACTCCTTTTTTTAGTGACTTCTCCTTTCCTCTGCACACTGAGAAAGCAGCCACTTGCTAAGTCTGCAAGACAGGGAGGCAGCACAGATTTACCCCTCCTCTCCCAGCTGGTATGAGGGGCCCTTTCACGTATAGAACAACAGAAATATTAAATTTTATGTATGTGGGGCCACATCTGGCCATAACATCACTATGGCAACACATGCTGTACACCTCCCAGTACCAGCAGAGTTCAACACGCTCCCATGAGTATCAGCAATATGATTTCAAGACCATGGAATCTGAGAAGCAGAGACACCATCTCTTGCAGCACAGTCAGGGCTGTGGTACTTTCAAATGGCTGCTGAGGTATTCTCGTTTTGCTGCAGAAACTAATTCTGAGGGGCAGCAAAGTGCCAGAGGCTGATCACTATGAAAGACCTTGGAGGAAGTGGAACAACAAACCTCTCTCTTGTTTTAGCTAGTCTATCACAGACAACTTGACACAATGCTGTCTGTTACACAGAGGCTTGCAGACCTCTCACCTGTTTTTGCTCCCAGAACAGTTCCTTTTATCCCTGTATTGGCATTTTCAGGTACCGATTACCCAGACTCACTGGATCAGATCAGCGAAGGAACCACAGCACTTACTAACACTCTGTTCTTTTTCGCAGCAAGACCCCCACTTGAGGAAATCAGAAAGAACTCTAAGCCCTAAAAGAAGAGATGGTGAGATAGCCACTAAAGGGACTGAGCTCTCTGAATGCACTCAGTAATTTATGACCACACACTCTTATCAATGGTAATTTGGTTTTTATAGACCTGAATCATATGCAAAGCCCCAACACTGATATAAATATTTCCACTAAACAATAATCACTACCTTGAAAAGACTTGGTTTTATGAGTATTCATTAAGTTGCAGTTGACAAATCGCCCCTTAATTGGGTTCTAATTTGAACAAAGCAGTCTCTTATTTATCTATGTAGTAAGTCTATCAAATCCAGCACACACACACCCTGACCCACACAAACACACCCTGCTACAGCAGGCATGGCTAGACAAATGCAAAAACAATGGCCACTCAGCACTGTCAGTATAGCAGGGCTCATTAAGTTACAGAATGTGTTACCAAAATCAGTAATAAACCACTCACTAGGATACCATGCTGGCTTGGGTCCCTTTGTCTCAAAAAAGGAATACCAGGATTTAAGAAGTCAAAAATCAGACAGCGTGGAAAAACTTTCAACTGATAAGAGATTTAAAGACTTTTGACTGTTTATCTAAAAACAACCAAATTAATTCAGTCACGATACAACTTAAAAACTACAAGAGGTCTGGAAATAGGGAACTTCCCTAATTTGTTACCACAGTCATTAGAGGGCATTCACGGAAACCCCAGGAGATAGACCACAGGTGCTTCTACTCAACATTTTCTCAGCCAGGGATTTCACCCTAACACAGTATCAAAAGCTAAACACTCAGCAGGGAACCAAGTGAGATCCACATAAGAATATTCAACATCACAATGTTAAGGAGAGATCAACTACTTCAGTTTACCTAAACCTCTAACAATTCAGGGGTATGGAAAACTTCCTCTGGGAACACACCTTCTATACCTGCTTATGCTAAGAGTTTTGAGGCCCTTTTAAGCTTTACTGGTGGAAATGTCCCAAGTGAAGGAACTTCCAGTCTGATTCTTCACTGTGACCCCCAGCTGCAAAGGAAAGCATCACTGCTGGGACATCACAACACTGCAGATATCTGGTCAGAGGCCAGTGAGTGCTATCAGTGAACAGTAACCATGAGTTCCGCTTTTTTGCTACTAAATCCCAGGTTTGTAAGAAACTCTTAGGGAAATCTGCCCAATCCTGACTCTTCTGTAGTCCCAAATGTCTGCAATAAGGGATGCTTCAACCTACTCACCACCTCAGGAAGTACATACAGGACAGCTCTGTTCTGTTGGAGGACAAATATCCCCCAAATCCCTCAGGGATCCTCAACTGACACCAAAGAGGTAAGGGTCAAGCTGCTCCTTCAGAAGCATCAGCACAACACAACTTGATGCTCACTTCCAAGATGGTAAGAACTGGCGGAACGGGAAACAGAGCATTTTCCAACCGGCTCAAGTGGTGATCTAGCACAGAGCCAGCTCCTACGTACACTCTGACTCAACAAGAAAATATTATGAAAAGGGGGAAAAAATAAATCTTTATTAAAGTATTTGTAAGAGGCTGCCTAGAATGTTCTTTCTTCCCCTCTTATCTGACCCATGATTTGCTTTCCTCTCAACAAGGTTTATTAAGAATTAATTTCTTGATACATGACACCAGCCAGTCTTACAGTCTTACTGTTCACTCTGGGACCCCACTACATTGTCCATATTACACAAGGGTCTTCAAACTAGCAATGTTATTTCCAGCACACAAGAATAGCGCAAGAAACATCTCTGACACCACTGACTCATGCTCCCAAGCACTTACAGTACTGAATAGACACTTCAGCCTCTAATTTCCCACTTCATACATGAGAAGCATTTTCCTATTTTCAAACCCAACCACAAGTTTCAGGTCTTCCCACCAAGCTTTACCTAGAACATAAAATATTAAGTGTTTCTTACATGACCTTATTTGTTTTCATGCACCTCCTAGTCCAAAAGGTCATCTGTAATTTAATATCTCACAAAAATTAGAGGGGACAGGAGAACAAGAGAACTAAAACTCACCTTCACCAGGCACCACGACACTCTCAGTATCACCCAGCTGCAGTATGCAGCCACTCCCAGCCCATCCTTAACCTGTTACCCTGCCTTCCCACCTAAACGCTTGTTTGGAACAAATCACTCTTCTCAGCAGCTGACAGTGTGACACGCTGCTGTTTGTTTCCTTTTGCTTAAACAAGTATTAATTAAACAAAACCCAAGGGTTACCGCTATCTCATACCCACATGTACCTTTTCTTTATGAGATAAGCTTCTCCACTCCATGTCAACCCTCTAGAATAGTCTTCATATAAAGACTACTACAAGACCAATTTATTCCACATATTTTACTCCTTTCTTACTGTAGCTTCTGTTTATCTCTTCTTCCCTACTTTCTTATCACAGAATCACAGAACGATTGAGGCTGGAAAAACCATCCAAGCTCATCCAGCCCAGTCCAGCCCCTAACAGCACCCCAGCAGCCACACCAGGGCACTCAGGGCCACAGCCAGGCTGTCCTCCAGACACAGGGATTCCACCACTGCCCTGGACAATCCAGTCCAGGCTCTGAGCATCCTTTCTGGGAGGAAGGGCTTCCTAACATCCAACCTAACCCTCCCCTGGCAGCTTCAAGCCCTGCTCTCTTCTCCTGGCACTGGGCATCTGAGAGGTCTCCACCTGACTACAACCGCCCTTTCGGAAGTTGGAGAGGGAGAAGGTCCCCTCTGGGTCTCCTCCAGGCTGAACATCCTCAACTCCCTCAGCCTCTCCTCAGCAGACTTTCCCTCCAGTCTCTTCCCCAGCCTCACTGCTCCTCTGTACATTCTCCAGCCCCTCAATCTCTTTCTTGAAGGAAGGGACACAGAACTGCCCCTAGGACTCCAGGGGATGCCTCCTCAGTGCCCAGCATCCAGTACAGGGGGAGAATGATGTCCCTAGTCCTGCTGGCCACAGTATTGCTGACACAAGCCAGGATGCCATTGGTCTTCTGGGCCACCTGGGCACCCTGCTAGCTCCTGTTCAGCTGGCTGTCACCCAGTCCTGCCAGCTCCCTCTCTGTCAGGCTGCTCTCCAGCCACTCATCCACCAGTCTGGAGCTGCAGGGTGTTCCTGTGGCCAAAGTGCAGAACCCTGCCCTTGGCCCTGTTCAACCTCACCCTGTTGTGCTCTGCCCACTGTCCCAGCCCATTCAGATCTCTCTGCAGCATCTTCCTCCCCTCCAGTGGATCGACACTCATTCATTCATCTTTGTAATTCATTTTACTGTCCCACTCCTTACGAGAACTACAGAATTGCGGTGCCCAGCATGAAACAGTGAAAATGAAAATGTCTCACAAGGAGGACATGGGGCACCCGGTATGGCATTAAAAATGGAAGTCAGGCCATGCCCCATCTCAATCCATCTCTAAGCCAAACATTCCTCATCAAGGAACATTTGCTGCTGGTCTTCAAATTGCTTTTAGTTTCTCTTACAGAACCCACAATACACTGATGCCTAATGAACCCAAGTGACCAAACATTTTGAGCCACATGAAGACTATTATCACATTTTATGCACCCTTCACTGACAATAGCCACCGCTGAGCAGCAAAGCTGACAAGCAGACTAGAGGATAAAAGTGTCTTTGGGAATGCTCTGCTCCAAGGTCAGGTCTTACCTGTGAGAGCCCAGGGGACGATGCATGTCCCGGTGGTGTTGCAGCAAGGTTTGGATGTCCCTTATTTATTTCATGTGCAGTGTAAGGGGATGGGGCAGGAGGGCCTGGCTGTCTTGCTACTTGAGTTACCTGTGTAGAGATAAACTGTTAGTAAAACATAGTATTAGTTTATCTAGTCTGTAAAGACAGCGGAATCCTTGTCTTTAAAAAGCAAAACATAGTATTAGTTATCTAGTCTGTAAAGACAGTGGAATCCTTGTCTTTAAAAAGCAGCTAGCAGCACCTGTATAGATAGATATGTATTTATCAAGTAATATATACATGTATCTAAACGAAACACTGTACCAGTTAACTATAGGATTCACAAAACCAGGGAAAGGTAGAAAAAGCTGGAGTTACTAGTGGAAACATGCAAAAACTTGAGGGCTGCCACAGGCAAAGCCTCAAACTCCAAAGTAATCCTTGCATAAGCTTATCTTTCTTCTCAGCTTCTACTAAAAACATATTAAGCAAAATGCTGCAAGATATATTCAGAATTGCTTAGCTTGGAAGGGACCTCATGGATCACCCAGTCCCAACCCCCTGCCATGGGCAGCAACACCTCTCACCAGACCAGGGTGCCCAAAGCCACATCTAACCTGGCCTTGAACACTTCCAGGAATGAGGAGCAGCAACCTCCCTGAGCAAACTGTTCCAGAGCCTCAGCACCCTCCCAGGGAAAAATTTCTGCCTCAGATTTCATCTCATTCTCCCCTCTTCTAGCTTGAACCCAGTCCCCTTGCCCTTTCACCAGAGAACCTCATAAAAAGTCCATCTCCAGCTTTCCTGAAGCCCCTTCAGGGAGTGGAAGCTAAGGTCCCCCCTAGTCTCCAGGCCAAACAGCACAAACTGCCTCAGTCCATTCCCATGGTAGAGGAGCTCCAGCCCTCTAAACATCTCTGGGGCCTCCTCTGGACTTGCTCCAACAGCTCCAGATCGTTTCTATAGCGGGGACTTGAGAACCAGATGCAGGACTCCAGGTGAGATCTCACAAGAGCAGAGTAGAGGGGGGAGAATCACCTCTCTTGACCTGCTGGTGACACTCCTTTTGATCCAGCCCAGCATGCAGCTGGGTCTTCTCATGCACTGCCAGCTCATGTCAAGCTTCTCATCTACCAAAATCCTCATGTCCTTCTCCTTGGGACTGCTCTAAATCCATTCACCCACCAGCATGGACCTGTGCCTGGGGTTATCCCCTCCCAGATGCAGGGCACTGCACTTGGACTTGCTGAATCTCATACAGCTTGCACGGGCCCATCAAGCAATCCATTTGTTAGATCAATGTTCCGCTATTTCAGAGACAAGGATGTCACACAGGACAGTGTCCAATACCCTGCACAGGCCCACAAAGATGACATAGGCTGCTCTACTCTTATCTGTCAATGCTACAGCAGAAGGCCACAAGGTTTGTCAGGCATTATGTACCTTTAATGCCGGCTGTCATCAATCACCTCCTTGTTTTACACATGCATCAGCACAGCTTCCAGGAGGGGCTTGCCAAGCACAGAAGTGAGACTGACTGGCCTGTACTTTCCCATGTCATCTTTTTAAAACTGTGGTTATGTTTCCCCTTTTCCAGTCAGCAGGAAATACACTGGATTGCCATGATATTCACAGCACATGCACTCTACTGCACTCTCCCTAACGAAACAGTGTAAAGGTACTTTCTATAGTTGCCATAGCAAAAACAAAAAAAAGAATCCAAGAAATGAGTTCATTAAAGATCACAAGGAATGCTGGTTTGAACTGTGAAGCTGGAAACTAAACCACATGAAGCCATATGAACCACATTGTCCACGAGACACTTTAGTGCAATACACCAGGTATGTCTGTGGACATTATGCACTAAAATTTGCTTCAAAGTCTAATCATGTCATTGTACCAGCTTGATACCTGGGCAACACCACACCTGGATGGTATCTGATGGGACTCTGCCACTGACATGATCAGGAATAAACTGGAGATAAACTGCAGTGTAAAGTACAGATTTGAACGTTAACAGGTGATAAAGGCAATGAACTTGCTGGAATTGTGTATTTGTTCAGCAATTTTAAGAAAAATCAACCAGGGAGAGCTCTGCTAGCTCATCACTTGTGTTCTGGGATGTTTTTGCCTGCCTAGTGCCCAAGTTCAGGTTTCTGTTTATTAAATGGACTTCTGCAGAATGTAAACTTGGTCTGCGTTTACTGAGGAAGCAAATACCCTTCTTAAATCCAGAGATTCAATTATCTTCCTGAAAAAGGACACATAAAATTACACTTAATTAACTTGCTTTGGCATCACTTTCTTTTATCCTTAGAGTAGCAGCAAGAAGCTAACAATCACTTCAGCATTCCAGAAGCCTTAAACCTGTGTTTTAAAAGGAACTAACAAAAGAACAATGAAAAAAAAGATTGAGCTCTAACTACCTCTTTTCCTTGTGAGCTTAAACCTTTTGTTTTAAGCATCTTTTACATATTTGGGATTATTCATCCCCTTCAAGTACCTAATTTCAGATGCACAGGTGTGTTAATGAAACATGCAGATGAGATGCTTGAGGATGGGGTGATCCTCAGCCCGGCCTCAACTCAGGGAATGCCTGGCCACTACGCAATAGCTTAGCATTCAAAACAGCTCTTTCCATAAACAAACATGCCCATAAAAAGGTCCAGGCTTGGAGAACACCTCCTGCCTTCTCCAGTATCCAGTTTATTCCCCTAGACTGGTGCAAAGAGCTTCCAAGTAGTACTGCCACATCTCAGAAACTGAGCACTGAGTAATGAGCTGACCTCCTGACCCACATCCTGTCCTTGAGAACAGTGGCTGGAGCAGCTAATCCTCCATAAGCTCTTCTCTACAGGATTCTCTCCAACGCAGAAGATCCCTTTAAAGCACACAAAGGCGAATCACAGCACCTCTATGAAATTACTGAGGGGCCACCACCATGTACCATACTGCAGAAAAGCTACCAAATGAACACTCAAAACAGCGAATGATGGAGTCAAGACTAAAAACTTGGAGCAAACAGGCTCCTCAACACCTCCCTTTCCCATTACCTTCTTTACCATCAGTTAGCACTGGACAAGACTGGACAGAGAGAAGGTCATATCTGCTCCAAAAAGACACTGATTTAACACAGACAATTTAGTCTAATCATGCTACAGAACCTCTGCAAAAGACTACACCCAACCAACTTACAAGAACTGCTCTCTGAGCAGGTACTTCACAGTCGCATTCATTTCTAATCAATTCACAACCGGCAGTCAGCAGTATTTCTCGGCTTCTAGAAGTTTATCCCAAAGTATTTTTGTTTCAAGCATCAGCAGTCAAGCCTCCACCATAAATTGCCATCGGGGTTATTTGTGTCTGACCTGCATGTACATGAACCCAAGTCACTCTTCTGATGTTTCTCAGCTCCTGCCTCATGCTGGACTGGAGGAACACATCTGCTTGTGAGCATTCCACAACATTCATTTAGTTTTCAACAGAAATTGGCTCCCATCACTCTGGATGCAGGCACACACAGTGGCCTGGAATATTTAAAGCTGCCTTTGGTGTAGTACCTTTTCTTCCGGAAGACAACATTTTTTCCCTCAAACTCCAGGCCAAAAAGCTTCCTAGAATATATTTCGTAAAAATATTTTACAAATGAAACAATTTTTTTCCCCCTCCTTTTACCCTTACAGATTCCATACATTTGCATCTTAGAGCAGATGTACAATTGCACTAATTTCTTACGATATAAAACAATTCAGAAGCACCACACAAGACTCTGCTTACACAGCTAAACCCAAATCTTTACATCCAAAAGTAGCTCTTATGATACGGCATTCTCCATTACTGACAACAGGAAAATGGTTAAGGGTTCGTTCAGTGAAATTTATTTCCCACTGCAATTTGCCTTAAAGTAATTCTATTTATTTATTAAAAAGAAAAAAAACCATGAAACCAATCCAACCTACCAAGTACTGGAGGTTGGAGTGCACTACCTTTAAAGGTCCCTTCCAACTCATAGTGTTTCGCGGTTCTAGGAAATATCAACATTTTCTACAGTGTCCTATATAAACCAATGATACAGGAAAAGATCTGGTGTTTTCTGCTACTGCAGTAGAATTTTTTTGAGAAACAGATTTGTTGGGAATTTTGAGCATCTCCAAACTTCATTTCATCTGGTAAGTCACACTTCGGCTTTTCCTCACCTCCTGTCTCTATCTAACCTCCATCTTTATCTAACCAAAGCTAGTTTCACCTGTGAGTTGCCCATATCTCAAATGATTCATCCTCCCACCCATGGCATACCACAACCTACACCAAGGCCACTCTGAAGCTCAGTGGGAAGGTACCAGACCATGGACCTCTTACCACAATTCACATATCAGCAAGCTGTGATGTGGAAACCACAGAACATGGCTGAGCAAATAGAACAGTGCCTGGGCGAGGCAGATGGTGCTTGTCACCTCTGGACTTCTGTAAAATCTCTATAAACTCTCTCTTAAAAATCATAAACTAAGGAATGTTTTATCAATTGCAAGTGCAGACCTTAAATGCATGACAATGAAATAAACTGCAGAGCCCCATGATGAATGCATTTGTCAGTACCTCCCATCTCGTGCCTCTTCCATCCTTTTTGCAGGAGTTAGCAAAAAAAAAAAAAATCATAAAAAATAAGCCCACAGCTCAAGTCTGTTGAGCCACTGCTGCCAAAGCCACAAATCTCAACATCTTAAACCCGCATCAGATCTGTATCCCAACTGCCGCGATTCATGGGGACAGCCAGCCACTGCTGGCATGAGCCTCTCTGCTACTAAAGCCCTGCCAAGGTCTCTGCCTTTCTTGAGCCGAGGAGCTCTGGAGAGCACTTTCTCACTTAATCCTATGCAAAGCTCAGTTTGCATCACTTGGCAAAGCAATCCCCAGTAGATCACAAAACCCTCCTCTACAGCTGAAAAAGGAAGGATCCAAAGGCACCGAAGAGCCAGACTTTGCATGTAGAAGAAATGGAGTGATAACCCCATCACCCACCATCAAAATAGACGGGGGAAAGAGAAAACCTTGTACAGCAGCTTCTGTTTTTCTTTAAGCAGCCACCAATAGACACCAACAAGACTGTCTGCAAGATGAGGAGGCAGGAAAAAACTGAAAATACAGCCAGTCACATTTTCACTGATGTGAAAGTCTGTCAGAAAAATCTGCTCTCATACCTGCTAAGTAAAACTATAGACACATAACAAAAAAAGGAATGGATCCAAAAGTGCCCATGATTTCTTCTCACATGATGTCCTACTCACATACAACAAAAAGGGTCTTCATCCAGCATCACTTATTTTATGAGGCAAAAGTGATTTTCTTTATGAGGCTTAATTGTATTGTGTATTTTTATAAGTACACTATTTCTTCATGCTTTCAAAAGCAGATACTCACAGTGCTGTACACAGCGGAGACTGTTGGTGTGAAGATTCGCTCCTCCAGGGGCTGCTGGACAGGACCACGGGGTATTCTGCAGCACAGAAAGTTATGGAGAGCAACATCGAAGGAAGAGTCGTGGTTCGGGTGATCCAGGTAGCCAAGGCAACATCCACCACCGCAGCCAGTCACCTTCCACACTCAGGCAGACACATGAACATCTCCCAGGCACTCACATGCAACAATCCCTTGAGGTTGTCCAAAAGAGGAGCAAAGTGTGGCATTAAAAAGCAGATGGCACTGACAAACAGCAAGAGGAACCAAAAGCAAACAAATCACTTAACAACCTACAAAAGCTTCTTCCTGTCAAGAGAATCTCCCACTTTTTTTTTCTGGAGAGAGAGAGAGAAAAGCAAAACGAACCAACAAATCCACAAGCCTTCAACATTCAGCAGGACAAACACTGCTGATCAGCAGGGCATTCTGTGACAAAGACAGCGCCTGTTCTGCTAACCATGCAGAAAAACAGTTATAATTGTTCCCTTGTTTGCCTCTCTTCAACCAACAACTCTTTTCCTCATCCACCCACCAAAATCGCTTCTGAAGGGGGCTGTTGGAGAGATGCTGTGTTTTCACAATCTGCTGCAGGGCTATTTAAAGACAAATTGCAACAGTTGACTGAAAGGTATTGTAGGAATTGAGGAGACAAAAAAGGACAAAATACTTTATGCAACAAAAAAACCCCCACGAACTACAATCTGTTTGACCCGGAATAAACCGAGGAGATGCAGGTATTTAAAAGAAGCAAACCTCCTGGCTGAACTACTGCCTCACAGCCCTAGGTTTAGCACAGGGCTGCACAAACCCAACACCCACTGAAAGCCACACTGAGATTTTACCTCTTTGCTGTTTACATTTAATATGTCACAGCTTCCTGGAAAAATGCGAATATCCTGACTGACAGGAGTTTCCTGCCAACGAGCCAACACTGTGGTCTTTACAGGCTGTCACGCCGATGTATAGTTAAAAACAAAAAAACTCTTCTTGACTTTGGTTCAAATGAGATAAAACACTCAAGATTAATTCTGAACCCAGAGGATTATTTGTCTTTCGAGAGTTCTTCCTTTGCATGTGACAGGTCTGATCTCTTCAGAAACTCTGCTACCCAACCCTTTGCAGAAGCAACACTGCAGCAGCAGGAGAGAGAGACCTACTACCGCTACCAAGACACAACGGTCATGCCCAGCTCTGCCACTCTCTTCCCCAGAATGGTCACAATTTTAAGCTTGCAATAAGGACTATTCAGATGGGACCTGCTCTGCATTTGTGGGGCATTTGCAGCATGCCCCAGATGGATCTCCACCTCTAAGACCAGTGCTAAGGCAAAGCAGAAACAAGATCACAAGATCACACTATATTAGCACCAAAAACATCTCTAAAATGGTCAGTGGACTATGAAATGGCTCTTAAAACTACCAGTTTTGGTATAAAGTGGCTGTCTGAATAAGAGACACACTAAAATTCTGGCATTATAGGATTACGCACAGAATCAACAGCTCCTGACTTTCACAACACCTCTGCGCTGAGCAACAGTCCTGTTAAAGCCTGGTAGATCTAAGACTGCCCACAGACAGCTCTGGACTAAGAGAACCAAGGTCAGGAAGTGGCACTGCAGGTTCCCATGATGGTGCTTGCTCAGCCGACATCTCTTTGGGCATTTTTTGAGTACAAGAATTTATTTTCAGTATCTACAGCCTGTCTTCAATTTGCAGACTTGCCAGCTTGTCCAAAATTGACTTTGATAAAATAAATGTTTTTAACAAGAAGATTAGATGTAAAATCCTGAAACCAGCAGATCAATAGGAAGACCTGCCAGAGGCTTCAGCAGAGCGAAGACATTGCTCCCAGCCTCCATCCCAAGGATCTTTGCTGAGTTTTAGCAAACTCTGACCAACCGCCAGAATTTCAAAAAAGAGGGGGCAAAACACACAGCAAGTCAAAATGAAAACCCAGAGATTTTCTGCATGCCCCTGTGACACCCTCCACCCACCTTCACCACCAAAACCATGGTCTGATAGGAAGAACAGGGACAGGCATGAGTTTTGTCACAGCTGAGAGTTCCAATCCTGAGGCAGTTCTGACAATTAAATGAAGTCACTGCTGCTTCAAAAAGGGTTGGAAAAACTGTTTCATCATCAAGAAGTTTGGGATTTATTTTCTTATTTTAGAACTTACATAAGCCAGAAGGAAATAATCTTCTTTGAGCAGAGTAATGTCTCTTTTTGCACCCAGGAGCAGCTGCCTGAAGTAGTGAGCAGGTCAGACAGAGTCTCAGGGTTTGGGGAAGCTGCTGAAGATCCCTTCTGGAAAGCAATGATTCCCATCAGAATGAAAAGAAGCCTTTTAAATCCTTTTGCCAAAGGACACAACACTGATAAGGACAAAAATGCCCTAATTCCAGTAAGCCTTAATTTTGAGAAAACTAGTATTTCCAGCATCTAACTCCTATATCTCTAGAACTCTGTGAGAACTGGAATGGACCCCTTCCCTGCAAGCCCCCTGCCCTCTGCATAGGCCAAAGGAGGCTGGGCTGGCAGCTGCTGTTATTTCAGGAAAGGAGAGCCAAGGTAAATGCCAAAGTTCATCAGCAGACTCCTGCTAACGAGGCTCTTTTTTATAGAAAACAGTTCAGAGCAACAGTACTGAAGACTCCACTGTGTGATGTGAAAGGGTCACCTGTGGCAGATGGANTTTCATCCATGTCTTGCTGCACTGAGATCTCAGTACCACTGAGAGCTGCCCTACTCAAGGTGCTTCCCACTGCCCAAGCACACACTGCAAAGGTTAAGTACTCATGTGTACGCCACCTCAACTTTGTCGCAGCACTTATTAACCACAGTGCAAAGGAAACAAGGATATACTGAATAATTCAAGCAGCCCTTTCATGTTACTATTCCGGTACAGTTACATCCAATTTGGGAGGATCCTCTGCTCTTCCTCCTCCTCTCCATAAACCTTGCCAACCACGTCACTGTCTTCAGCAGCACCATCTCATCTCTGGGCAGCCACACTCTGAAATGATCCAGCAGCGTGGGAAGGAGGTCCACCGGGTAAAAAAACAAAGCTAAACACAAACTTCACACTGTTTTCAGAGATCCATCACCACAGGGAGCAACGATAATGTGGGCAACAAGTCATAAGAGCAGAAGCAAGAAGAAAATACCTTAAATCACATCTGCAACCTACAGGTTAGTGAAGTGAAACTACCGTCTGTTTGTCACGCTTGTATCGGACTAAAGGACTCTACAGGTCTCCCTCCTCCATTAGCATCTTGCCAAAACCCAGGAGGATGACAGCCACAAGGGAGAGCTGCTACTGCCATTTCTCTTTCCTCCTGTTTAGGGATCACTAAGTCAGGAAATGAGTATTTTAAAATCCCCCTAAGTGAGATACTTCTGGCAGATTAATAAAAGCAGGGGCAGATGCAATGGGAATCCACCCAGTCCCCATCCGGCTGCGGCACTGACAGCAAGCTGGGGAATGTCAGGAGCTACTAAGGAGCTGGCAGAAGGAATAGTAAAGGCTGGAATCAACATGGAACTTTCCTTGAAACCTGAAGTTATCCCTAAAAGAAAGGAGTATCTTTAATGAGACAGCCACAACTCCACTCTGAGGAGAGGGTGAAGAAGCAACTTCTCTGTAAAGAGATTCAAAAAAAAACAAAGCAAACTGCAGGGCTGCCCATCAGCTGAAGCAGAGAGAGGCAACGACTAATGTAGGTTTAAGCACACGTCAACAGGAATTTCTTACAGAAATCTTCCCCTCGTATCACATTTATCTGTGTGTTCTAACTGGGCTACAAAACTGATTTGTGTGTGCTTTCACAGCAGCAAACAACCTGGAAATATACAGTAAAATAAGCTCTTAAAGCAAGAGTTTGCACAAGTTTTGCTGCTCTGCTCCTTCTTCCAAGATTGAAGAGACAACGAAAAAAATTAAACTGTCATATTTTCTTCCAAAATGGATTAATTCTCCCCTCAGACAGAGCCTCTCACCTAAAGCTCATTTCCAGCAACTAGCAACGGTTTTGCCCTGAGCAAGCACTGACAGTGACTTTCTCATTTCCTGCTGACAGAAAGCACCTCCTCACAGCAATAAAAATACCTTTGAGCACCCAGGGGCAGGTACGCAAACGGGTTACACAAAAATACTTTCCAGAGCCAATGATTGTTATCCCTGTGGAGAAATCGAGTCAGTCTCCCATCCACTAACCCCAAAGTTATATAATCCCAAGGATAAAACTGCCAGGCAAGATTACAAAAGGGCAAGACACCACATCAAATTCAAACACCTCTTCCAGCTTTTTGGTACAAGTTTTTCAAAACCCTCTGGGTAGGTGTCTGAGGGCAGAAAGCTCTTACTCTGCCATCAGAGAAAGTGAGTTTCTCCTCTGCAGCCTCTTCTCTAAGGTGCAATTAAACCACAGGAGTTGAACATGCAAACAGCAGAATGGGAATTAGCAGGTTCAGAACAGCAAGGGCTTGTTTAAGAAGTTAAAAGGGAAAAGCTAGACCAGTTGCAGTAGCTTGCTTAAACTTCTCCATCATCACCCCATCTCCCATAGCAGCACAATCTTTCTGCTTGCTGGGTGAAGCCTTTTGCTTAGCACGTTCCAACCTACCTGACAGCAAGCTCTGGGTGACCTTCATTAGTGAACTGGCTCAAGCATCATATCTTCTCTCCCCATGCTCAGCAGCAACAAAGGTCACAGCTACAAAGGTGCCAGCCAGGGGTGACTTCTTAGCTCCTGCCTGCATCATCCCTCAGCAGCAGACCTCATGCAGTATGTTTGTGATCCTGAAGAGTTACTGCCATGTTCAAGAGATTTCCCTAGTGACACCTCAGTGGGGTTTTGTACACCCCAGCACTTCCATGCCTCAGAAATCCCTCTCCTTCCTCAACTTTTCTAGAGCTTAGAAAGCTCCAATGCTTTCTATCAGGAAGAGAATTAAACTGCAGCACAGACTCCTCAGCAAGGAATTTTGCAAGTTGTTTCCCTTGGCTGTCTGCTTTTTACCCCCAAACACAGTGCTGCGCAGCACCAAGAATCCACATATTTAGCAACCACTCTGTGAATCAATCTTCCCTTCAAAAGAAACTCATCTTTTCAAAAATCACATTTCAGAAGTCAGGGGAATGGAAGCTGGTAAAACAAACTACAGCCTTAAAATAGACAAATAAGAAAAAGCACCAAACCAAACTCCAGCTCCTCTATCACTCTCCCAAGTGACACATCACAAAATTAATACTGAAGATCAAACTGGAGCTATCCACTCTCTCCAGCTGAAATACTACAACCAACCAAACTTCATCCAAGGAGAAAACAAATGTTAAGTTATAAAGCAAATTACCGCAAACGCAGGAAAAGGCAAAGTTACCAGTGTTTGTGTGACCATTAGTTTAACCCTTGCCATGTAAATACAGAATCAAGCCCTTAACAGAGAGGCACATGGCACTTTTCCCTGGTGTCTGTTGTCTCAGTGCTTTCAAATGAATCCGACACCTAATACCCCCTTCATAGCTCAGCAGCTCTAGCACTAATGAGAGATAATCAATATAAGAAAAAAATCACAACCACCATAATTCTAAGACTTGGGAAAATACATAAAGGCCAAGAAGATCATAATAAAATGCTTAGCGCTTTCTCAGCCTTTCACTGACAGGCTCAGCAACTACCCTCTGCCTGGACACCTAATGACTCCCATCCTTGAAAAGATCTCATTTCATTTGAGGCTGGGTTTGTGGGAACTTTGGTTTGCTCAGGTTTTTTCATTGCTAAGAGATTTCCAGCAAAGGGGCCATGCTCTTTGGGGGAACCTCACAGGAACAAGCTGTCCCTCTTTCTACAAGAGCAGCGTGTTTATTTTGGTTTTCTTAACTGCTCTTGTGCAACACTCAAAACATAGTGTGTTAAAGTCCTGACTGTATCACAAGTCAAACCCCAATGGAGTTCAATGTTTGGTGTTTCCTGTTACTATAGCGGGAAAATAATAAATAGAGATCTTCTCTGACACTCAGAAATGCAGTCACAGTTTAGAACTCCTTAAAAGGCCAGGTCAGCTTTACACCGACACTGATTTCTGACATAAACGACATACTTCTGGCAGATCAAATGTTATCAGAATAAAAGAACACAAAAAAAGGTACTTGCAAAGTGCCCAAAACGGAGCTTATGGTTTAAAACTCCCAAGGTATGCAACAGAGTAGCAAGGCCTTCATCATGTCCCCAGTCCTCTGAACAGATGCAAAGCATACTTTCATGATTCATCACCTTCAATAATCACAGAATGACTGAGGATGGAAAAGCCCTCCAAGCTCATCCAGCCCAGCCCCTAACAGCACTGCAGCAGCCACACCAGGGCCACTGAGGGCCACAGCCAATCCGTCCTCCAACACCTCCAGACACAGGGACTCCACCACTGCCCTGGGCAGTCCAGTCCGGGCTCTGAGCACCATTTCCGGGAGGAAGGGCTTCCTAACATCCAACCTAAATCTCTGGTAGCTTCAGGCCCTGCCCTCTTGTCCTTGTGCTGGGCACCTGAGAAAAGAGCCTGACCCCCACCTGACTACAACCTCCCTGCAGGGAGAAGGCCTTCTCTTGTCCAGGCTGAACATCCCCAGCAACCTCAGCCTCTCCTCAGCAGACTTTCCCTCCAGTCCCTTCCCCAGCCTCGTTGAGAGGCTGGAGCAGGTGCAGAGGAGCTATCTCTTTCTTGAAGAGAGGGGTTCAGAACTGCCCCCAGTAACTCAAGGGGAGGCTTCATCAGCAACCAGTACAGGAGGAGAATGATGTCCCTAGTCCTGCTGGCCACAGTATTGCTGACACAAGCCAGGATGCCACTGGTCTTCTGGGCCACCTGGGCACCCTGCTGGCTCCTGTTCAGCTGGCTGTCACCCAGTCCTGCCAGCTCCCTCTCTGTCAGGCTGCTCTCCAGCCACTCATCCACCAGTCTGGAGCTGCAGGAGGTTCTTGTGGCCAAAGTGCAGAAGCCTGCCCTTGGCCCTGTTCAACCTCATCCTGCTGTGCTCTGCCCCCTGACCCAGCCCATTCAGATCTCTCTGCAGCATCTTCCTCCCCTCCAGCAGATCGACACCCCCCCTCAGTGTGGCATCACATGCAAATTTACTAAGAATAGAGTCAATCTCCTCATCCAGATCATCAAGAAAGATGCTGAATAGAACAGGGCCCAGCACTGATTCCTGGGGGCCACCACTGCTCACTGAGCACCAACTGGATGGGGCAACATTCACAACCACTCTCTGCCTGCTCACCCAGCTAGTTTTTAACCCAGCGGAGGGGGCATCCATCCCAGCTGTGGGCTACCAGCTTTTCCAGGAGGATGCTGTGGGAGATGCTGTCAAAGGCTTTGCTGAAGTCTAGGTAGATCCCATCCACAGCCTTCCCCTCATCCACTGGGTGAGTCACCTGGTTGTACAATGAGAACAGGTTAGACAGGACCTTCCTTTCCTAAACCCATGTTAGCAGTGCCTGATCCCCTGGCTGCCCTGTACCTGCCACTTGATGGCCCTCAGGATGATCTGTTCCATAACCTGGCCAGGCACCGAGGTCAGGTTGACAGTGTTGTAGTTCCCCAGATCCTCCTTCTGGCCCTTCTTGTGGATGGGCACCACAATGGCCAACCTACAGTCATTTGGCACCTCTCCAGAACAGCACATACCCACGAGGATCTCACAGCAAAAGTTATTACTAAGCTTGTTTCAACATTTTATGGACAAATATGAAGCTGCTTTACTACAACATGCATAGTCAATGCTCACAACCAAACTACTATTACATTAATTTCAAATGGATAAACAAAGTGCTTGCACAACACAGCCCTCACATTGTTTTGTCTATTAAATGCTAACACCCAATTCTCTTTTAAGGTCTCATTTATGCACCAGCTTGTATTTGTAATACATACCTCTAAGTAAGGGATTCATCTCTTGCTTTTGTACCAGAAACAGACCTACATAAATCCTGTGGAAGTTTCACACAGTCTCACTGACTCCTTTCAAAACTGCAGCTACCTTGTTTGAAATGACCAGTTGCAGGACTCTCCTTGCCCCCCATGTGAACCCTTTGACAACAGCAGTAATACTTGTCCATCCCTCTGCCATGTAAGTGCTCCCTCATTACAGTATCATCTGCCAAGCTTTGTCCAGACCCAAATGGTAGAATCAGTGAAACTTTTGCTCCTTATCCCAGTCTCTGCCATACACTAAACCAATACTCTCCCCATAATAAAACTTTTCTCAAAATTCACCTTAAGCATTTTGACTCGTAACACATCATTAACCTCAGCAATAGCTCCCAAATAGCCTCTCCCTTCTTTCTGCCACCACGCCTGCTCAGCATTTGCACTGCACTGAACAGGAGCAGGGTAGCAGTGAGAGCTTTCCAAAGAATTGGGGCATACAACCCCTGATGTCAGAAGACAAACTTTCCAAGGCTCCTCTGAAAACTGCAGTTTGAAAAGAAAATGCAACTTTCAAATACCAACTGAAAAGTGCTATTTCCCTCTCCTTCTCCCAGCATCACTGCTGCCAGGATCCAGCTCCCTCCAGCTACCCATATTTCTCCTCCTTTCCCCTCATGAACAAGCGCTGACAGGTTTTGCTGCTCCTTATCTGTGGGTGCCAATGCTGGCACACAACTACAGTACCTGATGTGTAAGCCCACACCTCTCTCTGCCAAACATGTGAAAGCTACATGCAGCAGCAACGTTCAAAGTGCACATGCTCTTTATACCCAAGTGCAGCTCCAAGCCTGCAGCTTTTTTTAAACACCCACTCCACAAAATATCAATTTCCCAAGTCTTGCTTCCTACGTACCTTCCCTCTGCAATGTAGCTTTGCTCATCTTTCACCTTCCTGATAAAGTACTGTGCCGCATTTCCTTCCCAGCCCATTTAACACCTAGGCAGGAATGCGAGATACTACTTCCCATCTGGCTATTCATTAACAGTAATAAATCAGATGAGTCTGTGACACTCTCCAGACATCACCGCTGTGTAACATTCTTCAGCCCATGTATGAAACTCTCAGAGCTAAGCCAAAGAGGAACAACAGAGGAGAGCTGGGGTTAGAATGGGAAGATAAAAACAAGGAAAAAAGCCCCAGAACTCCTCTTTTTTGCAAACCAACTGTATTGCCAGAATCTTGCTCATTCCATAACAGTTTCAAATCAAATCCAGCAATATCTGTCTTCTTCAAATGCAACCCCTGCGTCAAGGCAAACAACGTATTTTCACTTAGACCTGGAAAGGTTGTTTAAGGTGGAAACAACTGTGTCTAAATCTCACTAAACCTGCTGGGATTTTCCTTTAAGTGTGGGGTTTGTGGGTAGGGGGATGGGGTTGGAAGTGACCAAGTATTTCTGTAACTGAGAACTTTGTCTCGAGTGTATTTTTAACCACAGTACTTCCAAGAAGTGTGTTTTCAAAGCACAGTCTGAATGAAGCTAAATTCAGGTTTGAACCAAGCTGCACAACATTAGTAAATACAAAAAATAATCCACAATGGTGCTCTGGATCACATCGATGTCAGCTCAGGTAAACAGTAGGTGAAGAGAACAACAGGCGTGGAAAGCTACAGATGGCATCTCACTAGCTGACCTGTTTTAGCTGATAGTCCACTTTCCTGTCAAAACCATCAGCCACTTACATACATTTCTAATTTGTCTTTTGTTCTTACAATATATGGACACCCCTAAAAAATGGAAAAGTCCATACATCTCATCAGTTCCCTTCAGCTGGAAAATCCTGGTATTACATCTCTCCAAAGAGGCATCATAGGGAACATGCTGATGGAGCCCTAAAATTACGTGTCATCCTAGGAGGATTATTTATGATTACACTTGTCCATGTTCATTAGAACTCCCATTACACAGCAAAAACAGATTACACTCAGAACTTCAAATAGCCCTGTTAGTCTTCAGCAGTCCTGCCCAGCCCAGCCACCACTCCCACTGTTCACGATGACCTTATAGAGAGCCCAGTATATGAAGTTGGGGGAAAAAGGCTTAACAGGATGAGTCTTGGTGACCAGCACTAATACTGCCTGAGCTCTGGAGGGTCTGCTCAAAGTGACAGAGGACCACTGTGGATCTGGCCATCTCAAGGACAGATGCTAGATGAAGCAAGCCTGTGCTCCAAAATACACCCAATACACTACAAGTGGAGATGCATAATGCCGGCACTGTGTACACTTTATCAGCTTTGAATATCCTGGCACTGAAAACAAAACCCCAAAGTTCTAAGCAGGGAGATGTCAGGCAGCTGCCCAAATATCAAGAGTAAGGCACCTAAACGGCTTTAGATGGTTCTGCTCTTTACACCTGCAAATGAAACGCAAACGTAGATTTTTGACTGTCAGAAGATCCACACCAAGACAACTCCTTATTTCTTAAAATACACACCAACTCATCAATACACGTAGTCCCAGAAGTCAAGAATGCATTTGTTAGCATCCTACAATGCATACACACACTTTTATAGATGATTCATTCACGTAGAATAACAGGGGCAAGAGAATCCACATCTCAGCCGTGGTGGTTTCAACAGAAGCTACACGTATCCAGCTACCAATAATGTGCAGAGGGTAAATCACAGCAGATGTGACCTGGGTAAGATGTACATCACCCAGCTACCAAAACTGGGGCCACGCATTTGGAAAAGCAAGGCAACCGGCAACGATGAGAGGTTACCAAAGGAATACCAAGACAAGGGCAGGTAAGGAAATCGTAGGTTTTAAATTGTCTTAACCCTGTAACACAGCAATTCCAAACATCAGCTGACAATACTCACCTCCTAACACTCGGTTCCTCCCATCGCACAGCTTTCTAAAAATCCAACTATGGCACCCAGTTCCTTCCAGGGGAGGAATTTCTTAGGAAAGAAAGAATTGCTTGAGAAAGAAAGTACTGCTCAGGGACGGAAGCATCTCAGTTGGCTGGATGCGCTCAGCTATTCCTAGCTAGCTCCTAACCTGGCAGACAGGACAGGCAGGACTCTGCTGCTCCCAAGGCTCCTTGGGGTGAAGGAGCTCACAGACGGCATCCACAAGAATTCAAGTGGCTTTGAAGGAAGCATGCCATGAGCATATAATCTAAACAGCAGGTGACTGTGGGCAGAAGATCACAATATGAGATCTGGTATTAAGCCCAAGAAATAGTCCCCAGCCCCTCCCTGGCACTTACCCCATGCTAGGGCTAGTCTATTCACCACTGCTCTGTCAGCGACACGTGGGAGTGGACCTGGATTCAAACCAACCTTATCTTCCTAACTACATTTGCCTCCCAGCCATGCCAACGACTATGATGGCCTAAAGGACAGGAGCCAGCAAGAAGGGCAAGATGGGAAGCTGTACTGTAAAACACTCCTGGTGCAGGACAAACTGCAGGGATGTACAACCCCAGAGGCTGCTGCCGAGGCTGACCCAAACACAACACAGACACAAAAAGTTAAAGTCACCAAAACTGGCTAAGTAAAAAGTCTTTTAGTTAACCAGAGACAGGGATGTTCCAAAATCATTCTCAGTTTGGCAGTGCTGTCTGTGCTGCAGAACAATCTGCGCATTTTCACAAAGGCAGCAAGTCTCCTATCTGGGGTTAGTAGTTTGCATATTATCTACTCTGCACACTAATGCAAGCCAATAATTTGATTCAGGCCTTCACAATGTTTTGATCAAGAGCCTCTTCCAGACATTCTTGCAATCCAAGGTAAATACCATTTTAGTGGCAGATTGAAAGCTCAGCTGCTTCTTTCAATGAGAAATTTTATGCAGCTCCTGCACCCCTTCTATTTCCTGAAACATGATATAGCTCTGAAGTTCCCCAGACACCCAGAGACTTTGTTTCACATCTAAAATAAAAATAAAACTTTTACTGTGAGCCTACTTGCAGAATGAGAGCGCTCACCTTGCTTGCTGCAGTCCTCACAACATAAAAAAATCTCCTCTGCCTGCTCAAAGGAAGTAACAGCTTCTCAGCTTTTGTAGTAGCAAAGCTTTGTGGCAAGTGATTGAAGTTGTAGTCACTCCTATTATTTCACAACACACATCTCACACTTCCACTGTGCAAGGGGCAATCCTAGAACACAACCAGAAGGCAGCAGAGGGAAGCACAAGGCCTATGTCCAGCAATTTCTCCCAGTTCCTGCCTGGGTAGGCAGGTGGAACAAAGAAACTGAGACTTCAAAAGTGCTGGAGTTTATACTTTAAAAAGACGTTGCCACCCAGCCACTTCCACTCCACACACACCCAGCATTATTTAGAAACCTTCTGGCAACACTGTTAATTAAAGAGGCAATAAGGAATAATTCCAGGTCACAGAATGGAGCTGGTGACCCTTGGAAAAAGGGAAAACCACAAAAGCACCGCTTCCTGAGGACATGGTGCCTACCTGGCCCTTGTCATCAACACCCAGCTGTTACAGACCGGCTTTTGTGGGATCCCTAAACCATCCCAGATACTGAACAGTGGCAGGCTGCCCCAACACACACATATTTCTCTCCCTTCAGTAAGGACTAACAACTATGAGACTCTTTGGTGACCCAGCTCAGTCTGGTGATTCAACAGAAAACTATTTTTTTTCTTGGCTGGGTGAAGTTTACAGAATATTCCATGAGCTGATTTAAATCCCCAGGAACTCACATGACAGTTACATCCCAGACAAGGGAGCCAGCACAAAGACCCAGCCCAGTGAGGGCAGATCCACGCTCTCAGCTTCAGCTCACGGGTTCATCCCAATATTAACATCCAGCAAAGCACCTACCTTCTAACACATCCAAATATCAACACTGAGAAACACAGTACCTTTCTGCATCTTGCCTGGTGGATTTTACTTTTGCATTGGAGAAGAGGAATGGGGCATGGCATGGAGCTCAGCTGCATACACACCAGTCTTCCTCATACATTTCCACATCTGTGCCAAAGTGCCAGAGCCCATGCCCAAGCCAGGGAAGAAGGACTAAGCTATGAGCCAGCAAATAAGCAAAGCAATGGGCACGTTCACACCAGCTGAAGCTACAAGTAGCTCAGCCTTAGGCAAGACAGCAGGGAAGTAAATCCTGGTAGGATGCAACGGATTACCAAGAGACATGAAGTCTATTTAGGTGCTGGAGATTAGTGAGTGCTCCTTTACAGAGCCATCCAGCAAGAACCAATGCAGAAACCAATGGGCCAAGCAAGCTTTAAGGCAACAAGAGCCAGCACATGCTAGACAGACAGAACCTGTCATGGAATAATAAATCCCAAATAAAGGAAACAAGGGGGAGAAGTGACACTTGATCTGAGAATAGATTTCCCACAGCTTTCCTTGAAAATGGGAAGATTGGTTGTCTATGGAACAACCCAATCTGAAGTCTTTCAATGCCTTAATTAGCAATTCATTTCAACACCCTTCGTTCATTATCAAACCGAATCTTCCATAAAGTGTTTTACATACCACCTTCAACACGCTGGTTCTTGCCTCCCTTCTTGAAACACGCTTTGGCAAGGCTATCCTCTCATCACAAGCCATATCCTGTGGTACAAATCCCATCCTGTTCTACGGTGGAGGTGTGAATCCTGCCAACTACAGATACTCTCTGCATCATTTCAAAAACCTCATAACAAGTTGCTACTGTCAAGCCAAGCTCTGCTGGATGTTTATGATCAGGCTGTTTCTCTGCGGACCCACGACCAATGAAGTGCTCGTAAAGACCACATGGAAAAAAAAACAAGTGGAGGTGAGGTGGCTCAGGCAGCTATGCAGGTATATGTTTGGAAGGCTGCGCCACAAAGCTCAAGAACTTGAGCACAAAACAAAGTTACAGGCAAGCCAAGCTGCAGTTCTGTGGTATGTGTTGAGCTACAGGCAGCTATGCCAAGGATTTTTTAATTGTCCATTATCTGCTTTGGGCTCTGGGAAAGAAAGTGACTAGTGCTAGGGATGGGGAGGAAGGACAGATCATGGATGAGGTTTAGCTTGAATGCTGCTGAACTAATGCAGTGCTGTGTCACCCATACCAGCCTGCCCCTTGATCTGCACCCACAAACTCTCAACTCTCTCTTCATCTGCCCCTTGGCAGAACTCAATACATCCCAGTTACTCTCTCACGTAAAGAGCAACTCTACCACCTCGCCTTTCTGATCTCTCTCTCCTGAAAAGGACACAGCCGCCCATGACCACATTCCAGTGATGTGAGCTGTCCCACCAGGTCTCTGTATCTGCTACCAGATCATAATCACCTGACTGGCCCATCATTTACCTTTCCTCCACAAGAGACTTCTGTCCAGAAGCTGCCGTACATCAGCTGCTGCATCAACAGCACCTCACCTCTAACTGCTAACAAGCTCAGCTCCAACACAAGTATATAATGTGCCTATACAATTAAATGATGTGACCAGAGGGTCAACACTATTTAAAATAACCCAAACATCAGAGATCCAAGGCTGTGACCCAGACAGCTTCCTCTCTTTCATGGAGTGAAGCTGGTTTCATATGGATGCCCTCAAAGACACTCAAAAATGCTGATACCAGAGGATATCAGGCCTAAGACTCTGTCCTGGGTTAGGGGAAATCTCAAAAATGAGAAGGCAGCCCAGCCTCAAGGGTTCTGGGATATAATCTATCAGGCAAGAGAAAACAGCTTCTGGAAACAAAAGGGTTTCATGAATCTCTCTAAGCACAAAAAGCAGAAAAAGCCCAAGCAGGTGCAACAATACAGAACAGAAAATCCACCACAGTGCCATCACACACGTTCTGAGAAAAAGAAATGGGCAAAGCATTCTGGAGCAGTCTTTGGCTTCAGGCCAGGTCCCCTGGGCAGAGAGACACACACAGCATAGTACATCAGCAGGAACAAGGGAAGGCCCAAAGCTAGGACACTTCAAACTCCAATTTCCCAAACTTCTGCCAAAGGTTTAAGAGTTAAAAACCTTCAGCTTCTTGCGCAGATAGTTCTGCCAAGCTGGAACAGCAAACACCCTTCCAGGCTGCTGCTAATTGAAATGGTTCTAATATTTTTCCTCATCAGCAAGCTGTGAAACCAGCTGCTTCTTCTGCTGTTCTGTAAATCAGGATGGTGGCGACTGCATGGCCCGGCTACGTGGTGAGCACACAGATGCGACTGCGACAGCACACCAGCAGGGACCTCCCTCCTCCTTCAGGGACTTGGGCTTTCTTTAAAGTTAGCCACCACTCTCACGTCTCTAGGCTTGCAACTGCTCCGCTTGACACAGGGAGGAATCAGTATTAGTGGTTTCTCTTAGCACCACCCTGCTTTGGCAGACAGCAGAAGGCGAGGCACACAGCCACTGTACCCCTGCTGCCCGACAGCACAGCTCCGGGTGTGTTTGCAGCACTCAAGCTCCACAAAGTGGGGCCAGATGAGGGCCCCCCCCACCAAGGGGCCACCCAGCCACACCACAGTGCTCTGGGAAAGATACTAAAACCTATTTTTTTCTCCAACCTAGAACAGAGTCCTTGCTAAGAAAGCTCCAGCTCACACTGCTCAGGTGCACGAAGTTATCTGACACAGCTTGAGAAAGAATATAGCAGCAGTTTGTGAAATGGGCTGCACTGTGTTCTAAATTTATGCAAGATATGGTACGTTATCTTGGATGCTAGGCCCATGTCTTCCTTAGTTGAAGATGTCCCGTAAGGCAGGAACCAATTTTGAGACCCAGGGTCCTGCAGTGCTGATGAGCAGCTCACCTCTCCCAGTAAAACAACTTAAGCAGAACAGGCCATTACACCAGAAATTTCCTGGTCAGTCGCACAAACCAGGGACAAAGCTCACTGGCTTGGAGCAATAGAGGAAGCATTTTCAGGCATCTGTCCTCCTTTTGGTAATTGCTAGAGAGGTGATGTACACGCAGGTAATTCAGATCACTGTAATGAACTTCCACGCAGGAGTCTATGTTTTATGGGGAGATAATAAAGCATCTTCAATTCAGGAACAATAAAAGCACCTCCATGCTGCACAACAAAAATACAGAGCGATGTAGACCTAGCGCAGATTTAACCTGAAACAATTTCTCCCAGATGTCCTAAGCACCATATGTGGCTTTTGAACTGTTATTGCATCTCAATCTACATAACGAGCTCTAATTCCGTAATCTTCCATAATACTTTGAGAAGCAACCCATCCTTCCTGTTCCCCCCCCATCATTTCACTCTTTGCCCCTCACTATTTTCACAGGGGAAAAAAAAACACCAAGATTCTTCTCAAGAAAGAAATTTCATTTGATGGCACAAGAACTGAAAACTGTAATAACCACTTATGCAATCAAGTGGTTTTAATGCGAACCAAGAGTTTCTGAGGTCAGTTCCTACCTGTGCAGCACGGACAGAGTCTTTTTCTTCCAAGCTACCCTGAACTAGAAAACAGCACAAAGCAAACACATTTCCAGCGCAGTTATGCCACCTGTTACCAGAACACTGACTTTTAATTTCCCCAGATACTTCTGAAATACATTCCTTAAATACTGCAGCATAGACCACAACTCAGGAATATTTATAAGCTTTGTAGCAAAGTTTGACAAAGTCCTGCAACTCAAACATTGGGTTTATACCTCTTCCACTTACGACTAACACCCAATAATCCTTTAAAAAAAAAAATAAAATAAGCACAAACACCTGCAGCACCAGGGTATGATTTCTGCCCACACGAGTTTTACTAACCCTATCAGAATTTAATGTATAATTTCTAATATTTAATTTATTTTCTACTATTGGCAACTATTTCCTGTGATCAGCATCAAGGAACAGCCTGACTCACATTCCCAAAGACCACAACCCACTGAGTCATCCCCATCTGCAGAAACAAGTGATCAGAACCCAAAAAAAACCATGCTTCCTCAAAGCCAGGCAAATCTCACGTTTAATCTAAAGCACTCTGGTTAAGTCTGTGCATGAAAAAGTAATTTTTAAGGACCAGCAGATATAGTTTTGGTTTATTTAAGGTTCTGCAGAGATGAGTTTTCCTAAAGAAAAAAAGGTTCATAGATTTTTTTACAATCCAGAAGCATTCAAATAGAGCAAAACTAGCATAGCTATTCAGAGACCATCTCAACATATTAAGACATGCAGTGGCCCAAGCTGAGCTAAACTGTTCACACAACTTTTCACATGCATTCACCAAAAGAATTAATTTAAAATTAAGACAACAACCGAAGAAATCACAGTAAAAAACATATGCAATTTCAAGATTTACTTAACTACATGCAGGTCTGAATGCTTCTGAAACACACATGCTACCCACGGGTTTGTGTAAGGTTTCTTAAGCATCCAGCATTGCATCAGTTTGCTGGATATAGTAAGCATGAAGTGGAAAAGTAGTATTTCATTAGATGAAATTATGACGTCCTTCTGTAATGTAAATGTAATCAGAAATGATTGTATAAGCTTTCCTTATTCCTATATTTAAGATCATATTACCAAGATAAAGCATTTTGCAAGGTCAGCTATTTCATCAGCCACTTCATCCCTCATATTACTCGTCTTTGCCATGCACCAACTACACCCAACAGTGATTCTGAAAGGAAACCCCACTGGAAATCCCCAAGAGGATCTCCAGACCTTGAATTCTGATTCATCAAACTTGCTATAGCCTGAAGTATTTGGCATTGCCTACATAAAAAGGCTTTGTCTTCTTGCTTTTTAAATGGACACTTGGAGTTGACTCACATCAACCATGCTTAGAAATGCTTCTATAACAACACATCAAGGGGAATACAAGCAAGGCCTTCTCTGAAAGTAAGAAAACAAATTTCTTTTGCTAGGAAAAGTAAAAAAGCAAAAAGGCAATTTTCAAAGCACAAATGATTCCTCAGTTCAGTGTAACACTAAGCAGATTTACCTCCTCTAGCAAGCCAATGACACTGCACACTGTCCCGCAATTACATTGTCCTGCAGCAGTGGAAGAAACCATATTGCATCACTGCTTTAGGGATCACCTCTGTCCCAGATCAGGTTAGTTGCTGACACGGCACCAAAAGGAAAGACAACATGGATGAAACCAGGCTGAGACATACAAAAGCAAACCCATGGATGATCCTGCTGGTGGAAGGGAGATAAATTCCCATTTCACTAGGAACTAAACTTTTTATTACAGAACAGAAAACAATCCTGAAAAAGCCTTTAGGATTTCTCTTCTAAACTCAAGGGATTCAGGCAGTCCTTCAATTGTAACTGCTGTTTCCAAGGGAAAAACAAAGAAGAGCCCACTTCCCACTCGAAACACAGTGACAGGGCTCCCTCCTCTTGTGCTCCCATAGTGAAAAGACTGTGAAGCCAGTCAATAAAGGAAAGGAATGAGTGCAGCTCTTTGGGTCATCCAGGGAGACATGAGTTCTCAAATGAAAAAATACAAACCTGCTCTTAGGACTCTGAGCTGTGACAGGATTTTGAGATGTGCCAAGATATGGAAACACACACAGTGAGATCATTTACTGCACGACAGGCGCAGGAACAGGGCCAAGAGGAAAAAGAAACATTAAGAGTCCAGAACAGAGCTCAAGCAGATGCTAACGTTTCATCACACAGCTTTTATTACCTATTAACATAACGCATTAATTTTACTATGGATACACTGTGGGTTCCAGTTTGATTGCTTTAATTTCAGGTTATTTTTACCTGGCATTTTCCTGCTACATTCTAAGAAGTCCCCAAAATACACACAGAACGAGCACTTTTTTATTGTTCTCACATCTACCATACTCTTGCTGCAGAAGGAGAAAGACTTATATTTGTAAAAGTTAAAAATCACCTTTTTGCCTTCAGTGGTGTTAATCCTCCTGGCCTCAGACATCATTGTAAGAATACTAGAATCCACAGCAGTTTCTGTTTCATACTGCCTCTTCAGAGCATGGAAACCAGCAGAACACGCTGTTCCCTCAATTAACACTTGACAAAGGGTCACAGTCTTAATCTCCATCAGGGGAGGTTTAGACTTGACACTAGGAAAAGGTTTTCTACTGAAAGAGCGATCAGATTTTGGAACAGGCTGCCCACGGAGGTGGTTGGATCACCGTCTCTGGAGGTGTTTAAGATTAGGCTGGGTGAAGTGCTGAGTGGCATGACCTAGATGTCAGACGTTTAGGGTTACTTGGTTGGTTTTAAGTTGGACTGGATGATCTTTAAGGTCTTTTCCAGCCTCATCATTACTGTGATACTGTGATTCACACAAGAGCCAAGGTCACAGCTGAACCATGAGCACAGGACTGAAGGATATAACCTCATTTACTTGTATGATGCACAGTGACTGACAGCATCCCCAAATCTTACCACCTGCTGAGCTTCTGCAAACTCAGCCAAGTGTGGGCACATCTCTACAACCTCCCAGAGACAAAGCAAGGAGGAACAAGACATTTCTTAACTTTCTAAAACGGTCACAGCAAGAACCCTAAGAAACAAGATTCAAAAGACAAGCTAAGAAAGCAGCTCAGTTTGTTCCATTTGCGTTTCAGCTACTAACCACCCTTTCTTCTCTGCTGAACACCACCAGTCAAACCACTGCCTCATCCAGCTCACTCCAGTCTCCATACTGGAGTAGAACATCCCTGAGTCAGCCTTCACCTCCTGCTCTAATACATTCTGCCTGCTTCTGAGCTCTGCTCAGCCTCTAAGGGTGAAGCACAGATGTGAGTGCAACTACATGGATCATGGCAGTGTCTGGATGAAAAGACTCAGCTGCAGTACTTACATGACTTGCATGGCAAATACTGAGGTGTTAAAAGAGTTGATAAAACTCTTCCAAACATCTGAAAACTCATAGGGCTATCCTGGCAGCTGGTCATGAATGCAGCCGCTCTTAGCACAAGTACCCCCTCACACCCCAATAAAGGAGAGGCAGCAGCTCATTGTATCATTTTATGACTCATCTCCTGCACTCTGCACTCACAGGAAAACAGCAAAGCTTTCTTCAGGATGAGGCCAAATAGGAAGGCTACTACCAACCCAGCTTTGGGAACTGCAGGCAGTTTTTATCACTGCCTAAAGTGACATACTCACAACTAATACATTGGATTCTTCCACAGGGATTTTTACCAGTTCAGCTAAACTAGTGTCAACATGCAACCGGATTTTAAGTTTTTAGAGTAGGAAAGGCTTTAAGGAACTAAACCAAGGATTGTCCCTTCCCTTGTGTCATGGAGCTGTCCCTGGTACAGTGTACAAAGTCAGGAATTCACACCAGTTTCATCAAGACCTCTCTTAACTTGGCTACAACAACTGCCCTCCACCCATACCAGGGCTGTGCATCTCTGTGCTCTGACTACACTCACAATACTCAAATGGCCAATTTCAGAGTGCCAGGTCATCAACTACGTATTATAAAAGCATCTCTTTACTCAAAACTAATCAAAACCAAGTCTGAGTGACAGCATTTTAAGTCTAAAAGTTCAACCCTGTATGTCTGAGCAAAAAACACACCTGTGGAAATCACAAGTATGCATCTTTCCGATATGAAAGACAAGAAACACAGTTAAAAAGGCATCCAAGGTCAGAATGTACACCAGAACTTCCAAACCCAAAGGTTTTATTACAACAAATCTTCCAGAAAAGCATACAGAAAACCTGTATTCCCACACTGTAATGAAGAGATCAGGTGGATTTTTGCTATAAACAATGCTGAAACACACGACACACTGGTAACTTCAGAGGCAGCAAAGACTGAAGAGTCTATCTTGCTTTAATTAGGGACAAGTTTGGCAAAATCCAGCAAACCTGGTCCAGGCTCAAGATCTGAACTATCTATCACCAAGGAGTGTTGCAGGCAGGGGTAGCCACACAACATCACTCACTGAAGATGTGAAGAAAACACTTTTATTTTTACTTTGCAGGGAAAGTTGGGGCACAGGTTTTAAAAAAGGTGTAGAAAGGACAATTTGCATGTTGTCTCAGGGATGCACTCTACTCCTTAAGTAAAGCGAAGGCATCCAGGCCTTCAAATTTCTTTCCCCTTTGATTCACAAAAGCCTGTATTTAATAAATACAAAACTCAAAAGAATTCAGACAATTATTACTTAAAGTTCAGACTCCCTCTATTGGGCTATGCTACACAGTGATGCTACACAGTGATTTTTACCCCAGGAACGTACTTACGAAGCTAAACCCACCCCACCCCCCCAGCAAAAAGAGACTCAAACATTTAGACAAGAATAATGGAACAAAAACAACACTTACCGAGGAACCAGGCACATTTGCATCATGTGGCCAACC
This sequence comes from Upupa epops, assembly GCA_013397515.1. NCBI lineage: Eukaryota > Metazoa > Chordata > Aves > Bucerotiformes > Upupidae > Upupa > Upupa epops. The sequence goes on from VZRI01006158.1 coordinate 44,714, forward strand.
CACTGTGAGGTTTGCCCTGGCTGACGTATTCCTTCCCAAGTAATTAATGAAGTATGAGGTGGGAATTTTTGGTCACATGGTGAAAGAAGGCTTTCAAACACAAAGCTAAATTTGAGGTGATGGAGAGCTTCCTCCCCAAGAGCAACAAAAGAAACCAGATCCAAGCTTTACTGAGTGGCCTCAAAAGAATTTCAAAAGCTGTTCAGTCCTATTTAATAGGGTGATGTCAAGAGTTAGCAGACAAGAGGAGAGGCATCAATTGCTGTTTTGCATGTGTAGATAGAAAATGTTGAAAAAAAAAAGAAAGCTTTTTCTTTTGTATCATAGTAAAGCATCACTGAAAAATACCCCCTCAAAATTATTAAGTACACCACAACCAGAAGGGTCTGTGCCCCTCCTGAATGTGCCAGCCTCAGCACATTCTCCATCTCCCATCCTTGTACCACTGTATCTGTCTGAAGTTGATTCAATTTATGAAGACTGTGGAATGTAAAGCCTTAAAACCCAAGTGTAGGCACACGCAGGTACTTTCTCAAAGTTGAGCAGTCGCTCTTTCCCAGCTGCAAGGCACAAGATGGCTGGTGGGGAGTGACCAACAGTCACATCTGGGGCTGCTCTTTCCAGCTTGAAACTATGTGCTCGGCATCCACCTATTACAAAGTTTAAAGTCAACTGCCATTAGGGGCACAATAAGTCACTATCTTTTGACAAGTATTTATTCTGCAACTTGTTCAAGACCCTCTACAGGTCTGAATGCCATTTTTCCCTGCACCGGTCACACATTCAGTACAGAGTGTTAATTTGTCCTCTAAAAGATGCAAAAATACCGATCCAAGCTCCACAATTTATGCTCCAAAGAGATGGTACCTGAAGACAACACAGCTCTCTGTGCTATTAAAATATGTTCTAGAATACCAAAAACCCAACTGTTTGTGGGGGGAAAAGCAAAGCACTAAGGTGCTTCAAAGCATTGGACCGCCTTTGTGGTCATCTTTTGGTTGTGATAGCACTGCTGACGCTATCACATCTACACTATCATTTCTGTCCTGTCTCCCAGTTTGTTTCACGTAACAGTAGATCTGGGTTTGGGGCACACCCCCAAAACAACAGTCTGCACTTCACAATAACGAATAATCACTCTACCTCGCTCCTGGTACAGACTTTGGCATCCCTGCAACACATTTTATTTTCACAAATTAATTCCCATACTGATTTTTCAGAATGGTTAGAGAGGTCCCACCTGTAGCTTTCAGATTTACTCACATGGGATTGAGAAAGCCACTTTCCTTCTTGTCCCTACCCACAGGTAGGAGGAAACCCTGTCACACATCCACATAAAAAATAAAAGTCACTTTAGAAAAACATTGAAGAGGTTATGACTGTTGAAACTGCATACTGCTACTTTCCAGGATCAACTGCTCACACAAGGGCTGATATCTTCAGCTGACTAATGCATTAACAAAATTAAACAGGGCAACACAGAGACTAATCCGTCCAGGGTAAGGGAAAGCCATTTAGTATTCCCAAGCACTGGAACAAGCCAATTAGTATCCGCGTGCGCACAGGCGTTAACACTCCACTACCACGTTCCACTCCAGCACAGATTTGCCAGGATCTGCTTACACAACCCACTTGGCCCTGCTAAAGGCATGAAAGAAAACATTCAGCAGAGAGCGTAAGATGCAGCATGTTCTCTCCCTAGCTTTTCGTAACTTTTTCTGCAGACTAAGGAAACAAATTTAATTCAGAAATATCAGTGCTTCTCACAAAATGTATTAACAATGACAGTGAAGGCTGCTCAAAGAGAAAGGGGGGACTGAAAGTACTAACAAAAGCACACTGGCTGTGGCTAAAGCTAGCATCTGAAAGAGTTCTTTGTCTTTCTGGTCAATGCAAGCCTATCAACAGTCCAATATATAGCAGAAAGAAGAAAGGGTGGGAGGAAGAAGAGTCCTGTCTCTTTAGGGGATGTCTCCTCAGCTGCCAAACTGAAGCAGGGAGAGAAGGGACTCTTGCAGGAACATCGACCTGCTTTCCAAGCAGCCAGGAGCCTTGACATTGTGTAGTAACAAGTGCCAACTGAAAAGACACACTCTGCTCACACCTCAACCAAGGGCCACACATTCCAAGAACTGGACATCTAGTTCCCAAAAAGCTTCCAAGTGCAATATAAATAGTAAGCTACAGAAAATAAGACCCTATTTCTAAGGTCTGCTTGCTTTTCTGCATTCCCTTCCTCCCAATAATGACCGATTGTTCCCTTCCTGGTTCTGAGAAAATGTCTGTGTTCCTTCTCTGGGTCCTTTACATTTAGGGTAATTACCCAACATGCTACAAGCTGTTTACAGTTGAAATTTAATTTTGATTCTGCAAAAGAAAACCAACACCCCTCCTTCCTCATTGTCCTAGAGTTACCATAAAAACTCTGCACTGCTCAATAAGCAAGAAAAGCATCTAGAGACCATCAAATGAGAAGGATCCCTGTTGATACAGAACCCCACTGTGAGGAAAAAAGTTTAATTTAATCCTTCCTAGGAGTAGAAAGGAACTCCCAGACAACCAGGGATAGGAAGAGAAGCCATGGCCTGAAGCTGCACCAGGGGAGGTTTAGGTTGGACATTAGGAAGCCCTTCTCATGGAAAGGGTGACTGGACACTGGAACAGACTGACCAGAGTAGAGGTGGAATCCCCATCTCTGGAGGTATTTAAGGACAGACTGGATATGGCACTTAGCGCCCTGGTCTAGCTGACTATGGTGGTCACAGGCTGGGCTTGATGAGCTCAACATCTTTTCCAGCCTTAGTAATTCTGTGATTCCGTGATACTGGAGTGCCATTTAACACTGACACACAGGACCACCAGTTCAAAACACAGAGTGACAAAGACAAGCATCATCTCAAAGGGGCTGACACTTACTGGAGGGTAATTCTTCTCTCAGATGTTGAGCTATGGGTACACGCAAGCTCCTCGCCTCAGCCGCTAGCACCACAAACATAAGGCTGGACACTCTGCATGGTTTAAGGTGTGGCCGGCATGTACCTTCTTGAGCAGTGTACATCTCAAGAAACTGCTGTAAAATCCAAAAGCAGCAAGTGCACCTTTGTCCAGGCATGCTGGGCACTCATTTTTCTATACCCACAGCATCTTCACTTTGTATCACAGTATCACAGTAATGATGAGGCTGGAAAAGACCTTAAAGATCATCCAGTCCAACCTAAAACCAACCAAGTAACCCTAAACATCCGACATCTAGATTACATCACTCAGCACTTCATCCAGCCTAACCTCAAATCCCTCCAGAGATGGTGACCCAACCACCTCCGTGGGCAGCCCGTTCCAAAATCTGATCACTCTTTCAGTAAAAAACCTTTTCCTAATGTCAAGTCTAAACCTCCCCCAATGGAGCTTAAGACTACGACCCCTTGTCCTGTCCCCAGTGTCCAGGGAGAAAAGACCGACCCGCGTCTGACCATAACCACCTTTTAGGTAGTTATAGACAGCGATAAGGTCACCCCTGAGCCTCCTCTTTTCTAGGCTAAACAGACCCAGCTCCATCAACCTCTCCTCATAGGGCTGACATTCCAGGCCTTTTACCATTTTAGTTGCTCTTCTCTGGACTTGTTCCAGCACCTCGCCATCCTTCCTAAACTGAGGGGCCCAGAACTGAACACAATACTCCAGGTGCCGTCTAAGCAGTGCCAGATAACCTCCCCACCATTTCTGATACAGGCTTGGATGCCATTAGCCCTCTTGGCTGCCTGGGCACATTGCTGACTCAATTGCTCATTGCACAAAAGGCAAAAGTTGAGTAAAATCCTTGTTTTTTGCATCATCAAATATGCAACCCATCCTGCTGCATTTCAGCACATAACTTCAGGGGATTTAACATCTAGTTTTTGGAGTTGGCCAAGGGGCAAGAAATTTCTCTACAGAGGAGCAAACACATTTATTTGCTTAAAACCAAGGGCTTCACAGTTGCAAACATAGATAACTTCTGTAAGGACAGCTTATAAACTTTTTTCCCCTAGTATCATAGCTAATCTAAAAGGGAATAAAATTCTTTTCTAACTGCAGTCTTAATTATATTTCACTGATAGTGCATTACATAGGTAAGCACAAAGCCACAGTTCGTACAGGATGTCATTTCCTTTCATGTTCTTCAATACAGAAGCACTGACCTGTTGCTTCACTGGAAAATGGCAGAAGGTTTCATGTATGATAGCCAGCTCCTTAAAACATGACTGCTCTCCAGGTTTCTCGCATGGTCTTGAGGAAGAATCTGTTCAAATGGACCAAGCCTGGGCCCACTGCACTGGGAGCTGTACCCAAACATCCCACTCACAGCACAGAGAGGCATCTGAACGTGCACAGGCGCTTCCCACCACCTGTGCCCTGCTGCAGAAAGAGATTCTGCCTCCCGTTTCTTTTCAGATGGTGAACTGCGATGGCAATGTCTCAAAGTGGGGAAGAACAACACAGAAAACAACCCCCCAGCACTGACAGTGGCAGTGACTGTGCTAATGTAGTTACAGGGTTATACCGCATGTTTTTCTTCCACTTCTTATTTAATGCCAGGGTGCTAGATGCTCTCAGGTCTAACTGTCCAATCACCAAAATAATTCTCAAAGGAGAGAAAGAATAAAAAAGCAGAAATATGGATTCAAGTAATAAATTCAGCATAAATTCTGGCAACTCTCTGCATGCTCACCATAGAGCAGGTAGCAGCTGTTTCTATCTGCAAGCCTGAAACCAAAGTCTAGAGAAACATGGAAAAGGACAAGAAACAAAGAAGTAGTCCACAGAACGCCTATTTTGGTGGCAAACTTCAGCTCCCACTTCCAAGTCTGGCATTAAAATCAGAGATGGTACACAGATAAGAAGGTGAAAAAGAATTCCCTAAGTTAGAGCAGGGTAAGTTTTATTTAATTATGTTCTTGATTGTGGCACCCATCAAGTAGCAACTTAAATAAAATTCTTTCCTGTGGACCTGTGTTATCCCAGTACACGTAAGGTCAGTAAGGCCTGCCTGGAACCTTGCTCTGTTTTCAGGTAAATCAAGGTGTCAATATTTCTTCTATCTAATCCAGTCCAGGACTGATCAAAAATAACAGGCATTTTGAGATGCAATTACCTAGATATCAAAAAACCTATAATAAAATTTGCTCAATAAAGAACTAATGAATGAAAAAAGGAACAGGTAGAAGTTTTCACATACAGTATTGCATGGTACATGAGCTACACAATGCTGCTTACATCTTAACATTCATGTGGAAAAAAATTAAGACCTAAGACAATCCAAAGAACCTCCTCCTTTAAAAGTTTATGAAACCCAGTAAAAGAGCTCTGAGCATAGCTTCCACAGCTTGGGCAGATTTAAGTCTCAACTGCTGGGCTCCTTGCTGTGTGCAGTATAAACTCCATGGCCTCAACACCCCAGCAAGTAAATAAGCTTTAAGGGACATGCAACCCAAAGACACAGTCAACCTATGAGCCTCTTCCAAGAACTGTCAATAAAGATTTCCTAGTTTTACATTCCTTGCTTTTACAAAGCCATAACCTGCAACAGGGACGCTGTATATTTTCCTTACAGATTGTAATCAGTTCACTGATTTCACCTCAATCATGTTTGGCAGCTTCCCGAGTTAGCTCTGAGATTGAGATTTCCTGCCCACTGACACAACACAGAACAACCACAGAAACCTCACTGTTCCTTCTTGTGGATAGGGAAATTTAGAAGCCTAGCAGTTTTTGAAGCCTTAGTGCACTGCATCTCAGGCCTCTTGTGTTGATTGGCTCTCACAGGCAACTACACAACAGCAACCACTCCAACACTGTGGTTATGCTGACACAACAGCCCATAAAACAAACCCAAAGCCTCAGAACGGACCTCCAGGACACAAAAAAAAAACAACCTTGCCTGAAAATAACACATAAAAGTCACAATTCCAGCTCACAGTTAAACAGCTCCTTCCTTGAAGGCATCACAAGATTAACTTCATGCAAGCTTTGGCCTTTGTCTGCTCACACTGACACCAAAGGTTTCTGAAAGGGAAGTTCATCCTAGTACAAGATACAATCAAAATGACAATATTATAGAGCTCTTGCCTATAGAGTTGCATACAATTGGCTCATATTTACTCTTTGAGCAATCACTTTTCAGTCCCTGGGCAGGCTCTTTGGTCACAAGTTCCCTGTTCTTAAGGGGTATTTAGCAAAACAGGTGCCCTCATTCTCTCTGTAGCTAGGACATGTAAATGAAGTAAGGAAGCTCCTTTAAACACTCCGGAGTCATTCACTACCACCCACTTTCCAGCTGCTGTGAAACAGCAGTGAACAGCAACAAACCTTAGCTGATTCCACACACCCCTCCTGATCTACAGGCAAAGCTTACTGTTTACCTGAGCAGAAGACAGAAGGCCACTTCAAAGAAACATTTTGTTCTCATCTTTAGGCAGCAGAAATCTTGCAGGAAAACATCAGCTCCAGGACACCAAATGATAGCTTTCCAATGCTCAGCAGCGAGAGCCACACTCACCATTTTCAGAACCTATTCCCCTCAAGGCACTCAACTGAAGCCTTCATGTGTAGAACACCTCACCTCTGACACTAGTGATAAAGAGGATAGTGACCAGACAGTATGCTGAGACTCAGTGCGCTCTCACAAGAATCAGGCCAAAGCTTCCCTGGCTTTGAAAAGAGCAGCAAGCCTTGGGATTCATAAGGCATCACCATGAGCCCTTCAGGCACCAAAGACTTTCTTACACCACAACAGCTAAAGCACCTACTTATCCACACACATCACATCTTACCTACATCTTTAAGGTATTTCATACCTGCACTGCCTTCTTCCAAGACATCCAAGAGCTAAAAGGCAACAAAGTGCTTAGTGACTCATCAGACTCCTTTCCAACAATTCCAAGTACCTCCTGTACAGGAAACGGACTCAAGTCCCACCATGATGCTCCTAGCGATATATTTTGGGTATATCGGGTATTTTGCATTGCTACCTTCAGCACTGCACCTTGCACCAAACTGGCAAGTATTGGCATAACACATTTAATAAAAGGCATGTTAACAGGCTGAAACAGCAAGTGCAAAGCTGGAAAAGGTCCACTGTGTCAAACACTGCCTGTTCTCAAAGTAAGAGCATAGATGTATATCACGTAAGTATAGGTGAATTGGAGCATACTAATCCTGATCTACAAACAACTGGATTACAGCAGTGACAACAACTCCACTATTCAGATCTTGATTAAATCTAACATTGAATATATTTCTTAATCAAACCACCTTGAGTGACTACTTGAAGGCCAATCTCTCAAAACCTTTTTTTCAGGGGAGAGAAGATTCTTCTATAGCCTCAACACTGAGGAACTGGCAGAACATAGAAAGAACACCAAAATGCTTGTTCTTTCCAACAGTATTTGGCAAAGGGCTGCATTTTTTGCAGGGGGGTTGTTTCATATAAACATGATATAAAATGAAGCTTAAGTCTCAAAATGCCCTTCAGCATCTAAAAACAAATCAAGCTCAGAGGGTTGAAAGCACCTTGAACAAGGCAATTCTCAGCATGGTGCTGCAAGATATTGGTAACCACAATTATTTTTGCTGTTAACTACAATGTAAGGGGAAAAAAATTCCTTTAGCTTTCTTCTACAAAATTCTTCTGGATCAACCTCTGGCTACCAAGCAGCATAGAAATATCAAAAAATATATTTTCATAAGAAGACACTCTGCAAGGAAATGCTGTGTTAGCTCCGCAGTCCTCTATCCTGCACAGACATTAGAGGCAACTGCACACTGTGAATCTTCCTCCAGAGAGGAAGAATGCAGAGATGATGCCAAAAACCCACTCCAGCTGCTGCTGGCTGAAGATGTTTCTGACACAGCTGATAATCACCACCAGGGCCAACAACAACCACACCTCCCAGTTCTGCCTGCTTAAGTACCACCCCACTCCTCTCCAATCTGCCTCAGGAACATTGCTTAAGACATTTAAAAATGGGATGATTAGGAGAAGAGATGGGCTAGGAAAAATTCCCAGTCACTTTATCAAGCATAGCCACTGAAAAAACTAATGGCAGCTGTCAACAGGAAAGATGGAACCTGCTCATCCCACAAGGATACAGTTCATAGGAGGCTGAGGCATCACTGCCAGTGAACTGTTTAAGTATCTTCAGAGTGAAGAAACTACATTGATTAAGAAAGTAAGATGCAAGAGAGGAAAAAGCAGGGGTCTTTCATTGGAAATAAGCATGCAAAATTAAATATCACATAAACAAAAGTCCCAAGCAGGAGCCTAGAAAGAGTCACAGTGACACCAGTAAATCCTATGTGAGGGGACATCAGTCAGAACTTTTAACAACTGCCGCATTTTCCTTTGTCACACTGGACAATGGGGGGAAGGGGGGGGGAGGAATTAGCAGTAGTTGTCTTACACTGAACAGCAGCTATGCAAGACTAAGCAAATGTCTGAGTAAATGCTGTAAAAATCAACAAAGCAAGACTGAAAGCAAGCAATCTTCACAGAGAACTCCCCTGCGGGAGGAGAAAACAACTGAAAGGGGAAATCAGGAGGAGAAAGGTTTTGATCCTCCCTTGGCCAAGGGACACACACTAGCCTGCTCCTTTCAGGACTTACTTTGGATTTTGGACTATTCCAAAACTTGCAGGTATGGCTGTCCAGCTGTTTGTCAGACCTTTGATTGCATCAGATGCCTGCACACAGCTGTACACGTTTCTATCAGAAACATGGTATTTTTAAATAAAATGCCACAGACAGAGTGGAAGCCAGACCCGTCTTCTGTCTTTTCCATAACACAATAGCTGAACATTTATGGCTAAATACTTCTGTATTTCAACAACTGAGCTAAGAACAATTCACATCACGTCCAAAACACAACAGTATCAGAAACAAACTGAATCGTTCTTTAAGAGCCCCAAACTCAGCACACACTTCTGCTCCCCAGGCAGCAACTGGAAGTGTTTCTGGCCAAATCCCAGCTGTGCCCACACTTACTAAGAGGCCCTGACCCATCTGGCCACCGCTAGTGTGCACCTTTGAGGTACCCTGATAAACACACCTGGCAGGCTAGGCTGTGGGGTACAGAGGGACCAAGCAACACACCAAGCTGCTTGGTCATCCCTCTGCTCCTGACAGCAAGCAACGAATGGGGCTGTCTGCTCCATGGGTTTGGGTTTTTTTCCCTTCAGAACAGTTATTTCACACACACACCATTATTTCTATACTGATTTTGTCTAGCAAACACGTGACTAGTGAAGAACTTTAAATACAGAGAGAGCAGAGACAACGTAACTGAAGAGATGCTCAACAGAAGGCAGAGCAGGAGGAAAGATTTCTCCTCACAGAGAAAGGTTACAAAAGGTTTACTGAGCCTTTACACAACTCACAGCCCAGAACACACTTCCATGTAAGCACTGCAGCCTGTCTTCCCTCATACTGGGTTTGTAAAGTAAATCCACAATGTTCAAGCTCCCCTTTAGCACAAGCAATTATCTGCATCTCTAGGCATGATGTTACAAGACTGTATTGGGATTTTTTTTCCCAGACCCAAGTACTACAGTGCTTCTTCACGGTTATTCTCACATAGGAGTCTAAATTTCTGTGATATGCTAAAACACAGCTTGCTCATTTTTATCTTCCAATGCACACCACTAACACAGAACTCCCAAAGCCCACCTGCCTCAAATTTTGTCCCCGAAAACCATGAGCAGCCACAAATTAGCTCACAAGGCCACAACCCACACACTCTTCTGCTCTACAGGAATGGCTGTCACTCATATACCTGTGAGTCTGGAATCTTACAGCATGGCCCAGGCTTTCTGTCTGCATAACACATATGACTACCAAAAAGCTGAGTAGTTTGCTGTCTCATTCACGCGGCTGCATTCTCTACCACGTCTCTAACACTTCATACTGTGACTTCATGTGGAAATCTAATGCTGTGCTGGTCAATCTGTCAGAAAGCATTGACAGCAGCACTGTCACCCAAACTATCACCCACCCTTAAAACACATCTAAGGATGTGCTGAGGGCCTCACGGTTTACCACTGATATTTCAGCAACCTTTGACCAAATTCACTGTGAATACAAAAACAAAAGGTACGAGGAGGGGAGAAAGAGAAGATTATGAAAGGCCTAGCTCCTGGTTGACAACACTGATTATGCGCTGAAATGCTGACATTTCAACATGCTTAATAGGGACGGACCAAATCAAACATTCTAAGTTATCCCCAAAGCAGAGCATCTCAGATATTACCTGGGACTGATGTGAAAGCAGCCTGCAGATCAATAATCATACAGGTCACCAAACTATCTGGTGACAACAAAACTTTTGATTCTTCCTTTGCAATTCAGAGACACTGTTGACCACCTGCAGCAAGTGTGGATGCTGACATCCCCTGGTCCTAAGCAAAACCACCATCTTAAGCACAACAGGATAAAAAAGGATGCATAACCACAAAAAGCCACCTTGCTTCAACTGTTGCCTGACAAAGCAACTCCGCTCCTCTAAGGAAATATTTTCAACATTCTCTTCACAGAGGTGGAAGTTCAGAAGACTTCGCCAGGATCTTCAAAATCCTGAGTAACCTTTTTGCAGTCTTCTGCAGAGAGACCTCAGACTCCCTAACAGAAACCAAGAGTTATCCCCATATGCATCCAGATGGTCTGCATCCATCTCCCAACAAAGTTCTTTTAAACACCAAGATGACCTGAGTTGCCACTGGAGAAGCAGCTCTGCAGCCCTCTTCACTTCTTTCTCACTCCTTTGTTTTATTGCTGTGCTCCAGTTCCTCTCTGCATAGCATTCACAAATTGATTAATGCTCATCAAGGATGATCAGAAGTCTTGCAAATCAGGTTTTTACACCACTCCACACCATAATTCTCCTGGAGACATGCACATTTTACTAGAAAGCTTTTTGCTGACTATTTCCACTCCAATGTCCAAGACATTCTGGACAGATGTCCAAGCTATAAAATTCACAGATTCTCCAGCTGCCAGAGATAGAATTTGGTGACAGTGCAATTTATTCATCTACTTAATGAGCTTAATGTCAACCTCAGTGGGTAAAGTGCACTTTGGCTTCAGCAATCAGTGATGGGGACTGCCAAGAGGCAGCAACAACTGCTTCTGTGAACACCAGGTACCGCTGTCACAGATAGTGCAGCTGAAAGTTTGGNAATCATGTCAAGCCAAACTTAGTGCACAATCTCAGAACCAAGCTCAAAAGTACTTTATTTGTGCAGTAAGTATCATTACACTTAAGCTGAACAGCTTAAATTCACTGAAAAATTACACTGTGTGATATTTGCATATGAACAATTAGATTTTTGTTTTCTTTTGAAGACAAACCACCTTTACATCTCACAGCAAGATGAACCCGGGTGTCTCACCAGCTCGAGAACAGTACCTCCTAAAGCACCTTCCACAGGAACTTTGCCATAACTGGGCAAGAGTCACATGGAAGAGGGAAACATTGTCCTTAGGCCACCATTAGTGCAGGACAGCATCAGTTCAAATGAATTTTCAAAAGCCACCAGCAAGGCAGATGTTTAAACAGATAGCCCTTCATAATGCAGTCATTCTCATGTACATCACATCAAAACACAAATACACAACCATCACTGGGCAACCCAAAAGACAGAAGCCATGCAAAGTTTATTAGCTTCCATCTCCCAAAAGCTTTTCAAACCTGGGAAAATCCACAGTATTGAAGATCTTTAATTGTAACTCAATGATCTTGCTTGGTATTTTCACAGCATCAAGAGTAAACTCAAAGACTCTTACTTTTCCTCCCACCTTGAGAATGGGGTGCAGTCTGCTCCATAGCACAAGCAGCAATGGTCTTTGTGTTTGCGACTTTCACAGGGGTTATTCCCATGCAGATAATCTTAAGCATAGAAGTCTCATTCTGGCTGAACTAAATTCCTTGGAAAGGAAGAGCTGCCTCATGCACCTCAACAAGTCCATTTCAATACTTCAGCATTTGGAGAATGCTGCTGAGATTGGTTGAAGATGGCGTATGTTTCTCTTTCAAGACACACAGCTTAGAAGCCACTTTGGTTTTCTTCAGATATAGTCTCAAATTCATGAAGATCTGAACAGGGTTTTGCAGTGGCCTTTGGAGCAGTTGGTTTAATGGTTGGACTCAATGATCTTTAAGGTCTTTTTCCAATCTAAACATTCCAACTTTTTTATTTAAAGCTCTAGAAATATTTTAACTCTCATGCCAATAAAGCATACACAAAGGTGTTATAACCAACAGCAAAAATGTGCTATTTTTGGTGACAGAATTTTCATCTGATACTGTCTTGGTGCGGGGAAACTTGTCCTTTCCTCTCTACCTCAGATGACTATGCAGCAAACAAAGGTAACAACAATTCTTAAGAAATAGGGAGCACATAATTTTAACTTTCAGCAAAGACAAAACATTGCTGCCCCATTAACCTTGCTATGTGCCCAGCAGCAGTTTGACTCAAGTCCTACCAGCTACAGCATGCCATCACCTACTACAAAAAGAGCATGATCTAGGATCTCTTCCAAATGTATAGAATTAAACTAAAAGTAACATGCAGTAAAAAACTTTCACTAGCCTAAACACTTATTTTACTCTCCTCCCTGTGATCTTTCACTGTAATAACCTATTTACTTTTCTTCTTTCAGATGCTCCTATCTGGGGGCCAACTAAAGACCACAGTTTGGGAAGGAAAGCTGTACCGAGAAGTTTTTGGAATCACTATGAAGCGTAAAACACAGTGCTAGAAGTCACAGCAACTATACTCCTTTAAAAAGAGAAAAATTAGGTCCCAAACTTCCTCCAGACCATGAGGCACACAACTCTACATGTTTGCATCCCATAACATCAGGTTTTTCTTCCCTATTCATTCCAGAAAAGCCTTTGCAGTTACTAGCAGACATGTTCAAATAATAGACAGCTTTCTACTACAGTAATGCCTGTAAAACAGTTATACTACCCATCTATAATCCCCCAGAGTAAAACTTCTAGCAACTCTAATCACACTAGAGGATTTACACACAACTAACTCAACAGCTGACTAGTCCTGAAGTTGCTGGAAGAAAATATAGGTTACCCACAACTTCTAAAGACATCTTCACTGCTAACATTTAACTGTGGAACAGAACTGGAACAAATGCACCAGTGCAACACATCCCAACAGCTGCTAATGCCAAACAGCCTTCCAGCCTTAGGATGATGGACAAAACCCATATGCATAGATGAAAATCCTTCCACACCTCTAAGGGAAGTTAATTGTTCTAAGTCTCCTATTACTCTCTCACCAACTTCTTATCATAGATAAAAACAGAGACTGTGTGCCAAAATCAGTACTACACATTAAATGCATCTATAGTTAAATGGTTAAAGGAACCTTCTCCTGCAGACTTCTGCCAGAGAAGAAACACCGTCATGTCCTCAGATATAAGCAGTATCTGCAATCACAATTTTCGAACAAAGGTTTTCTCCAAGACATTTCACCATGTATGGTGGCTGTGGATGTTACCTATGCAGACTTCAGTAAGGCAATTAACACCACTGCTCACAGAATTCTGCTGTGGCTTGGACAGGTACACACTTTGCTGGGTAAAAAACTGGTTAGATGGCCAAGTCCAAAGAGTTGTTGGAAACAGAGTTAAACCCAGTCGGTGGCCAGTTATGAGTGATATCCCCCAGACTCAGCACGTGGCCACTTGTTTAGCATTTTTATCAATGACTGTTAAGAGGGCTGACTGAACATGAGCCAGCAGTGTGCCCAGGTGGAAAGGCAAATGGCATTCTGGCCTGTATTGGCAATAGTGCTGCCAGCAGGAGCAGGGAGGTGATCATTCCCCTCTACTCAGCTTTGCTATGTTCTCTGCCCAGTTTTGGGCCACTCACTACAGAAGGGACACTGAAAGGTGGAAAAGGGACAGAGGCAGCTACCAAGCCAGTAAAGGATTTGGAATCTGTGTCATATGAGGAACAGCTGAGGGATCTGAGGCTGTTTAGTCTGGATAAAATTGAGGGGATAACCTTATTGCTCTCCACAACTACTTGAAAGGAGGCTGTAGAGAGGGGAGTTGGTCTGTTCTCCCCAGCAGCGAGTAACAGGACTAGGGGAAAGAGCTTTAAGCTGCACCAGGGGAGGGTCAGATTGGTTATCAGAAGGAATTTCTTTACTGAAAGGGTTGTCAGGTACTGAAAGAGCCTGCCAAGGGGAGGGTGTTGAGTCACTGTCCCTGGAGGTGTTTACAAGAAGGCTAGATGTTGTGTTGAAGGACATGGTTTAGTGATGATGATAGGGGTAGGAAAAGGTTCAACTTGATCTTGAAGATCTCTTCTAGCCAAAACTATTCTATGATTCTAAAGTTGGTAAAAGTGAAATATTTGCACTACAACATGATCACCTTTTGTCATTCAAGAAACTAAAACTATTTCTTCTGGAAAGAACACTAATAAGTGCCAAGACTGGCGAACATCAATGGGGCAGATACCAGAGAGGTCTAGAAGCACTTATTTTTTTGGCAATAGGCTCACAAACACGTGCCCATTTCTCCCATGCAGAAAAGCCACTACCACGGAGCAGCAACAAGTGTCTTCCACTTTCAGAAGCTTCTCTCTAGCTGCACACCCCCTCAAGGTGTATGATCTGCATGGCTTCAGACATGGAAATGCTCCTCAGTCAACACCTCTGCCCCTTCTTTCCCTTCATCCAGCCAGGATTCCAGAAAGGTCACTGTGAACTCAAAAAAGGAGAGTGCAAGGAACACCCTTGTTCTCAGCTCAGCTCCCTGCTTCTTCCCACCTCTCACCACTTCTCATAATACCCATCTGGAAAGGAACTTCAATCCATGCTTCGCACCGAAGCCACAACCATGCTTTCCAAGCTGACTTTTATGCCCAAGGAGCACCCTCATCCCTGGGTCCTCTTCTCCAAAGTCATCAGCAGACAAACCCAGTTCTCTCCAGTTAAATACCCTCCCAAGATGTATGATCCAGTGTTTCTTGCTGTTTTCTTGGACTTTTGGGAAGACACTAGTGCCCACAAGATGTCACCCAGCAGAGTAGGAAACAGCACACCGCTTTCTGAAAGGGACTGTAGTGGTTTGCTAACATACCTCAGAACAATGTAGATTTATCGAGGCACCATCAGTGAAATACAAGTTTCCACACACGACAGTAACATACTTCCACAGGAACACCCCAAATGCTGACCCTTTGTCTCTACTTCTCAGAAATAGAATTAAAGTGGAGGAAGAAAAGAAAAATCTTTATTGACCCTCTGTTAAAACTCATCCTGAACCTGTCCAGATCACTCTGCCACAGTAACCAGGAAAACACCTGTGCCAAGACACCCAGCCCCAGGACAAAATAACTATGGTGTTACATTAAAATCAAGTTAATGGGTGCCCATACAGAGTCCATCAACTAATAGGAAGCTGAACTCCCTCCAAACAAGAGAAATTTTGGAAAAGAAAACAGAACTCTCCTAATACCAGCTCCAAAACCCAAGATGGCTCTTACCTGGCTCAAAGGTATGGCATGGAATTAACCCGAGAGCCAGCAGACCTGTAACACCACCTAAATTCAGCAGCTACCAACCTATTTGTCTTTTGCAGTGTAATGTTAGCCCCTGTTTGGGCTGAGACAGAGAAAAAAGAACACTGACCTAATTATATGGGGATGTTTTAAAACAGCAGCTTAATGTAACACACACAAAAAATACTGGACTCTCAAGTGGGAACGTAAAGAACTGTGGTGATGTTTAACACACATCAGACATGTCAGAGTTAAAAGCACAAAGCTCACAGCTCAGAGCACACCTTTGGGATCTTACATTTCTATGTACACAGCTTCACTATAGAACAATCGGCTTCATCTGCAACTCATTCCTCAGAGACAAGCTGAAAGACAAACCAAAGGTGATAAGATCTTGATTTATTTTTTATAACATCCCTCCGTACATCATTCCACAGTCACACAGTTACACCCTCCCTTGTCCCTCCCCACCACAGAAGGGTCAGAATTGAACTGGAGGATTTGTCCATACTGAGAGTTTTTGAGCGCAGCTTCTGCCTGAACTCAGCTTTGATGGAATGCTTGTTACAGCCACCACCACAAAATCTTCCACACAAAATTTAACTTATTGCTTTAAGGAAACTTCTCAAAGCTCTTTCTCACAGCAGCTCCAGTAACTTCCTATTTAGCACATAACAAACTTCTGTCAGAGCATTTTCATTCTTCAGGCCCATCAAATGACCAGCTTCACTTTCCTTCAAGAAATAGATATTTAACTCCTTTCTTTCCCCTGTATTTTTCTTTTCCCTTGTTAATGGCTTTCTCTCTCAACCCATATGGTTTTTCCTATTATGCAGACAACAATTTCACAATTTATCATCAAGTACCAAAACCACACTAATTTCCAGAGATGCAAAGTCCACCAGGCAGAAGCTGTTTTGAGTTTAAAAAGGCCAGAGTCAGAGCCTCCACCTATCTTTTAACATAAAATAATGCATCACATCCTCAAACCATCACAGCAGTAAACCTTGCAGCACTCTACGAGAAGAGATCTGCAACTCTATCTGCTCCAGGGTGAAACTGCATGAACAGTCATACCTAAATGGGGAAAAAAAAAAAAACCTGACAAAAAAACCCACCAAAATAGAGCTAAAAAGGCAGCTGAATTCAGATGACCCCAGCACTCCGGTAAATCCCAGGTAAACTCAGCTCCCCATTGCTCAATTCCACAGCAGCACTAAGAAAAGGTAACAGTTGCTTTTTTTGTTGTTTTCTTCTGGAAATACGCACATGAGTTTTGCTGTCCCACCACAACACCTGAACTTGCATTCAGCTCACCCAAAGGGTATGCAGCATTGGTTATGAAGTCCAACCAGTAGTTTCAAAGTTAAGGAGCATCACTGGTCATGCACAGTGATTTTCAAAATGAAAATATAAATAAAAATTAAACTCTCATCTTAATTTCTCCACCTTTCTATCAACTTGTCACATCCACCTAACACTTCTCCTCTGTGCTCTAGGCATCTAACTGTATCCCAAAGATTGGACACACTACCACAGCATCTCCAACTCTTCTGGAATCTTGCCTGTTCTTTCTGAGGCTCTTTTCACTTCAGAGCTGAGCCTAAGCTTAATAAATCGTCATATCTGCAAGGTGCATTTCATGACAACACTCGCCAAAAGCGATAGCATCTGTCTCAGCAACAGCTACTCTCACAAACCACCGCCAATCTCACCCTCAACAAGTATTTAAAGAAGTCAGAGAAGTTTTCAAGTCCCTCCAAAATTATTTGAAAATCAAGTAGAGCACACTCCTAATTGCAGAGCCAGGTAAATTTCAGCCCTTCAAGGTACCTAAGTGTCATATATTCCCTTTTAAAAAGGCCCTTTCCAGACAAACCAGCACCTTGCTGGAAAGATCAGCTAAGCACAGGTTCTGTATATGCTCACTGGCCAGCATTTCCACTGCAAGACTTGGCACATCACTCAAAACTGAGCAAAATCTCCCGAGAGCAACAGTTTGACCTACCACCACCCCACTGACTTTGTGCTGACACCACCTTCACGCTTTTTTCCCCTAAACAAAACACAAGCTGGAATTGCAGAATAGCACAAGCCAGCCAAAAATCACCCAAAGCAGACTATATATCTCAACAACAGCCTCTGAATTCAGGGATTCTTCACTTGACCAACCAAAACAAAACTGTAACATCAACCATCTCCTGATTTAAGCAACGAATTTGTTGTCATGGCACAAGTTATGTTTACCAGAATCTCAAGAAAACAAAGGACTTAATAGTGATTATAAAAGGGTTCAGTTTTTCCACCTCAAAAATGAAAGCGAACAGTAAAACACTTACAGAGAATAAACGCTTTTCTGGAGAAGTACAGGCATCACCACTCAGCTGAAAGAAAACACTACCCCACACCTTGTGCTTCCACGGTAAAGCTGGAGTCACCATCGATAAAGAGCAAAACATGCTCCTGCCACTGTGCCCCCAAGTAACAGTGACAGGCGATATTCCACCAAGCGTGTTCGTTCATTTCAAGACCCTGCTCAAAACTTCACTGGGATGGCTGGAAGTGCCAGTTTGACAGCAGCTGACGTCTAGGACTGGGAAAGCCAGGCAGGCAGGGTGGCCACCGCACTTTACTGCTGATCCCTGCAGTATTTCCCTCCTGACTCGGGGCCTAGCCACAGCACAAGACCTTTAAAAGCTGTTCTTTGTAACAGTGGCCATTTGGGAGGCAGGATTTTTTGGATTTTTCAGTGGAATTCTTCTCCATCCCACTGCGTGTGGCCTCACTGTCCAGCGCGACATTCCCACCTGAGATTTATTTCCACCAGCCAAGTAAGAAAAAATATAATTTTTTAAATTAAGTAACTCACGTTTGAAAAAGGGGCCCTGGCAAGCAAAACCCGGGTTTAAATTCACTTGGAGAAACAAAACCAAAGCACTTACCTGGGCAGGACCAGAGGCAAAACTGAGAATCCGTTTATAATGAAAAGTTTACCCTTAGGGTTCACCACTACTGTTGAGGGGAAAGTGCTGGGTATCCTCTGCCTTCCCCGGGGGAGTGGATGAACCCCTAAACCAGCTCACTGTCAGATGGAGGAAACTGAGACACCCCTTTTCCTCACACCCCCCGCCGTCAGTTTTTTTTTTTCCCCCCGCTTTGCACCGGGGGAGGGAACCCCCTACACACAAACACACACACACGAGCGGGGAGTCCACCCGTCGCCGTCCCCCAGAACACCCCCTCCCCATA
>VZRI01006158.1:63872-83810 GCA_013397515.1 Upupa epops
CCGCCTCCAGCAGTCCGACAGAACGGACGTTCGGGCGACTTCGGGCCCCTCCGGAGCCGCTCGGCCCAGCGGCTCTCGGCAACTTTCGACTGTTTCCGGAGCCGCTCACAGGCGTGCGGCGCTCGGGAAACTTCGGCTCCTTACGGAAAACTTCGCAAGCGCACGCGCCTTTTCTTCGCGTACTCTCCGCCGCCCTCTACGGTCAGCCCGGTACCTCCCATGACCCCCGCGCTCGGCAATTTTCGTTTCTTTCCGGAGACCGGAGGCGGAGCGGGGGGAGTTCGGGAAGTTTCGGAGCGGCTCGGCGGCGACAGCCCGCGGCAAGAAGGCGGTTGGGGCTGCCGGTTGCTTCTCGGAGCGGCGGGGGGGGCCACTGCTTCGGCGCTTTCGGCTCGGCCCATTCTGCGCAGGGATTTCCTGTCTGCCAACCCTCCGCCCACAGCCAGGCTTCTAGGACAGCCCCTAGGGTACCATGGCGGCTGAGGAAACCCCAGCAGGTGCCGAAGAAGGCCCCCTGTGACGATAGGAATGGCCAAGAAGAAGTTAATATTGCCCCAAATTAGGCAACCACAATTTTAGGCAACTCTGAAGAACTTGGATGGTGACTGGCAACCAGAAGAAAGGTCCCCAAGAGCACTCCTGTTAGTCACGAGGTCACCGTTATTAGCAGCACTGGTGCTAGAGTGCTGTTTTGTAAGGTCTGGTCAAAAGCAGTAATAGAGTGCAAGATTAACCAAGACTAATGACAGATGGTGGAATCCTGATGGAATCTGTAGTTTCTCCCACTGAGCATGGACAGTGAAAGTCACAACTGCTGCATCTTTGCATGGAGTCTGAGAAATTGCATCCAGGGAGCTTTAGGAGAAGGATTGCTACCACCAGTAGAAATAAGGTAAACAATGGCTATGTCATGGTGTCCGTGTGGACTGTGCTAAAGAATGACTGTTTAACGATTAGAGTGCTGGCTTTGCAGCGACACCCCCCAGTACCCCTTTGGGTGCAGTCCTGGAAAAAATGGTAAGTTGGCTGTGGATGTCTTCAACTGCACGCTAGGGAAACCATCCCACCAGTTCTGGGACAGTGGGGGACTGGTGTGGGGAGCCCCACTCTAGGGGGCCTAGAGCCTCTAGGAGATGAAGATAACCCAGGCCTCCCCTGGGCTATCTTCATCTCCTCTACACTCCTTTTCTACAGCCTTTGCTCCCCAAGGGTTACCATGCTGTCATGTCTTCCATTCCCACCCTCTCCACAACCACCACTGGGCTGAGCTTGATAGGAGCAAAGGGAGTTTCTGCTACCTTGGGTAGATAAAAAGGATCTCAGAGTAGATTCAAGCGAGAATTGTCCTGACTTGCATTTCCCTACTACTGACTCCTGAGGCCCTCATTCCAGCCCAGTGGTGCCTACCAACATTCATGCCTAACTGCACATCCCAGGGAAATGCTCCCTGCATCACTAGGAATTGCCATCCTGTATCACCCAGCCCAGAGTAGCTGCTTCAGGAAAGTTTTCCATGGTTTATTTGCATACTGTATGATACATCTTCTGCAAGTTTTGGATGAAGGTAATCCTTTAAATCTATCACAAATAAACTCTTAAAAGTGAAAGGCTGCTTTTATTAAACTAAACAGCCCTCTTGGTGGTATTTTCAAGCACTTAATGAGCAACTGGTGCTGCAATTGGAAGCTGACAAAGGAAAGCCTTGCACGCTAAAGAAAACCTACCCAATGACTCATATCACTATCTCCAGAGCAGCCCCATTTGTAAGCAGAAAATTAATTTTGAGTTTTAAGATAGAGCTCTGAAGTGAGAATCTGCACTCAGTGTTATCACTAGAGCAAAACTCCTCACAGCATCCAGTGGCCAGAAAATAGTTTATGAGTGTCAAATCCATTTTCCCTTTTGAGTCAGACTGAGTTATTAAACAATTTGGTTTTGCACGACAGGATTAGGATAGGATGCCCAAGGACTGAATGAGCCCTGAGGCTCACCCACCTCTGAGGTATGATCTCAGAAGAAAGGCTTCTACTAGCTGCCACACCGTTGTGCTGGCCTAGGTAAGAGTAGCTTTTTACTGAGGTGCTACCCACAAGGTACAGTCACAGCAAACAGCTGCATTAATAACAAAGTTATTAATGGAGCCAGTGCAGAGGAAAGATGTCCAAGGTGCTATTTAATTTACTGTGCTTTTCATACTGCACTGGGGTGAGGGAAGTGCCTGAAATGAGGTGAGCTCACATCTACCTCAGACTGCTTGTGGGAAATGGGATAAACTGAAAATTTACCAAATTTTTTAAAGAGAAAAAACCCTGATCAAGTCTTCTCAGCCTGTAAAGAAATCCTGAATGTGAACAGTTTTCATCAGTAGCTGTGAATGAATATTTAGAGGGGGCACTGGGTACCATTTTCTCAGCCAGTTTTCCTCTACAGCTACAGTGGGCCTGCCAGATCCACTGACAATTCCTTACCAGAAAAATGAGATGCTAAAGAGAGATGCTCAAAGGAAGGAAAGTATTCCTCCACTTCCCAAAACTGGGAGACCAGAAGAGCAACTTTTACTGTGGTAAAAGGTTTGCCCAAGGACGAGTGGACCTCCAGGCATCCAGGAGAGCTGTTGTGCTCAAAGCTCTTTTCTCCTGGCTGCAGCCTACTGGGAAGAAAAATTCCCCTCCATGGCTCAGAAAATCTTTTGAGGGTGCAAGTAAAGCTCTGTGGTCAGAAGGATCAGTACCTCGAGCTGATCCATTGCCACTTCTCAGGCACAACACTGTGCCTTCATGTGGAAGGGAATTCTTACCAAAGCAAATTACATCTATGGCTCCCTCTGTTCTACAGAAATAGCTGCCTGTAAATGCAATTGTGAAAGAGCCTCCTACCTAGCTGCAGCATGTTCAGATTCATCACATCTTTCTGCCTCTTTAGAAGGGAAAAACAGAGCCATTTTTACCATATTGACTGCTGAAGCTCCTGAAGTGTGCTAGCCCTGTGAAGGAGCCAGGCTCCTCCTGAGTCTGTCTCCCTCCAGCCATCTTTTGACTATCCAACCTTCAAAAAGGGTAAGAAGGCGGACCCAGGTAACTATAGACCGGTCAGCTTCACCTCCATCCCAGGAAAGGTGATGGAACAATTTGTCCTGGATGCTGTCTCTAGGCACATCGGGGACAAGAGGGTCACTAGGGACAGTCAGCATGGCTTCACCAGGGGAATGTCATGCTTGACCAACCTGATAACCTTTTATGAGGGTTATCCACCTTTAATCAGGTGGATAGATGATGGCAGAACAGTGGATGTGGTCTATCTTGACTTCAGTAAGGCATTTGACACAGTCTCACATGGCATCCTTGTGGCCAGACTGTGTGGACTGGATGATTGGGATTGTGAACTGGCTGGAGAACAGAAGCCGGAGTAGGGGTTAATGGGTCAGAGTCTAGTTGGAGGTCCCCTAAGGATCAGTACTAGGACCAGTCCTCTTCAATCTGTTCATTAATGACTTGGATGAAGGATTAGAGTGCACTGTCAGCAAGTTTGCTGATGACACAAAGCTGGGTGGTGTCGCCGGCCCCCCAGCAGACTGTGCTGCCATTCAGTGAGATCTGGACAGGCTGGAGAGCTGGGCAGAGAGAAATTTAATGAGGTACAACAAGGGTCAGTGCAGAGTCTTGCATCCGGGCAAGAATAAATCCAGGTACCAGTATAGCAGAGCAGTGTACTCTTGTGGCCAAGANGAGGAGGCTAAGGGGTGGCCTCATTCATGTCTATAAATATGTGAGGGGTGGGTGTCAGGAGGATGGAGCCAGGCTCTTCTCAATTCATCTGGTGATAGGACAAGGGGCAATGGGTGCAAGCTGGAACACAGGAGGTTCTATATAAATATCAGCAGGAACTTCTTCACAGTGAGGGTACTGAAGCATTGGAACAGGCTGTCTGAGGGGGGTGGAGTGTGGAGTCTCCTTCTCTGGAGACTTTCAAGACCTGCCTGGATCTGTCCCTGTGCGACTTGATCTAGGTGATCCTGTTGTGGCAGGAGGATTGGACCGGATGACCTTTCAAGGTCCCTTCTGATCCCTAATGATTCTATGATTTATTTTCTTAAAAGGAAGAATCAGACAGGTTTGTCTGCTCTACTAACACAGAGGGCAATTTAGCCAATGAAACCTGAGGGTTTGGTGAGACTGAGCAAGTCCCAGCTGTATTCATGCCCTTTCTTCTGCCTCTGATTCCTCTACATTTCATTTTTTCCCATTTCTTCTGCTAGCTTTATTAGCACCTGAGAACTGATGGGTCATTGCAGGAACTTTGAGCTTCCAGAATGGAGCCCTCTTTTTCTGAATATCACCAACCCTTTCTCCAGTCCCACCAATTTCTCAGGTGCCTGGAGCAGCAGAGAAACTCACAGCTGCCTGGCAGCTGTGCCAGAGCTGTTGATGAACTTAGGAAAAGAGTGGAAAGGATAAAGGAACAAGGGCTGTTTTTCTGCAGAATTGTTCAAGGGAATTTTTGGTCCATTCATTGCCCTGAAGTCTGACAGTCCCAAATAGGTGACCCCAGCACTGTCATGTTGTGTTTGAAGGTCAGATCCTGTTCCAAGGGGGCAAACAGGGAAAGAGAAGAATGGTTCAGGTGGTTGAGTTCAGCCTCTCACACTTGGAAGGAAGGATACCATGGCCCCACCAAACCTGCAAAAAAACACCATTTGCAGCTCATTAGGAGGCTCCAGACACCCCCTTTCACCTACCACAGCAGGACAGCACCTCCTCCTCTGTGCTTCTGCTTTTCTCCCGATTGAGCCCCTTCCAACATCCTCCAGGAAAAGCAAAGCCACAAAAATATACAAAAACCATAAACAGCCCTACTTGAAGTTTTCCCATTCCTTCTCCTGCCTGGGCTCAGCCCTCAGCAAACCCCTTCTGGGTGCAGCTGAGCACAAAATAAAGTGAATACCACCCAGGACCAGGCAAGCCCATGTCAGGCACTGACATCCAAACAGGATGATTTACCTCCTGCCTGTGTCAGGCAGCTTCCCAGACAGGCAAACATCCACTGCCGGCTCCAAGCCCAGCACAAGGAGCCTTGACTGTGGCATCTCCCCCACAAGCACAAGCTCATAGTTTCCTCGTGCAGGGACTATCCCCTCTGTCGTGGCCAAGTCACCACTCACCCAGTTCTTCACTGTAAGCTCCCCCCAGAGCCCAAGTATTTCCGTTCTGGATGCTTAAACCAGCTTAAACAGTATCCTATTATGGGCTGTGCACCCCTCCCTGCTTCTTGCATCTGGGAAAAGAGTCTTTACCCCATTCTCCCCGCTTAACTCCTTCTTGCCTCACACCCGCAGCTCTCCTCCCTTTTCTCAGGAATGCAGGGATTTCACCACATTTTAAACGTGCAGGGCCAGATCCAGGCCAGAACACCCTGCTTGTAGTGTTGCTAACTCTTGCCAAGCCCGGAGCTGAGCACTGGTAGTCATCTGGGTTCCACCGCCCTCTGTGGGTCTGCACCATCATTTTCAGCCAGATTTCAGAACAATGGCCACAGATGGCCTCCAAGCGCTGCAAAAAACACGGGGCCTCACACCAGGTTGTATGAGCAGGAAGTGAAGCCTGCTCAAGTGACTGCATTTCCATTCAGTCTGGGAAAGAAAACAGTGAAAACAGCAAGAAGAAAGTCCAGCCTATCCAGTCAGCAAAACCACTGTTTCCAAAAGCCCAGAATGAGGCAAAACTGCATCCCTAATCCAGCCCTCGATAACCATCTGGGGTTATATAGCAAATTAACACCCAGCATTTTGCTTGCTTTTATGGCCATCAGCCCTCCCAGCCACCAGTAGTCCAGGTCCTGCCTTGCTTTTGTCAGGCTCAACCAAAAAACACATCTGCCTGGGAGCAGGCATTAGCCTGTGCTATAAAGCTGGCAGCACCCAGCTGGCATTGCAAAGCTGTAAGAGTGGTTTGGAGAGTAACCTGTGTGGAATCAGTGCTGCTGGATCTAAGCACAGCCTAGCTGGCCAAAAACTCACCCAGAAGGAAGCAAAGCAACCAGGAAAGCCCTCCCTGCCGGGGAGACATGAGGGTCTAGACCATGGAGATGAAAAAGAAACAACACCCTGCAGTGAGAGTAAGAGTTGGAGGCATAAGAGCCTGGCTTTGGCCAATCAGATAGGTGGTAGGTGCTGGGAAGAGCCTTCTTAGCTCTGTTTCATGAGCACAGTATGGTCAACTGGTGTGGACAACGGGAGAAATGCAAATACAGAGATACAAGATTGTCCTGCTATCAGAAAACAAATATATCACAAGTGGCTGTAGACTCAGTAAAAAGTATTTATTTCAATTATGACAAGTCCCATGTATAGGGTGAAAAAATAGTTAGAAACCCATCCATCCCTTCTTTTACATATAAATAGTAAAAATCCTTCTATGTCTTTGCTTTCTGTCTAGAGTGAGAAGGTGCCCCACCAGGCAACACACAGCACCTGAGCTACTGTCAGTGGTTTCCTCTCAAAACCGCAGGAGTAGTATTGAAAAAAAAAAAGACTCAAAACAGCCCCTCATCTCCATCCCAGCCAGATCTCACACTGACACCAAACAGGCCACGGAGAGATGGAGGTCTGAGGCCATGTGGTGATTCTAGTGTTTGTAGTTTCCTGGGTGTAAAGGCCAGGCACAGCAGTGAGCAAAGCAGCTGCAGGAACTGCCTGCACTTCTCTGGGGAAGCTTTTGGACTGGCAAGTCATGGCTGACCTCACTTCAGAGGGGACAGGAAAACTGGGTGCTTCATCCACATAGTCTCCACCATGATTACATCTTTGGTACATCAAACTTTCCCTCTGCACTCACAAATTAAAGCTGATCCTGGTAGAGCGTTTCTGTGACCCACAGCATCCTCCAAGCCCTATTCCGAGGCCCTCTGTCCCACATTTCCCCTCAGCATCCTCCAAGGGCAGTGCCCCCCAAAGAAACCTGTCATCTGGGGGCCAGCTAGTTATAGCTCCATCCAGCTTCCCAGCCCAAGGGACTGTGACCACAGGGTGCTGGACCTACAGCTGCACTGAGTGAAAAAAGAAACCTAATAAATATACTCATCTGTTACTAAAAGAAAAAAAAAAGGCTTTTAAATGCATTTTCCCTGAACTTTTCCAGTGTATTCCACAACACATGAAAAAAAAATCCCTCCCCAAATATGTATCTTCAAATATTTTCCATCCTCATGTACACATCTTTGGAGAGAGGAAGGTATGATGGGTGCATTGAAACACGCAGCCACACCTGCCAGCGTCACGGTGTTCCCTTTATCACCTCCAAAAAAAGAGGCACTTTACCAGAGCGATGGGTCAGGCTGCAGCACTGTGTGTGTGAACTTAATGCCCGTGGATGCACGTGCCTCCACACGTGACCCATCATGGTGAGAAAAGACCCTCAAAATCTAAGTCATTTCACAAACAAAGGAATGAGTTTTCACAGTGGACTGAACCTCGGCCAACACCGGGAATGCAGGGCACACTGCTCCTGCTAAGAGCTGGGCAGTTCATTGCACTGAGAATTGGTTTGAGACTCTCAAAAGGACCAAGTAAATTCTGCCATTCGCAGAGGACAAAGCAACCAGCAGCTGGCTCCCTCAGGTGCTTGCCCATCACCAGACTTCGCACTTCTTGGGGGGATTCATGGGGGAGCCAAGAGGGCAGCCGAAATGCTCTGCAAACTCCTGGGAGTTGGAAATGGTGCCAATTACACGGAAGCGTGAGGGACTGTGGGGGTCAGTGATGAGCCCCTCATGTGAGCTCTCTGGCGTGCGAACTGAGCACCACACCTGCAAATGGAAGAAGAGAGGTGTGACTGCCATGGGGTCCCCCCTCAATGCCAAATCAGACATCCCTGTCTGTGTGATGGGAACCCACACAGCTCAAGCTCCCAGTTTTTCAGCCAGTATGACCCAGATATGGTTCTCCAGCAGCTATGGGGAGCTGTTTTTTCACCACATCCTCCCAACACCATTTGGGCATGTCTCCACAACCAAAACCCCTTTGTATCTGCCTTCCCTGCTTACCCCCAAGTGACCTACCTGAGCAAATCCAACAAAGAAGAGTTGGTGGTTCGTGAGGCCCAGGGTTGGGAGGGTTTCCTCATCCCCATTCTTTTTCAGCCAGTTTTGATACGCCTGGAGACCAGGGAGCACCACAGGCTCAGGGGACAAAACCAATTCTACTACACCAAACCACCCACCACATGTCCCCAGTGCTGTAGCCTTACCCGATAAGCAGCCTTGAGGCCCCCATTGTCAGCAATATTCTCACCGAGGGTGTGCTTGCCGTTGACAGCCTCACCATTGATGGTGTAGTTGCCATACTGCTCCACCATGCACTCTGTCTGCCGCTTGAAGGCCTCCACTGATGAGTTCTTCCACCAGGGACGAAGGTTGCCATCCCTGTCATATTCCCGACCTGCCAAAACAAAAACAATTCATTTGTCACCCCACTGGCCACCTCTCCAGCAGCCCACCCACCTGGCCTTGGCTATACCTTGGTCATCGAAGGCATGTGTCAACTCATGGCCCACCACCACACCAATCCCACCAAAATTCAGTGACCTGCAATAAAGCAATAGCAAGATTTTAAGAGACATCGTTTGCTTCAAGTTTTGGGATGGAAGTCCGTTAATCCTGCCCTCCTTGTTTTCCCTAGGCCCTTACTTGGGAGATGCACGGGTGTAAAAAGGGGCCTGGAGAATACCAGCAGGGAAGACAATCTCATTCTTGGTGGGAGAGTAGTACGCATTGACTGTTGGAGGTGTCATGCTCCACCTGCAGAGGCAAAGACAAGACCATCATGGCAGCACAAATGCTGATGTTAGCCCCAACACCATCCGCTTACTGCAGTACAAAGCTGGCAGCCTAAATTTAACTCCCCAAAACCAAGAGCACACCAACCCCCTGCAACACTCCCAGCTGGAGAAAAGCAGCTGAAAACTGCCCAGAGAAAAGGACTCAGGAGAGCTGGACAGTAGTGGCTGTAGACAAGCCAGCATGTGCCCACATGTGGCCAGCAGGACCAGGGCAATGATCATCCCTCAGTTCTGGGCACTGGTGAGGCCCCACCTTGAATCCTGGGTTCAGCTCCGGGCTCCTCACTCACTGCCAGGACATGGATGGGCCGGAGTAGGTCCAGAGGAGGGAAGCAGAGCTGGGGAAGGGTCTGGAGTACCAGTGCTCTGAGGCAGGGGCAGGGTTAAACTGAAGAAGAGGAGGCTCAAGGGAGACTTTCTCACTCTTCACAACTCTCTGAAACTCAGAAGATTGAAGTGGGGTTGGCCTCTTCTCCCCACTAACAAGTGAAAAGAGGAAACAGCTTCAGGTTGCCCCCAGAAGAGGTTGAGGTTGGCCCTGAGGAATAGTTTCTGCCCAACAAGGGCTCCACAGGCCTGGCCCAGGCTGTCCAGAGCAGTGGAAGAGTCCCTACCCCTGGAGTGGCACCAAAGCCGTAGAGGTGTGGAGTGAGGGACAGGGGTTGGTGCTGACTTGGCAGTGCTATGGGAGCAACTGGACTCTGAGCTGAAAGAGCTTTCCCCACCTAAATGATTCTGTGATTCTATGAAAATCAGAGTGGTCTAGTGGACAACATATCCTGATATTCCAGATATTAGGATATTTCCACTGCATGCAATGAATAAGTAAAGCAGAAACTTACTGATCCCGGTTTGGTGGTTTCCTGAGCTGATCTGCAGTGATTCTAGCAGAGAAGTTGTAGAATTGCATGACGTTCTCAAAGTAGAGGTCAGGCACAGCTTCATACTGCAAATGAGTAAGGCATGAGCAGCATATGGTGATCACCTGGCCCAAATTCCTCCTTCCAGGATCACGTTTGAGCCTCTAGACCCAGCCAACATATGTCTGTTCTTGCTCTTCCTTCTCCCCCTCAACATTTCTGAAGTCCCCAGAGGGCAATGAATCCCCACAAATCAGCTCCTCCTCTTCCCAAATAGGGATCCTCAGAGCCCCAGCTACCCCAGGGCTGGAAGTCTCCAGAGCCCAAGACATCAGAGACTCTCGTGGATGAAACCTAAGGTTCAAGGCTGCCTTGGTGCCATGGTGATAGGCACATGTCTGCACATGCTAGCGAAGTGGGGAATAAGAGACCCAGCAGTCACATCTGATCTACTCACTTCACTAAAGACTTTATCCAGCTCCTTGGGGTCCATGATGAACTTGGGGTAGCCAATCATGTTGTAGATGGCATCTGCCTGGGGGGTGACAAAGACCAAAGTGCAATTTGATGAGGAAGGATGGGCTTACCCAGCTCCATCACTCTCAAATAATCTCCTGTTCCTCCCCAGAGTTGATGCCAGCAACTCACCTTCTCTTTGGCTGATTTCCTTGTCTCTTCATCCATCCACTGCAGGGTCTCCAGGCTTTCCTCGAAGGCTGTTTTAATCTCTGCGATCATTTCCTCTGCCTAGACAAATCAAGGTGAAATAATGTTGGTCTGGAGAAACAGCTTTCCTCCCCAGAGAGGTCAAGGATCCTTCATACTGATAGGGAGGAAGAGGCTGCAATACCAAAATGACACGCAAACAAGTGAGAAATCCACCGAATGGAGACGAATGGTGGAAGAAGGTGGGCAGGGAAACACTGGTTACCCCAACTGCCCACCATCATGGTGGCTTGTAAGCTGCTCGCCTGGCAACGTACCACCTGCTTGCTGTCCTCAGCGAAGGTGGCCTTGACAAACATGGCCCCCAGGGCGAAGCCCAGGTTGTTATCCGTGTCACTGATGCAAAACTTCCAGCGTGGGAGGCAGGTCTGTGTGGGACAAGAGGTGGCCATCAGTAGTGGCAAGGCCAACCTTCCCATCCCTCTGTCCTACCAGGTTGCCACCTCAAAACCCAACCCACACCACTAGCTTTTTAGATGCAACTTTATGAGAACTCTACTTAAAAAGCTGTTACCATTTTAATGGCAATTTGGGGGTGTCAGAGGCTCTTCCCTCACCTTCTTTGTCCCATACATCACTTCCATGAATTTTTCCTCAGCATCCTGAAAGCGCTGGTCAAGAAAGGGGCTGGTTTTCCGCACCAGGTTCCAGATCATGTAGTTGTTGAGGAGACTGTGGCAAGAGGCAGTGAGCAGGCAATGGGAAATGGCAGCCCACCCTGGGGACCCCTTCATGTGGGTTTGGGGCTCTCACCATTTATCTGTGGCCAGGATGAGGTCAGAGACCTGCTCCAGGTACTCCTTGGCATAGACCACGACAGGCTCCGACTCATTGAGCTCCACAGGGTAGAAAACCATGGAGAGGAAGGGCATCCAATCCACAGCTGGTGCTAGTTCCTGAAAAACCCATGTTGCTGCTACAGTCACAAAAACATTGGAGAGGTGCGGCAGCTGCTTCCCAAGCTGGAGGTGCTGCATTAGCCCCTGTCTGAGAGATTCACCTAATTTTGCAAAGGTCAGTTCCCATAACAGCAGCATTCTGCAAAGGTCAGAAAAGAGTCAACAATTTCCTCCAGCAAAGGAAAAGAAAGTGGGGCGGGTGTCAAAAATGTTGACACAATCCATTAGGGGCCCTGTGGGAACATGGGGAGGTGATCAGCAGGCAGTAGTCACAAGGGTGTCAGTGCTGCCAGCCCCAAGAGTGGTCCAGAGGCTGGGAGAAGCAGGTCAGGGTGGGATCTCCCCAAGGAGGACATGGGCCAAGCTACTGCACAAGAGCTTCCCAGGCAGTGTTGGTCAGCATCAGGCTTGCATGAAGAAGCTGTGCCACCTCCACTCATCCATTCAGCTAGCCAAATCACAGCAAAGCAGGGAAATTGGCAAACTTCACTCCTACCTTTAGGTCTCCAGCTGTCATTTTATGGTAGATGATCTCCTCGTCCCGGTGCTTCTCCTGGGGGATAGTGATGTTGGCCAACGCTGTCTCAAAGTCCAAGATCTGCTGCATCTGCTGTCGCGTCGACTGCTCATCAGTACCTCCCAGGAACATCCCTAGCTGCACCATGTAGTTCAAGTACCCAGCAAGCACCTACACAGTGGGTCATGGTGGAGATCAGCCTGGTGGGTGCCACCTATCCACAGCACCTCCCTGGCAAAGCCAGACTTCCCTGGACACGCTTACCTTCTCATTCTCTGTCTTGTTCAGGTAGTAATCCCGTGATGGTAGGCCTAACCCTGACTGATCCACCTGGATGACATTGCTGTTGGAGTTTTTTGAGTCGGCGCTGACGTAGACAGAAAAGAAGGGCGAGATGCGGTAATGCGCTGTCACCTGCCGCAATGTCTCATTGAAGTTGTCACCGGCCCAGGGACCTGTGATGTTCCAGCCACCCAGCTGAGGACAGACAGTAACCAGCTTTTGGGTAACAACCACCTGGAATTGCTTAAATGTCACTGCCTATACCCATCCTGCAGGAAACATAATGGTGCTAAAAACCGTAGAAGAGGCAAACCCTACCCATACTTTACCCCCCCTCTCTGCCTCCTTTCTTTGAGGGATGTTTTTCCCCAGAAATGGGGGCTGGAGGGGGCTGACACTGCCCATAAATGAGCAATTTTCCCCATTTTACACAGGGACTGCTGCTCTTCTGCAAGTAGATGGACAAACCTTTTGGATGAGCATCACAAGTGGGGTGGCACGCAGCTCCTCAATCTTGGTCTCATTCATACAGGCTTGGTAATAACGCTGTGCCTTGCGTTCTGCCTCACTTGACACATTGGCTGTCGTATTTTCTGGGGAGGTATCCAGGGGAGGGTTTCAACAGGGTGTCTCCAGGGACAAGCATGCATCCCTCTCACACCGAGGCCCCCACCCTTCCACCAGAGAAATATTCATTCCCGCCTGAGGTAAAGCAAGGCACCAAAACGGCAACGAGGGTCACTCCTCCATTCCTTTCATGCCCCCAAGATCATCCCATGGCCCCAGCCCTTCCTGGCCTCCTGTCCCCACCCCTTCTCCCACCCACAGTGACTGTTCTGACTCCTTGGAGCAGAAAGATAAAGAAAGAAAAAACAAAATGCATTATTCCAGCAGCTCTGATGTTCTCAGCATCATCCAGCCCCCTGCACTGCACTTGCCCCCATGCTGGTGCTCTTCAGACCTACATTATTTATTCCTACAAGAAGGAACAATAAACTCATTTTTCTCCTCCAATTCCAAAACAATCCTCTTTTTTTCTCCCTGACTCTAAAATTTTGCTTTCCCAGAGGTTTTCTTTTTCTCATTTTCCCTATGACACAGCTTGTACCTTTGGCTTACCAGCTGTGTGGTTTTATTAATTAAAAGTTCCTCGGCTCCAAGAAATTCAAGGAAATGCCGAGGGCAACCACTTGGCTGGAGGCCCAGTTCCTTGTCCCAGTAAAGTCAGCACCATATTCTGTAGGAAGAACTGGGGATGAAGCCATTCCTGTTCTACCCCCTTCTCCTGAAAAAACAATACTCTTCCCAAACCACTTTTCAGATAATCAGCCTCAGTCAGTTCCAAGTGCTGACAAGGAACCATCTGTATGCTCAAAGCCTGAACAAACCATCCCCATCAGTTGCTTGGATAAACCACCTCACTTCAGCATTAGGTCAGAGAGGCTGTGCTCAGGCATCCTCCCTCTGCTGGGGGAGAACTGACTCCGAAAAATGGCTAGGCTGACAGCCAGGCTCCCTAGAAAAAGCTGTGCATGAAGGCTGGAAGCATCAGCAGGAAGAAAAGCCAGCCCCTCACCTTCAGGTGACATGGAGGTGCTGTGACCTTTGAGTGCAGACCCTGAATTTCAGAGCTCTTGGAAACACCAACGTGGGGTTTGCAAAGACAAGATCAGGACCATTCCCCTGCTCAGCACCAAAGAGCTGCAACATCAGGGTCAAAAATCCCAGAGACATCCATGAGAGGAAACACAGCCACGATCTGCTTCTTGAACTCCTCTCAGCACACGTGCCACACACTAGAGTTTGATGCTGGGATTTTACATCCTGACCAGCACATTTTCCGCATCCCTTGGATCTACTCAGCCTCTTTAACACCATGGAAGTCCCACCACTCCCAGATACTCACCCAACAGATGCTTCATGATGGCCTGGTTGTGTTCCCAGAGGTTGTTGAAGGTGCCCCATCGTGAGTGGCCGTCAGGAAGGGGGTTGGCTTTGATCCAGCCCCCACAGGCATAGCTGAAGAAGTCCTCGCAGGGATTCACTGTCCGGTCCAGTGAGTTGAGGATTGAGCTGGTGACAGAGATGCAGGCTTCTGAGAGGCACACAGCTGGTGGCCCTGGGGGTGGGAATGATGGGTTCAGATCCTGCAAAAATTAGCTGCACTGGGGAACACTGGGTCCTGTAACATGGACAAGTATCCCATCTGCTGCCCAAGCACCCTGTTCTGTAACTTAACATCCCACTCATGGGCAAGTGATACACAGCAGTGTTCTGTCCCATGCCCAAGCATCCTGTCCTGTGCCCAAACACATCAAGCACCATGAATCTTAGAACTGCAGAATCGTTTGGATTGGAAAAAACCCTTCCAGCTCATCAAGTCTAACTACTCCCTCAGCACTGCCAGGTACCCCTGCCAAGTGCCCCCCCACCTCTACGGCTTTACCTTCAGGTACGGGGACTCTGCAACTGCCCTGGGCAGCCTGGGGAACCCTCCTGGAGAAGAAACTGTTCCTCAGGGCTAACCTCAACCTCCCCTGGGGCAACTTGAGGCCATTTCCTCTCATCCTGTCCCTAGTTCCTGGGAAGAAGAGGCCAACCCCAACCCCACTCCAATCTCTTGAGTTGCAGGGAGTGGCAGAAAACCAGAAGGTCTCCCCTGAGCCTCCTTTTCTGCAGCTAAAATACCCCCATTTGCCTCAGCAGCTCCTCACAGCACTGGTGCTCCAGACACTTCCCCAGCTCCACTGCCCTTCTTTGGATCCACTCCAGCCCCTCCACACCCTTCTGGCAGTGAACAGCACAAAACTGACAGAAAGATTTGAGGTGGAGCCTCACCAGTGCCCAGTGCAAAGGACAATCCCTACACTGGTCCTGTTGGCCACACCAGTGCCTATAAAGGATGCAGATGAGCATTTCATCCTGCACCACAGCATCTTACCCTGGGGCAAGAAATGCAGATCAGCACCTTGCTGAAGGATGCAGGTGAGCATTCCATCCTGCACCCAAGCTTCCCAGCACAGAGAACCCCCCCCAGCCAGGGCTCAGATGCAGTACGGGAACTTACGAGCTTTGTACTGGAAGATGAGTCCCAGCAGACATGCAGCCAGCACAGCCGCCAAGACCCCCACCAGCACCACCAGCTGCTTCTCAGCTCGTGTCCGCTCAGCCCAGCACCTCAGGCTGCTCCTTGAGCTACAGAAGTTCACCTGTGAAAAAAAACAGCATTGTTGCCCCAGCAGCTAAAAAACGCACCAACGTGTCCCCTATTTTGCTTCCTACAGCCCACAGTGAAAATCTGCCCCCCGTGAGGGATTCTGCTGCACTGTTGGGGTTGGGAAAGGCAGCAGCTGCCTTCCAGAAAGTAGCCAGGAAGGGCGGCACAATGGCAGGAAAGGGAGCAGGCAAGTATTTCAGCAATTTCACCTGCTACCCCAGGCTACTCAGAACCCACTCGTTGAACATGGCTGTAACTTCCCAGGGGTCCCCTTCCCCACCACAGACATGGGACAGGGTGGGAGCCATGGCTGCAATGGGAAGCACAGCAACAGGGTAACAGGATATTCCCACTCTGTCAAAAAACATCCTCAGGAAACATCCCAACCAGAGATGGCCTCACCGGGAAAAGCAAAACCATATTGAAGCTACGATTTTTGGGGCAAATCCCACAATTCTAGGCAGAGACTGATGGGGCTGGGAGTGGGCCAGCACTGACAGCATCACTCTGGCCCTAAATCCTTTCCTGCAAGGCTGGATGCTGGCAGCCACAGGGGTTTTTCTCGCCTCTTTTAAGCTGCTTTCCCACTGCTGGAGGAGGAATTAACCAAATCCCCTTTTGAGCAGGGACAAAGCTCCCACCACTGCAGTAACTGCTCACACTGGGAAGGTGTTCAGCTGGTAGAAAAACGGGGGTGCTGGAGTATTCCAAACAGCTGAGCCAGGATCCAGACCCCAGACTCCTCCATCGCTAGCTCCGAGCGCCGAGAAGGGGGCAAAGGGCAGCATGAACCAACAGCTCTGCCCAAGATGGACTTTGCCCCATGGAAAGCATGGTCCCAGGCACAAAATCCAACTGCAACCTGCTCTGCTGCTTACTAGGATGTGAAATCCCCTCCCTACTCCCCAAAACACACAGGAAGCCCTACCTGAAAGCCATTGGGGTAGCCATCACCTTCACTTATGGAGTCTAGGGGGTCTTCATCATCCAGCGTTGCCCGCTTGTACGTCGACATCTGCACAGGGAGATCGGCAAACGGAGATGCTCAGCAGCTCGGGGTCGAGGAAGAGGAGGAGGGGAAGGGAAGAAGGGACCGGCACCCTCTAAAACCGCCTCCTCCGGGGAGCCAAATCCCGAATGGCTCCTGCCTAGTGAAGCACTAAACGCCGGAGGAAGGTTATGGAAAGCAGCGCGGGTTGGAGCCAAAAACTGCGCGAAGCCCGAACCCGCCTCACTTTCCCCCGGGGCCGGGTTGTGCAACCTCCCCCTTAGCCTGGAACACAGCCGGTTCCTCCTCCACCGGCTGCTGTAACGGGCGACAGGGGCCCGCCAATGCCACGGGCTCCCGGGGTGCCTGGAACTGATGAAGGCTGACGGCAGAGAAAATGGCTCGTCACCCCCACACCGCCGGCTCCACGCCCCGAGAGCCGTGCGCACCGCGGGACACCCCTCGAGCACCGAAAAGCGGCCGCACCGTGAACATCGGCTGCCGACGGGCTCCGTCCCAGCTCCTCGTCCCGCGAGTGTTATCTTGTGCCAGTGCCCAGCTCTTATCTCACCCCCCAGCAGAAAAACAAGGGGAAACCTCACGGGTTGGCAGCCGGCCCTTATCGTGCTGCTGCGACCGCTTCCTTCCCCCCCGGCACGGCTCTGCCACCCAGAGGGGACTGTCTCCCACCAAGGAAAACAACTGTGCCGAGGGTGTGAGCAACCCAGCACCCACACTGATCCCACCATCGATGTGCCGAGAGGCGACGGTTAGAGCCCTTCACACCCAATGCAGCTCAGGGNGCACCTATCGGGATGTCCTCAACCCGCTGACATTTGCTCCCCAAGGAACACCGAGCTAAGCCAAAGCCGGCACAACCGTGCCTCGGTTTCCCTTGGAAGGAAGGTGCGTGTGATAAGAGGGCCAGTTCTCAGCCCTGCTTCCCATAACGATTCATCAGACACCCTCGATTGCTCACTCAGGCCTGAGAACAGCGGGGAAGAAAAGCAAAATAAACCGCCTAAACCACGTTTTTCTTTCACTATGAGTACGCTGGTTCAGCCCCATATTAAGCATGGGAAAATCCAACCTGAAACTGAACCACCACCTCTCCAAAAGCACCCCCAGGGGACACAAGGAACAATCCCCAAAATCTTTCCACTTGGAGGAAACTGGTCGCGGGAGGTACTTTTAGGACCCCTCCTTCCCCAGCATCCCTTTTCCCCACACTGGGAGTACTGGGGTACAGCAGGCTCCGCCCCTCGCTCCCCATTATTTGGGTTAAACCGGGGTGGGTTTTGTTCCATCCTTCCCCCAGCCCGCTGTGCTGTTCGTCTGAACCACAACAGACCACATTTTCCCTGCCCAAATGGGGGGGGGGAAGGAGCGCACGAACTCCTGGCAGGGCTCTAAGTTGCTCTTCCCCCCCGCACCCCCCAAACAGCCCTTTGTCTTATTAGCAACTTGTCCCGAGAAGGTTCGGGGGGGGAGCCACCCCAAACCCCGCGGGGCACCCCATGGCGGCACCCCGAGCCTCAGCCGCCGCTTCCCGCTCCCGCCCAGACGCCATTTCAGAGCAGTCGGCGTCACCGCTAACGCCGGCAGTGGTGTTTTCCTTGCCTCCCCCAACCCTACCACTCCGACAAAGCACTCTGAGACACCCCCAAACCCCTGCCGAGTCGGGCAGCAGCCACCCCGATCCCCACGTTGCACCCCGGGGATCCCCCGCGCCCTCTGGCCTATAGCCAGCACCAACCAGCCTTGGGATTGGGATGTCCGGGACTAATTAACATGTCTGATGATAATTACGGGTCCTGGTGTTAATTAAGGGGTGCTAGGAAAGGCGGAGCTGGGGTGGCGACAGTTTTACAGGGTACCCCGGCTACAAAAATATTTAAAAAACAATCCTGAAATCGACAAAAGGTTGAAGTCTACGAAAACCTCTACTGGGAGAGGGGGTGGATCAGCCCAGTCTGGGGAGGGTTGCACACTGCCTCCCCCAAAAAAGTAGGTACTGCTAGACAGGGGCCGTGCTCCCGTACTCTCACAGCGCCCTCCTTGCATAGGGAATCCTGGTGCCAATCCCTGTGGGTTTGGGTCTGGGGGGTTACTGAAGGGGTACCCACGTTCTGAGGGTGCCTGNGGGGCGCAGACAGGACCCCCTGGGGGTCCCTTGGGGTGCACAGCGGAGGTCTATCGGGTGCAGTGGAGGATCCCGTGAGAGTTCTTTGAGGTGGAATGGGGGGCGATTTGTGAGTGCGTGGGGGTCCCAAGGGGTCCGCCCTTGAGGGGCCCTCTTGGGGTACAATGGAGGATCCCCTAAGGTTGCACAGGGCATCCCACGGGTGACGCGTTGCCTTGGTTTAGCCAAGCATCCCGATCCCTGACCACCCCCAGCGTTCGGGTTGTAGGTGGGTACCCCACTCACCATAGTGGCACCCGCTGAGCCCTCGCGCAGCTCGTTACCCAGCCTAGGAAGGCGACTAGCAAAGGATGTACCTGCGATGGGAAAACCAATGGGGCCAACGCGAGGGAGGGACGAGCTTCCTTGCTCCCTTCCTTTAACTCTTTCGGAGGCCCCCAAAACAGTCTTGGGGTTGGGTCCCCATCCCATCCTTCTCCAGCTGCTTAAATTGTTGCCCCGATAAATCGCCGCTGCTCAAGCGTGCAACCCTGCGAATAGGCGAATGGGCCACGGGGGAGCGGGCGACCTTGCGAGCAGCCATTTACGCCGGTGCCTGTGAGCAGCCATGTGAGCGCCGGCGGGCAAACATGCAGCGTGTGATGACACACTCGGTCGAGTGAACGGCTTTGGAAACGGCCAAGGACGTGAAGTCGCGCAAGAAAGCACCCCGGCAGCTTTGGCAAGCACGCGGGTGTGCGCGATCATGTCCAGTCGTGCAGACACAGGCACACAACCACACAAGCGCGCAAGGAGCGCGCTCCGAACCCTCTTCCTCTGTCTCGGGCTTTTGCTGCCGCCCCTCCCCTCTCTTCTCCCGGCCGTCGCACAGCCCCTCAAGTGGTTTTGGGGTCCTAGCCCCTCGCTGAGGCATTCCCCAGACCACTCTGTGCTAAGCTAACGAGCTTCTTCATTAGCTGCTTTGTGTGTGGGTTACAGGGATGGAGGTGAGAGACTGTGAATACCACCGGCCCGGAGCCCCATGTCCCGCACGGGCTGAGGACTGACCCGCTCATGTCACACACGTGTCTGCAAACCGCCGGGTTGGGCTGAGCAAACGCTGGTGGGGAGAAGAGTGCGAAGGGGTTGGAAAGGCTGACGGAGGGATTTGAGAACGTGCGGGTACTGTACCCGTCTCCGGGGTGTGGGGGGGAACATCGGGGCACACTTATGGACACCACCGAGGCTTTCGGGGTGTGGAGTAGTGGGGTTGGCCCCGTCAACTTCTGCGAAGCCACTNCTCTCTTTCCTCCCCCTGCGTGGCAGAGGGGAATCTGAGAACCCCCAGGCAAACGTGAGTGCACCCCGGTCCTCCCAGTAAAACCCGGCAGAGGGCACCATTACGCCCAGTTTGTGGCCTTTTCTCCCCCCAGCTCTCCCCGTGCTGGCAGTGAGGGGAGGGTGGAGGAAGGGGAGGAGGAGGAGGCAAAGGCCGA
>VZRI01006158.1:83840-96273 GCA_013397515.1 Upupa epops
CGCCCAGGAGGGACGTGGGTGTCGGCACCCCAGTGTGTGCGGGTACGTGTGTCCCCGGGGCCACCTCTGGCACTCCCGGGGGAAGGGGGTGAGGGGGTGATGGGATGTGGGGGGTGATGGGGGATGCAGCAGGGACATCGGGATGTGGTGGGATCAGAGTGTGTGATGGACACTGGGTTAGATGGCGTGACAGACACATGGTGAGTGCATGTGGTGGAGAGTCGAGTGTGCAGTAGGGCCACACACGGGTGCGACGGGCATGTGTGCAGAGGAGTGCAACAGGGACACGGGGTGTGATGGGATCGCTGATGTGTGATGGGGACAATGAAGTGTGGTAGAGTGTGCAACAGGAACATGGGTATATGCTGAGGACACATGAGTTTGTGAGGAGACACACGTGTACAACAGGGGCACGGGTGCGCAGTGGGACATGGGCATGTGGTGGGGACACAGGCGTGTGATGGGGACATGAACACACAACGTGGACACATTGTGGGGAGAGGGACAAGGTGTTCAATGGAGAGACGGGCATGGGCTGGGGACACACAGATGATGGGGCATGGATGTGCTGTGGGGCCATGTGGTGGGAACACAAGCCCTGTGATTGGGTCACAGATGTGCTGTAGGTACACGCGGTGGGGATAGGGACAGTGTAGGATTGGGGACAGGGACAGAGCACGATGCTGACCCTGCTGTGAAAGGGACATGGCCATGCGATGGAGACAGGAACATGCAACAGGGACCCTCTTGTACCACATGCACGTGGGGACTGTGCCACCATCCCCTAACCCCAGATTGGTGCCACTGAAGTGATGCCCCATTGGATGGGTGTCAGGGTGTGAGGGAGGAGTTGGCATGTCTCCAGGGGGGTCACATTGGTAACCCTGGTGTGAGGGGACAGTTCCTTCCCATCCTCGCTTGGCTGAGCCCCAGGACAAAGGTCTCGGTGGAGAAACTGAGGCACAGGGCATGTGCTGCCCTGCAGCTCTTCCCTCTCCAGCACCTGCTCAGCACTACAGGATGAAAGCTCTTCTCCTCCTCCTCCTCGCCCAGCTCTGCTTGCCATCACTGGTCCCTGGTAGGTGAGGTTTGGGGAGGGGTAAGGAAGCAATACCCCAGCTGTGGTAGCAGTTGGGTGTATGGAGCCCTGTTTGCCCTGCAGAGAGGGAAAAGGACCCTGAATACTGGCGAGGGCAGGCGCAAGAGACCCTGCGGGCAGCCCTACAGCTCCAGCACCTCAATCAGAACGTGGCCAAGAACCTCATTCTCTTCCTGGGTGACGGTGAGATGGGGACACCCTCCCTGGAGTGGGGACATTGGGGGTGCAGAGGTGGGGGCTATGATGAAGTGGGTGCTGTAGTAAATTGGGTGCCATGGGAGATTTAGCATGCAGTAAAGTGGGTGTGGTGATAACTTGGGTGTTGTGGCAAGGTGGACAGTGGGACAAACTGGGTTTGAGTTAAGCTGGGTACTAAATAAATGGGTTTTGCACAAAATCTGATGCTGTGATAAACTGGGTGCTGCAACAAACTCAGCTTGTGATAGATGGGGTACTGTGATGAATTGGGCTTGCCAAACTGGGTTTGTACTAGAGTAGATGCTGTGATAAGCCCAGTGCTAGGATAAACTGGGTGCTGGAATAAATTTGATTTGCAAAATTTTGGAATTTTGGATGCTGCAATAAACTGGGTGCTGCAACAAATTCAGTTTGTGATGAGTGTTGTGATAGAGTGGGTGCTACAATAATGGGTTAACCATAAATTGTGTGCTGGGAGAAACTGGGCAGCCACGGGTGTTGAATGCCACCCGCACAGCGAGGTGGCCCATCCTTGGCTGAGAGCTGACCGGTGCCCTGACCAGGCATGGGCGTCTCCACCGTCACAGCTGCCCGCATCCTCAAAGGGCAGCTCCAGAACCGCAAGGGTGAGGAGAGCCTGCTGGAGATGGATCAGTTCCCCTACGTTGCCTTGGCCAAGGTAAGAGCCCCCCCGGGATGTGACACCCACCACAAGGTCATGGCCAGCTGAGCTGCTGTCAACTGGCCACCAAAATTAGGTCAGGGGCGGGCTGAGGAAGCTGGCACGGGTGTGCATATACCATGCCAAGGTGCAGTCCGTGGGAATCTGGAGGGTGGTGTGTTGAGGCTGCCTGGCTATGGGAAGCCATGGGACCCCCCATCACATTTCCTGAGGTCATTTTGCTGAACAAAAGTGGGTTTTAATACATAAAATTGGAAATTCTAACTGCTTTCCCCCATCTCCTTCTGCCCCATGGCAGTTTCTCTCTCCCTGCCTCAAAATGGGCAGATAAAAGCCTAAAAGTGACAAAATGCAGTGAGGGGATGCTCCCACATTAGGGGGAAGCAATGGGTAAAATGAGGGGAGCAAGGGGGAAAAGAGGGGGATGCACTGGTGGGATGGCAATCTGATGTGGTCAAATAGCGGGAGCAGGAAACTGCTGGTGTGGAAATGATGAAGGTCCAGAGTGGGAATGATGATGGTGGTGCTGGTGCTAATGATGGTGGTGGTGACAGCAATAATAGTTTATTTGTCCTTTCTCCCAGACCTACAACACCAATGCACAGGTACCTGACAGCGCAGGCACGGCCACTGCCTACCTCTGTGGTGTCAAAGCTAATGAGGGGACAGTGGGAGTCAGTGCTGGTGTCACCCGTGACCGCTGTAACACCACTAAGGGCCAGGAGGTGACTTCCATCTTGCGTTGGGCCAAGGATGCAGGTGAGGTACTGGTGGGCATTGGAGAGAATAGAGTGAGGAGGATTGGAGCTTTCCCACCATTGTCCCGTGAATCCATGGCACAGGCAAGGCGGTGGGCATCGTCACAACCACACG
Source organism: Upupa epops (assembly GCA_013397515.1). Classification (NCBI taxonomy): domain Eukaryota; kingdom Metazoa; phylum Chordata; class Aves; order Bucerotiformes; family Upupidae; genus Upupa; species Upupa epops. The sequence goes on from VZRI01006158.1 coordinate 86,693, forward strand.
GGTGACCCATGCAACTCCCAGTGCTGCTTATGCCCACTCTGCGAATCGTGACTGGTACTCAGATGGAGAGATGCCCCAGGATGCACTGGAGGGTGGCTGCAGGGACATCGCCCGACAGCTGGTGGAGAACATCCCTGACATTGAGGTGAGGATAGGGACAGGGCCATCAGGGATATTGGCTGGAGCCAGCCAAGAATGGAAACAGGGCCACCCACTGGTGTAGGCTGGAGCCAGCCTACCTGAGGACAGGGTAATGGGTAGATGTGGGACCAGAACTACTCATGGGTGCAGAGCCAGAACCCTCAGCACATGTGGGACCAGGACCACCCATGGGTGGGTACCAGGGAAGTCTGTGGGACTATGACCACTGATAGATGTAACACCAGGGCCCCCATCAGATGTACTACTGAGACCATGAGCACATACAGGACCCTATATTCTGCTTATTCCCCCCATCCACCCACATCCACAGCCCCCTCCTTTCTCATACTTCCCATACCCCAAACCCTCCATTTTCCCTCCTGTTCTGCCCCTCGCTGATTTACACAGAAATTCAGCCCTGTAAATAAATACTCTTCTGTCCTTCAAAATAGCCCCAAAGCAAAAACATCTCAGCCTGTTATTTAGCTCTTTAATAGTCCCTTCTCCAGTTTTTTTTCCCTTTAATATAATTTTAACTCTGTCCCAGGCTGGAAATAATTATATAGTGGGGAAATGACATTTTTTCCCCTTTTTTGTTTTTTTTTTTTTGCTTAATAATTTTGGCGTCGGCGTTTTGCAGCTTTAGAATTCACCTTCTGCACAGAGAAAAGAGGGAAGAAGGAAAAATCAAATCTCGGCTCGGTTATAAATAACAGAGGCCAAATAAATCAGGCTCCAAAGCAAACAGGGAGCGCTGCGGGATGGGGCTCCATCCCAGCGGGTTCACATGGGGACCCCAGTGTGGGGGACAAAAAAAATTTAAAACACTAGGTTTGCTGCTGGAAATGGTTATTTTTGTCTCGGGTTTGAAGTCAGAGGACAAGATTCAGGGTTATTTCAAGAGAGGTGGACATTCCTCAGGTGTTTTCTCCCACCATTTTTTTTTCTTGCAGCGCTGGGGATTTCCTGGACATCCCACTGTACCCTGGCTTGGTTTTCTTCTCCTTAATCCCAGACTGAGGGGAAAACATAATTTAAGTGATCAAAAATTACTTTAAAAATGCATTCCCCACCTTCCACAGGTGATCCTGGGCGGTGGGCGGAAATATATGTTCCCCAAAAACACCAGTGACGTGGAGTATCCCCATGAGGACAAGCATCGGGGGACTCGCCTGGACCGCAGAAACCTCATCCAGGCATGGCATGATGCCAAACCCCCTGGCAAGGTGAAGGGGACTTTTTTGGGGGGTATCCACATCACCCCACTGTAACCTCCCATTCCAGAATGGGGGAACCTTTTGGAATGGGATAGAAAGCAGCCTGGGGGTTGGCAGAGGTGATCAAGAGGTGACAACTTGCCTCTCCCCAGGTCTCCAAGTATGTGTGGCACCGGCGAGAGCTGCTGGCACTCAACCTCAGCCGCGTTGACTTCCTTCTGGGTGAGTCCCAGCACCCAGGGGTGCCACAGCTTCAACTGGGGACATTAGGGAGGGACACCTCTGTCCCAGCACCTTGGGAAGCTGGAGTGACCAGTTAGCACCCCAAGGATACTGGTTCCTCTGTACTATTTCCAAAGGATGGTGGTTGTTCCCCAAGCAATTCTGGTACCCCTCCCAGGAATGCTGTGACCTTCCCAAAGGATGCAGCTACTCCCCTGGGAATTGCCCCCCATCAGGGGCAGTTGTTACCTCCAAGGGATGCTGCTACCCCCCAAAGATACTGTCCTTCCATCACCCCAAAGATGCTGCTACTTCCCTGAGAATGCTGGTAATCTCCATTCCCCCGGAGAGATGCTGCTGCCCCCTCCCTGGGATGGTCTTGGGATGCTGGTACCACATCCAAGGATGCTGCTACTCCCCCTACCTAGGGATGCCATTTAGTTTTTGGCCTCCAGTGCGATTCCTCAGCCCAGTGGGGGCAGCAGGATTTGGCCAGGCCAGAGGAAGGAAGGGCTGGAGCATCCTACAGCTTCTATCTAATCGCCTGTGATCCGGGTAAAATGCCTGAGCCAGCAAAAGGAGCAGATGTCCCCAACAGTGTCCCTGTCCCTAGGCCTCTTCGAGCCCGGTGACATGGTGTATGAACTGGACAGAAATAATGAGACAGATCCGTCCCTCTCTGAGATGGTGGCTGTGGCCGTCCGGATGCTCCAGAAAAATCCTCAAGGGTTCTTCCTTCTGGTGGAAGGTTGGCAGGGAGTATGGGGGCTGAAAAGGTGGTGAGGAGGAGGAGGATGATGATGGTGCAAAGACAGGGGTTAAAGGGTTGATCAGAGTTTATAAAAAGGGGGTGTAAAGGGATGATTTGGTGGCTGCAAGGGAGGGGGTAATATAGGTGCAAGGCGGGGAGCAAGGGGGTACTGAGAGCCTGCAAGAGGGCAATGCAAAAAGAGGTAAGTGCAATGATGGATAAAGGGGAGAATGACACAGGTGCAAGGGCAGGGAATCGGTGGTGGGGATTTACAAAAAGGGCTAAAAGGAGTGATGGTGGCTGTAAAGGGATGATGTGGATGCGAGGTGGGTGACAAGGCAGTGATGCAAGGGCTGCAAAGAGTAGGATAAAGAGTGCTGTGGGGGTGCAAAGGGGTGGATGGGATGCCAGTGCTGTGGTGTGCGATGCCAGTCAGTTCTGGGGCTTGCAGGGGGTCGCATCGACCATGGGCACCATGAGGGGAAGGCAAAGCAGGCGCTGCATGAGGCGGTGGAGCTGGACCGAGCCATCGGGTTGGCCACCCGCCTCACCTCAGCCCAGGACACACTCAGTGTCGTCACTGCCGATCACTCGCATGTCTTCACCTTCGGCGGCTACACCCCACGTGGGAACCCCATCTTTGGTGAGTCCCACTGGGCCATGAAGGGACTGAGGGGCAAACTTGGGGTTCAGGCTTAGCATGCTTGTTTGACACCTGGAGACATCCCCATCCCACTGACGGTGCCACTGCTGCCAGGTCTGGCCCCGATGCAGAGTGATGTGGACCGCAAACCCTTCACCTCTATCCTCTATGGCAATGGCCCTGGCTATAAAATTGTGGCGGGAGAGCGAGAAAATGTCTCTGCTGTGGATTTTGGTGAGTGCCTTCTGGGGCAAACCCCCCAAAAATTAATAGTCTGACTAAAAGGGGCAGGTTTTAAAATATTATTCTGATTTTTCACTTTTTTGCCACAGCACACGCCAACTACCAGGCACAATCAGCTGTGCCGCTGCGCCAGGAGACCCACGGTGGTGAGGACGTGGCTGTGTTTGCCCGCGGCCCCATGGCCCACCTCCTTCATGGTGTCCACGAGCAGAACTATATCCCCCACGCTATGGCATATGCTGCATGCATTGGCTCCAACCAGGGCCACTGCAACGCTGCTGGCCGCCCTGCTGCCACCACCACCGTCCTTGTGCCTTTCTTCACCCTCCTCATCCTCCTCTGCTAAAGCGTCTCTTTGCAAACCACGGAGGGGAGTTTATTACTAATTCCTCCCCTTTTAAGCATTTTTTTTTTTGCTTTTTTGTGGGCAGTGGCTCCCAGAAAGAGGAGAGGAAAAAACGACAGACTCAGCGGAGCAAAAGCGGCTGCTGGCAATTTTGTGCCAGGAGCTGCCTCTGTAAATACAGTTCCTTCCCCCTATAATTAGCATCATTCCCTGCCCTATCCTGAACCCACCACAGCATTTGGGATGGGAGCTGGAGTCCTTGGTGGATAAAACCCCTCTTTTGAGTGCGATGCCATGAGGCTGCTTCCCAAAACCCAACCTCCTGGTCACGTAAGCTGAGGACTGACCCGGGTGCCCTGCTCGTCATGTGTGTGGGCACCCAGAAACCAAGTGAAGAAGAGGGGCAAAAAAATTAACTCACTGGGCTCATTTGCCCCAAAAATCTGTGGTTTTTTTCACCTCCTGAGTGATTTGTTTTGAAATCCTTTGGTTTAAGGCAATTTGCTGCCCAGGGTAGGATTTAGAGGAAAGGTGTGGGCTCGTTCCTTGAATTAGACAGGTAATTGGGGAGGTAACAAAGGGCTGAGGTGATTAGGGGCAGGTCTGTGCAGCTTGCAAGGTGCTGGGGAGCAGGGACTCAAGGCCTGTGGTGGCACCAGAGAGGGGCCCTGGGGATGCAAATACCACCATGAAGTGGAAATGCTGCCCTGGCTCAGCAAAGGTGCCTTACACATACAAACCTCAAGGTGCATGTACGAATCCTGCACAGGGGGAGAACCCCCTGTACCTGCCCTGCTGCTTTGCAACCATCCCCTGCCTTGAGCACCCTTAAAGCCACCCCTTGCTCAGGCTCCAACAGCAACCCCCCTTTTTTTTAGTTTTTTCACCAGTTTTATCACTGATTCCCTGCTCCAGTTTTTTTTATTAACTGAGAAATTCTGGAGTGGGTGAAGGCACTGACCCTGGGGGACCCATGTGACCCCACACACATACTTTTCCTCAGCACCCCTTTCCCCAGAGCTGGCCTCTCTGCCAGCATCCCCAGCCACAACCTGACCGCTGGCGCTGGGCTTTCCCAGAAACCAGGCGGGACTGAGCTATGTTTAACTGATCCCGGGGTGCTTCATGGTTTTGGGAGGTTTGGGGTGGGGGGCACATACCAAAGGGGCACATTCTTTGCCAGAGACTTGGCACAAGGCCAGCGGCCACCCGGGCTGCTGGCCAAATGCCACTCCCCATGGTGAGTTGGCCTCAAGAGCTGAAAAAACAGCAGGGTTTGGGGATGGTGGTGGTGCATAACATTGCCCAGCACAGTCTGGGGTACCCACAGCATCCTGAAAATAGGGACCAACCTAATCAAGGTTTTGCTTTGCACAAAAGCCTCCAAAAGCAGGGTAAACGAACAAAAAAAAAAAAAAAAACAGGTGCATTTATGGGGGTTAAAACCATGTGGTGCATCAGCTGGGGGTTCTGACAATACCCCCCCCCCGAGTATAGAAGCTCACCGTTCAGATACCAAGGACATCCTGCAGCTGTCAGGGCCCTTGTGCAGCACCCCACAGCTGTAGCGATAAATAAACCTTTATTTTATACAGGATGCACAGGAAACACAAACACGATTCTGGGGGTGGGGGAGTGGCTTGAAAAAACACCCACCCCACAACCCCCTCAAAATTCCAGCATATGACCCGTTCTGGAGCTTTTCTCCCTTGAAATAAGGGGAGGGGCATCAGGAAGGGGGAGCCCCACTTTNCATCTTGGGGGACCTTCCCCCGTGTGGCATCAGGGTCACAGTGGTGGTGGTGGGCCTGGGTAGTCCATCAGACCCCCCTACAAGGGGTCTGTGGGGTGACAGATTGTCTGGAGAAGGGAAACCTTCCCATTTTTGGGGGGAGTGTCCCCCAAATCCTGCACCAGAGACAATGCTTTCGGTTCCTGGCACGGGGGTGGCACACAGAGCAGGGAGGTGTGAGGCAATAACACCCCTCCCCAGGAAGGGCAGCATGACTATGAACCCTGTGTGGGGGAACATCATTGGATGAATCCTAGTATGGGTGCCCCCATTTTCAAGTGGAAGGAGGGAGGGGGGCACAACCATACCAGATTGTGGGGAGGCCGTTCCAGCTGGATCTTGATTTCAGGGTAGGGGGAGCCTGGGGTAAAAGCAGGGCCATGAGCATGCTTTGGCAGGATGCAGTGGGGTGTGTACCCCAAGCTCTACAGTGGGGTCCTGGGTTACCTGGGGGAGTTCCAGGGGGCTCATCCAGCCAGTGGGTGTCAGTGAAGGTGTTGCATTGGGTCCCCAAAAGTGAACAGCTCTCCTGAGGACACAGAGGAGAGGCTCAAAGGGGAGCTGCCCTTTCCTCCATATCTCCCACCCTGGCACTCCCCACCCCTGGGCAGCCCATACCCTGTCTGGCTCGTTGGGCTCCTCCGCAGCGCTGCCAAAACTGCTGGTGCTGGATGAGGAGCGGGAGAAAGCCACCGGCTCTGGCCTGCCAGAGTCAGGCTGGAACTGTGTGGCCACCACTATGGCCTACCACAATACCACCCTGTCCCTGTGACACCCTGTCCCAATGTCACCCTGCCCCTGGGATGTGCCATCCCTACAGCACCCTCTCCCCCATGCCAGTCCTGTGCCACTCTGTCACACATCATCTCATCCCTGCACTGCCCTGTCCGTGGGGTATCCCATTCCCACATCACACCATCCCCCAAAAGCACTCTGTCCTCACATCAGACCTAGGATGCTCCAACCTCTTCCCAGACTATCCTGTCCCTGTAATACCCTGTCCTCGCAACATCACATCCCTGGTATGTCCCATTCCTGTGTCACCCTATCCTTGTGATGTCCAATCCCCACGCCATCCCATCTCTGAGATGTTCCATCTCTGTGCCATCCCACCTTCATGCCATCCTGTCCCCATACTATCCCATCTCTGTGACGCCTCATCCCCACATGGCCTTGTCCCCCACACAACAGTGTCCCTGGAATATCCCCTCCCTGTGCCATCTCATCCCTGGGATGCCCCATCCTATCCCATCCCTACGTCCCTTATCACCATACCAACCTGTCCTCATGCCATCACACCACCCCCAAGATCCTACCCCATGCCACTTTGTACTCACTGCTATCCTATCCCTGTACCACTCCACCTTGTTGCTGTGACATTCCATCCCTGCCCCTATGTTGCTCTATGCCAACTAGACTGGTGCCACCTTGTGCCAGTGCCACCCCATTCACGTGCTGCTGCATCCCAATGCCCTCCAGTCCCTGTGCCACCCACCCCAAGGTCACCCTCGTCCTGTTCCATGATAACGTTTTGCATCATAGTGCCTCATCCCAGTGTGCTCCAGTCCCTGTGTCACCCCACCCCAGTGTGCTCCAGTCCCCTTGCCATACCATCCCTCTGCCACCCAATTTCACTAAATCCCAGTGCCACCCTGTCCTGATGCCATCCCTCCCCCTCGCTGCTCCATCCCAATGCGCTCCAGTCCCTGGGCCACGCTGCCCCCTTGCCACACCATCCCAGCGCCGTGGCCCACCACATCCCAGTGCGACTATGTCCTAGTACCGCCCCATCCACACACTGCCCCGTGTTTCCCGCCCCAGTGCGGGACCTGTCGCAGTGCCGGCGGCTCTCGGGAGAGCTGTGTGCAGAACAGGTGCCCTCGGGGGCGGTGGGGCCGTCCCTGGGGGGAAAGAGGTGACAGCGGGACGTGACAGAGGCCGATGTCAGCCCCGTGCCTGGTTCTGGCCTCACCTGCTGCCTGGTGCCTCCTGGATGCTCTCGATGCCGATGGCGCTGGAGCGGCGGGAGCCGAGCGGGCCGGGTCGTCGCCTCGACGGGCTCTTCCCGGGCACCAACAGCGCCTGTGGGATTCCGTTAACCGGGCGCTGGGGGCACCGGGGAGGGGGGCAGGCAGCGGGACACGCAGCAGTTACCTACCTCTTCCACCGAGCCCAACCCGATGGCGCTACCGCGGCGGCCCCGACGGCTCCCGGGCACCAGCAGCGACTGAGGGTGGGGGGGGGNCTCCAAGGGGTGGAGGGGTCTGCAGCCCCCGCGCCCCTCCCTCCGGCCCGGGGCACCTTGAAAGACTCGAAGAAACCCGGGGCGCCGGCGCCGTTGTCCGGTCGGTCGTCATCGGGGCCCAGTCCCAGCATCGCCTGGCTGCGCGCCTGCAGCTCCTCGTGCAGCGTCTCGAGCAGCGCCGCCCGCGTCCGCTCCTGCCCCGTAGCGCGGCGTCACCTCCCGCACCCGGCACCCACCCGGGGCTCCTGCAAGCACGGTACCAACCCACCCAGCACCCACGGCAGACAGCTCTCGGGGTGCACAGCACCAGCCCACACAGCACCCAAGGAATTGGGCACCCACCCACTCAGCACCTATGTCGCACACAGCACCCATCTGCATGGCACCCACTGCAGACATGCAGGTTGCGTGACAGCTCCCCTACCCTGCACCGACAGCAGGCACAGAACTCAAGGTACACAGCACCCATACTGCACAGCACCCATGTCACACATAGCACCCAGTGTAGACAGAACCCACCCACTCAACGCTCCTGCAGACACAGCACCCACATGCCTAGCTCCCAGCTGGTGTACTGCACTCACGTGTGCCACTGCTGCAGGTGTGCTCCCCCTCGGCACCCACATCATGCGCAGCACATACAGTACCCACATGCACAGTAGTCATAGCATCCCCCTGCAGAGTACCCAGCATGCACAACACCCACACACAAGAGTACCCAGTGCACACAGCACCCACATTCACAGCAGGCACTGCACCTGCATCCTGCACAGCACTCAGTGTACACAGCACCTACACGCACAGCACCCACATGCCTAGCCTCACAGCAAGCACAGCACCCTCAACCACAGTAGCCGTATGAGCAGCACCCATATGTACAGCATCCACCTTTGTGTCCTGTGGCCTGCCCCAGGTGAACCCCAACACCCTCTACACTTCTGTGCTCAGCACTCAGCACCTGCATTTGCACCCACCTCCAGCTTGGCAAACTTCTCAGCCTTGTAGCAGGCGTACTCAGCATTGATGAGCTTCGTCAGCAGAAACTCCTGGAACTCAGGTCCCTGTGGGGCAAGGAGTACCCTTGAGAGATGCCTCCCAGGGGGACCCCCCAGCAGCACTTCTGGGTTCTCACCTTCCTGAACACAGCGGGATCAGGCAGTGGTGGGCCAAAGAAGGGCACGTCATCACGGGCAGTGACAGAGACCTGTGGCAGGCATGGGGGTGGGTGGGGGATTACAGGGCACCCTGCTGCCCCCAATACCTTATGTGGCTGGGGAGTCCAAGGCAGAGAGTGGCACCTTGTAGAGGGTTTCCTGGGTGGTGCCCTGCTCCAGCTGCACCACTACAAAAGCATGGAGGAAGTTGGAGGCGATCATGTCAGGGACGAAAGGGGTGTTCTCATCCTGGAATACGATGGCCACAATGTCATTGCCGATATGACGTTTTCGCTGTAGCTGCAGGGACATGGGAGAACGGGAGGGTGACCATATGAAGAGGACAAAAGGAATGGCAGACGCTGTGCCTCTTGGGTGACCCCCAGCACCCACAGGTGCTCCTGGAGCTTTTGCATCCCACTGACACCCCCGAAGAACTCATGGGTGTACTTTCTGCCCTTGTGCCCGGCAGATACCCACTAGCACCCATAGATGCCTCTGGACCTCCTGCATCCCATATGCCTCCCCAGCATCCGTGGGTGCCCAGAAACCCCTGCACCCCATGGACACCCCTAAACCATTCAGAAGTATCCCACTGGCCTTTCCACCCAATGGAGGTCTTGCAGGAACCCCTAGACTCCCCAAACCTTCACCAAGCACCCACGCTAACCCCACACACTCTTGCCCCCCACCTTCTGCCATCCCTCCTCCCCTCAACACGCATGGGTGCCTGACCTGCTGAGTGTCCCCTTCGGTGTAGGGTAGCTTGGTGGAGACATGGAACATGATCTCCTTGTCACGAAAGTGGCAGTAGACAGACTCGCTGC
>VZRI01006158.1:99421-129239 GCA_013397515.1 Upupa epops
TCCCATAGCGCGGCACTTACCGGAGGGGCGGCGGGGCCAGGGCCGGTACCGGAGCGGGGCCGGTACCGGAGCGCAGCGGAGCAGAGCCCCCGCCGCTCGCAGCCACCGCGTCACGTGCGGCGGGGCGGGGCGACCCCTGGGGAGGGTAGTGGGGGTGGCACCGGGAACAGGCACCAGAACCAGCAACCGGTACCGGGCACCAGTAACCCGCACCGGAACCAGCACTGGGAAGTGACCCGGGGATGGCATCCCCAACCTCCCCTTCCCTCCCCGCCATAGCGCTGTCCACGGCATCAATCACACCCTCCCATCCCTAGCCCCTCCCCTCCGTCCAGCCCTCCCCAGCATACCCCCACTCTCCTTGGCCCGCAGGGTACCCAGCAGCACCTTGACCCTCAGCCCAGCACCCATCCTCTCCTAGCACCCATTCTGGGGCCGGGGAGGACTCCTGCCTTGAGGAATGGCTGGTGCCAGGCAGCTCCTCAAGTGCCGGTGGCTGAAGGACACTACCACCAGCCTCATGTGTCACCATGTTCACCAGACCTTCACAGCTCCAACAACCATTTTAATCCAGAAACATTTACAAAGAACAGACAAAACTGGGGTCCTGGAGCCCTGTCCTCCATCAGACCTCATTAGCTGTCACCACTCACCAACAGCCCCCGGCTCCAGCCCCTTGTTCCCAGCCCAGTTCCATTTCACCAGGGAAAGCTCAAGGAAAAAAATCTTCTGTAACATTAAAAAAAATTAACAGCAAACGAAAGAAAAGCCTGGAGTTTCCAGGGACCACGTAGGCAAGCGTGTGCTTCAGTCCAGGAAGATGCACCTGATTTGTGCCCACATCTTTACCTCGGGAAAGAACATGTGGGCCCAAACACCCCAAAAAAGCAACCTCTGAAGAGCTCCTTGATGCTCCCCCACCCCAGCTGCTTCGTCCCAAACCATGCCAGAGCTGGGCAGTGGGCTGCAGGGCCCCCACGCTAAGCCAAAAGCAGCTGGAATTCTTCAGATAACAGTAACGTTTATTTCAAATGCTGTGGGGATGGGATGCATGTCCTGCAGCTCCTCCTAAAATCTGAAACTCCTGTCATCCCTTCAAGAACTAAAGCAACAACCTGGCTCTCGGCATCGTGTTTTGGCGTGGAAACCAGTTAAAAGGCTGGGAAGGAAGTGGCAGTGTCTGATTTTACTGTGGAGATACCCTGACAGTGCCCTTTTTCCTGAAGTCTGGAAGCAGTTGTTCGTTGTTTCCTGCCACTCTCAGGGGACAGAGCCTTTGTGGGAGCTATAGATGTAAATAACTATTAGTGCATCCCTGAAAAAATAAGAGGGAGGTAAAAAAACCCCTCCCAGCGGAACCACGCTGTGCCCCCAAGCCACAAGTACTCCCAGCGAGCCCAGACAGCAAGAAAAGGTGTTAAAACTGGTTAAAAATACCCCTAATTTCTAAAAAACCCACCTGACAGAGTTCACAGTGAGCAGGTGGTTACTGAAAGCTCCAAGGTTCAGAGGGAACAGCCTGGAAGGCTGGCAGGGACAGCGCGCAGCTTACATTTTTGAGTTAAATTAATGAAGTTTTTGGGGTTCCAAAGAGCTTAACCATTCCTGACAAGCACCCAGTTCTGTACTGCAGCAACAGAACGCGAGTGAACAGAGGCAGGATTCACTGTGAGCAGGTTATGGAGCTTCATATGAACAGGCTGGAGTGGTTTTGGGGTTCACAGCCCCACAAACGGGAGGAGTCCCCACAGATGCCTCCACTGCCATAAACAGGAGGTGCTCTCACTGCTGCTAAAGGCAGGAACGCTTGTGTGAAGTGGGGGGGCCTTCAGTGCAATCTGCTTTGACATAAGGCATTTTTTGGGGAGGAACGGGGTGGACAGTCATTTCAGAATGGGGTTTTCTGCCTTCTGAAGGAGTCAAAGAGTTCAGTCCTAGATTCATTTTTTTCTTCGTCTTTTGTTTCAGCCTTTTAATACTCTACCATGGTGAAATCCTCTTCCCTTCTGGTTGCTCCTCTGTTGACAATTCTTAGGAAACCATCAGTGTCCAAGTAACCCAGTCCCTGAGGAGAAAGGAACCACCAGAAGACGATGAGATGGAGGTCAAATCAACGTGGGATTAAATACAGGGGGCGGGGGGGGGGAAGCCAGGCCTGGACTCACCTTTAAATCCTTCTTCAGGCATGCAGACTGGGGAGGAAAAGGAAAATCAGTGTTATAATTCTCCTGACAAAGGATTCTCAAAGGAACTTTAGTCTGGGCAACAAATCTCCCATTCAGTGACACCAAAGTCTTCACTTTCCAACCCAAAGCCAACACAACCCTCGGCCACTGATATGTCTCCTGAAATCACAGTGGTGCCTTCCCCACCCTCTCCCCCACCGTCCTGCTCCTCACCTTGCATGACGTCGTCCATTGCTGCATAATCTGCAATTGGTTCATCGGCCTGGAGAAGAAATGGAGAGGATTAATGGGCATGGAAGCTCAGCTGGGAGCTCAGCCTGATCTGGAGGGGAAGCAGGGAACTGGGAACAGCCCAATAACCATCCAGGAGAGGGATGGAGGGAACCATTCGCTGATGGACCCACATTTTGGGCTCAGCAGCAAGAATCAGCTCATAAATGCTCTTTGAAATACTAACAGAAATAAATAAAAGCCAAGACTCTCTTCCCCCAGGAAGGAGCTGCAGGATGAATGGCTCCAACCCTCTGTTTGATTCCCCTTTAGTTTTGCATTTTATTTTACCTTTAATAAAATGACGGACTCAGGGATGACCCCCAGGGTGCCAAGTGTGGCGGTATCGTCGCTCAGTATCCTCCCGTCAATGGACAGGTTCTGGTCGAAGGGAGCAACTGAAAATGCATGCATGATCTGTGCCGACACAATGAGACACGCTGACTTTGTGTGGAGGGAAAGAAAAACACCAAACCAACGAGCAACACCAAACCGTGCTTCCAAGAGGGGTTTGTTTCCTTCCTTCTCTCACCTCCCAGCCCTGCACCCCTAATCCCCAAATCCCAGACTGGTCAGGATGGAAAGGGACCTCCAGGACTCATCCAATCCAATCTCCTGAAGGGTCCCCATGAGCTGCTTGCCAAAGATGGCATTCTGGCAGGTCTGGGATCTCTCCAGAGCAGGAGACTCCACAATCTCTCTGGGCAGTTCCCTCAGCAACCTTGGACTCTTCTGGTAGCTCTCAGGGAGCCCACACTTAGACCCAGAACTCCAGAAGTGGCCTCACCAGTGCAGGGGAGAGGGGAACCTCCATTGCCATACTGGTCAAACCCCATGAAAACACTTGCCTTCTTGGCCACAAAGGCTCTACTGCTGGCTCATGGTGAACTCTGTAACCCCAAGCACTCCCAGACCCTTCTCCCCAGAGCTGCCCTCCATCAGGTCAGTACCTGTGCTGGGACAGGAGGTTATTTCTCTCCAGGGGCAGGACTCCACACTTGAACTTCACTCTGCTCCTCTCCACCCAACTCTTGAGCCTGCCCAGGCCTGGCTGAATGGCAAGATGGCCTGACTGCATGTACTCCACTGTCCCCAGTTCTTTATCATTGGCAAACTGGCCATGGGGACACTCTGTCCATTCCTCTGGGTCACTGCTGAAGATGCTGAACAGGACTGGACCCAGTCCTGACCCCTGGGGAACACCATGAACTCCAGGCCTCCAGTGAGACACTGTGCTTCTGACCTTTGTCCTCCAGCCAGTTCTCACCCATCCTGCCACCCACTCAGCCAACCCCCACTTCCAGAGCTTCCTCGTGATGGTGTTATAGGAGACAGTGTCATTTTGTGGTTTCTTACTCCAGATTACTTGTTCCTTGGAGGAAAATCACCTTACCTGTATTTTCAGCTCTTTCAGTGTCTGATTAGCTGAGACAAGCAGCGCTTTCTCCCCTCGGACTTTGCGGTGCCGGGTGCTTCGCCTGATGCCTTGCTTCTGGTAAGCGATATAGTTTTGGTGTGAGATCTTCTGGCGCTTCGCACCGCCGTTAGTCTAGAAAGAACAGGCTACTGCATCAGAAGCCCAAAACTGGTGGAAAATTCAACCTCTCCATGCCCCAGAGTCCACGTTGGTCATGCAATGAAAGGCACAAAATGCTGAGAAAGGCCCTTGGAAAGTTTCAAGAGGATCTGCCTTGAAACCACAGTTCCTACTTCCAAGCACTAGCGCGGGGCAGACTGCTGGACAAGCATACAAAGTCAACATCAATATCTGATCTCTCCAAAACCCAAAGTGATGGTGTGGCATGGCCATAACGGTTTAAGCCATGACGAGTGTCACTTGGGGAGGCAGGGGGCTGTCTCTTCATGCTGACTCAAGAGGATGATGGAAAAACAACAGGATCCAGCAGTACTTTGGGTCTCTACCTGGTTAAAATCTGGGTCCTGCTCCCCCTCTGGCTTGTTTTCCTCCCTTTCCTCTTCAGCTTCTGAGCTGCTCACATTCAGCTCTGGAGCAGCATCCTTCATTACCTGAAGTCATAAAAATCATTCTCTGTAACTAACCTGCCAGCATCAACTCCAGACCGCCGCATCACAGCAAACGTCTCGCAGAGATCTCCGGGATTCCACCCTGACCCAGTAAACCCAAGGCAGAGCAGGAGTTCTCCCAGGATCTGCTCCATGTGCTCCACAAAGTCTCCTCCACTCCTCCCTTGCTTCACTGAATCACTGGATTCAGCTTTTGCTTGAATTGCAGGTGCTTTGTGCAGCTCAAGGGCCCACCCTCCTGGTTAAGCAAAGGGAGAGTCCCCAGGGGCCTGGACTGATTTCTATCCCATTAGCTGTCTGCTTCCCTGGTTCCTCCTAAGTGTGTTGCGAAAGCCCCAGCACAGAGGAGGAGTATTATCTGTAAATTAGACACTCCTCCAGCCCTACAGCAACTTGACAGAGGAACTCAGCACCATTATTTATGGGTCTGGAGGTTGGAAGTGATGGAAACCTAAATAATTTACACAAGCAACAAACAAAAAGGATGCTCAGCAATGTCTAAGTCACCCCAGGAGGCAAGACCTGGTAGATGTGAATTCACATTGACCTTCAGTGCTGGGGCTTGTGGAGCCCAGGAGACAGGCATACTCTCTGTGCCAGATGCTGCAGAGCTCGCTTCTCTGCTACTGGATTTGCAATTAACGGAGCAATCCCCACTCCCAAACATCCAGCACCAAACACAGACTACCCAGAGCACTCGATCTTGTATGGCCACGGCTCACCTCTAGCAGGGAGGGGCACAAGAGGCACAGGGGGTTTGCAGAGCAGGAGCGACAGATGGAAAACACTCTATGACTTTGCAAATGGAAACCAGCAGCGAAGGAAGCAGCAGCTCATAAGCTGGGGCTGGCAGCACTGTTGATGGGCATTACTGCTGCTCTACATCTTGCTGAGGCTGCCCCGCTAATGAGGGATCTCAGGCAAGCTCTCACCCCCTCTCTCCAACTACAGCTGCTCAGTGAAGAATAGCTGCCTGTTCTTTTGCCAGCCCCACGTGGTGAGAACAGTCCTGTCCAGTGCCAGAAAAAAACAACCCAAAAAGCAACCACCCTCCACTGCACTAGAGCCAAGATGAAGCCTCGATCCAGACTGAAAGCCCATCGCCGATAGCTCAGGACTGTGCTGCGTACTTGACGTCTCATAACCAAGGCAAAAAACCTGTCCAAGCCTCTAGCACCCAGCAGTTCTGGGGCCTCCAGCTCCTCCGTTAGCTTGGCAAGAAATGTGTAAGAGGCAAAAAAACCTAACTCCACACTGCAAAGGTGAGGGAACACCTTAATTGAAGCTTCTCCATGAGCTTCAGTCTCTCTCTTAAAGCATAAACCAAAGTGTAAGGAGGAGGAGGACTTGCTCTAACAGGATTTAGGGTACCTGGAAAGGTAATTCTAGTCCTGATACCAATCCCTTAAGACACCAGTAAAGCTGCGCCATAACTCACAGCTTCATAGGGAATCCTGAAAACCATCTCTAAGTGCACTGTGATTTCCTCAGCATAGAGATCAAGAACTTGTTTTCTACCCAGGAATAATCACTTGAGCAACCAGGAAAGCAGAGAAAGAAGTGGACAGGTATGGCCTGGTAACCCAAACAGTTACAACACTGCCTGAACTAACCAAAGCCAAAGATACCTGTGAAGACACCCGCCAATGCAAAGGGTTGCTGAAAAGAAGCC
This sequence comes from Upupa epops, assembly GCA_013397515.1. Classification (NCBI taxonomy): domain Eukaryota; kingdom Metazoa; phylum Chordata; class Aves; order Bucerotiformes; family Upupidae; genus Upupa; species Upupa epops. The sequence continues at coordinate 105,596 of VZRI01006158.1, forward strand.
TTAAGGAGACCAAATTTTCAGAGCAGCTACAGCTAAAACTTCACTGTTTGCTGTTTCAGTCCAAGCAGTAGTTCCCATGAGTGGCAGAGCTGGGCATGTTTTGCCTGCTGACAGGTGCTGCCCACCACCACCGCCCCAGGCTACTCACCAAACCCACTGTCAGATCACAGCCCTGTGATGTCCTGATAAGCGTCTCAACATCACGCTATTTGGGTACTCAGGGCGATTCTCCTTAAATTAAATGGGGATGAGCAAGGAGAAAAGAAGAGTCTGTACCTTTTTATTATCCACCACTTTGTGGATGTAGATAGTTGCTTGGGTGTACTCACGCAGGTCCCGCTGCTGTTGGCATAAGAGTCCTTCTCTGCACTCTGGACAGAGATCTGGACAGGCACAAAGGGAAAAATGCACTGAATTGCTTCAGCTCCTTGGAGGGATCTGCCCAAGGCCTCAGCGCAGATCACAGGACTAGGGGCCTCAGCTAAGCTCCAGGTTTCCCACTCCCTCAGATCTGACCCTTGACCCCCAAAATGAGCAGTTTCCCAGGGAGCTGGCCCCAACAGGTGAAAAAAAGAGTGCAGACAGCAGCAAAAGGTTGACTCACGGGGCTCAGAGGTGTACACGGCATTCTTGGGGTCCACCCCAGTGCCTTGTGTGCGGGTGATTTTGATGACGTGATCCACAACAAAGAGTTTTCGAATCATCTCCCACTCGCTGGGCCATATGAGAGCTATACTGTGCAAAGGAACGAGAATGCGCTTTATGAGATGGCAAAGCCAGGCCCTGAGCTCCCTGACAGCTCCTCCTTTTCTTTTGAGTCTGTTTAATGAAAGGGAAGCTGCAAAATCAATCCCTAACTGCAGCTATGCAGGAGGGCACATATGCCCAAGAAAACAGGGAAACAGCAGCATGTTATTAGTGCCATTGCTCTGCTCCAGTCATGCCCGAGGGAGGACGGAGGAGTAGAGGAAGGTCTGCTGCTTTCAGTTCTGCATCACTGCAGAAGCAAAGCTATGGAGCATGAACTCCAGCCCAGCATCCAGCACTCCAGGAGCAAGTCTCATGGAAAATAAATTCTAAAGAAGTGGGATGTTTCTATGCCCTGGTCAAATTCAGGGTGGTTTAAAGTTAGGAATTAGCCAAGCTGAAGGAAGCTGGGTTTTTTCCTGACTCAACAGCTTTTGGCAATTTAGGTCTTGTCTTGCACGAAGGCTCACGCAGGCCTGAGAAAATGCCTGCGTTCATTTTGTTTGAGGGAAGCATTTGCTCTTCATGTTGCTGCAGTTCTGAGAACACCTCCCAAGGTTCAGACAGAGATGAAGGATCCTGGCAAAGGCAAGACACATGAAGAGAAGAAACTCACAGTTTGGAGTCTTCTTTGGTCATGGAATTGTACGTGAACATCAGACCCCCGTGGGGACAGAGCAAAACACTGTTTCCTACCGAGGACACAGGGCTGCAGCGTGTCGGCCTTCTGCATGGGGAAAGGACAGCAGTTTGCCAAGCATGGTCAAGTTATTTCACCACAACCATAGCTCTGTGGGCAGTCAAGGAGAAACTGCAGGTATTTACAGACAAAATTCCAACAAGGAATATACTGAACAACAAGGAATCAGATGCAGGCTCCAGCACACTGCAAAATTGCTCCCCTATCTGGCAGAGATTTCCATCTCCTGTTGCCAGTGACCTGTGGAGACTGGAGCCAGCAGTGAACTTTGCCTGGGACAAAGCTCCACACAGATGAAAACACTAACCATGCTTTTGTCTAATCCCATCATCACATGAAGACACTGGTGAAGAAGGAAATTTGGGTTCTTAGGCACATTACAAGTGATAGCAGTCCTGTAAAACTCAGCTTCCTTGTTTCCACATAAGCTAACTCCAGGGACCCTCACACCACACTGGGATTCAAAAACACTCAAGATCTATACCCCACCCCCCCAAAGAAAGGAATAAAAAGCACAAAAAACCTCAAGTGAAGTTACCTGACAAATTTCCTCCATTCTTCTACAAAGAACTGTGAAACAATATACAGCTCATCTGTCTCCTGGAGGTTAAAGAGAAAACCAAAAAGGCTCTTTTTTAATTAATCCAACAACAGAGAAGCAATGACTGTTTGGCTTTTTCTGCAGCGCTCATTCTCTGCAAGACCTCAGCACTTTCACCATGACAACTCCATCCAAGCGTGCTGGGAAAGCCAAGTAAAGTAATTTGGGATCAAGTACTAAGCACTTACATTACTAATCTCATGTTTATTACAAAGTTAATTTAGCTTTAGATCCAATTACCTTTAATTCACAGCAGGAAACGGCTATTTCCCCTGGAGCAGCTTAGACTCCCCAGCAGTGTTCTCTCTCGTACTGGGGTCTAAAGCACCTCTGCTCTCCCATATGTGTGAGGTGAGACCACCCCAACTTCTCCCATTTGCTTCACCAACCAGAAGCTTCTTTTTGCAGCAGTACAGATTCAAAACCACATCTGTGCCCCCTCACAAGGCAGCAGATTTAGGATAAACCATTGTTTTCCTGCCCTGATGGTTTGCCATGGGATAGAAATGACACGGGACTACAAAGACTCAAAGAGCTGGGTGATTAAATCTTGTTTGTGCTCACCTACCCTCACCACCTCCCGGGGCACAGGCTAAAGGGCTCACTCCATCTTTCTGCAGGAAAACACAGCACACTTGAGGAATCTATGTTTAGTTGTTTTGAAATCTCACTTCATTTCTTCCACAGGAAGCTGATCTGCTTATTTTCTCCCCTGAATCTCAACTGTTGTGGATCAGGAAAGCGCACAAAGCTCACGGGAGGGTCCCTCAACTCTTATTTTTGGGAAATCCAAAGAGAGTGGAGGATGTAGGCTCGCTGCCTAGAGAGACTTTTGGGGCTTACTCATAGTGATGGGCTTCAGCTTCCCATCACCCGTTCTGACCCAATACTTAACCACTGGTGTGACCCAGCAGCACTTCAGCTCAGCACAGCATGTTTCTGAGTGCTTTCTGGCTCTGAGACATAGGTCCATGTCAACATCAGTATTTATTCACGGCTGGAGCAGGCACCCTGAAGTGGGAATCTGCCCTCATTCACAGGAGTGGTCCAGGCAGACACTTAACAAAAGGGTTTGGCAGGATGGAAACATCAATCATTAATCATAAACGTCAATCATTAATCAGTGCCGTGAGACACTTAGGAGGCAGCACGTGGAGCCAGTAGCACGTGCCATGTCTTTTGAGCCACCTCAAAGCCCCAAAAAAAGCCTCTGGAGAACTGCACACTGGTACCAGGGAGAACAGGACTTTCCACATTTACAGAAGTTTCCCCCGAGCTTTCAGAACGCAACAGGATGCTGGAGCACGTGGGAACTTTGTCTGAGCAGGGTAAAAGCCTGGCCTGCACAAGAATGCAGATAGAGGGCTGTGCAAAACTACCTTCACCACTTCAGTCCTTCTAAGGACGGATGTAACCACAGCACTAATATCGCTGCTGCTTATCTACCTGAATCAAGGCCAGCAACAGCTACCCTGGCACATGAGCTGCTCTCATGTATCTGCAGCAGGGCTTTGTGCCAGCACAGCTCATCAGGGGAATCATGCCTCGTCACAATGCATATGTAAGCTCAACTGGCACGTGCTTCCCAGTGCAGGCACAGGCTCACCTGCCCTGAGAAAATGATTATCAGGGGAAGTCTCTCTCAGAGGCAAAATAAAATCTTGTAGGGAGGGGAAAAAAAGCAGACATAACCCTCCCTTCAAGCTCTGCTACAATGCCCTGGGTCACCCTCCTTCCCGTACCTGAGGCCAGCTGCCCAGGCAAGGTCTGCACTTATCATGAAAAAGGTTCTGAAGAGAAGTCTTCTGCTCACTGGCCATCATCTTATGAAGAGCTTCATTTTCCTCCCCTTCACGCTCCAAAATCTGCATGAAACAGTTAATCAAACACAGCTTCAGTTGCTAGCTGCTGCTACACAGTGACACAACTTCACTCTGCTGCACTGGGTCAAGGTAAAAAGAAAACCAGAAACACAACAGCGTGTTTACAGCCAACACACATTACTGGGCATCCAAATACCTTGCACTGGGAGCAGCACTCTCTGCTATTTGGGAATTCTGGGGCTTTTGGAAAATATTGCTTGAGCTTCTCCCAGGCTTCTTTTGAAACCACCCTACGATCATTTTCGGATATGCACAGATCACCTGCAGAGAGAGAGAGCCGAGAGAAGGGCTTTGCTCAGGGATGTTTTACAGCTCTAACTAGATTTATGAGATTACAGAGTATAAATGCGGAGGAAGATATTCGTGTGCTTATCAGCCAACTCCATGTCAGCATAACAGAGCACAACTAAACTACAAAGTCACCTTCAACTTTATCACTTCCTTGTTTAGACTGGGAAAAAAACACAAACCCCAACTTTAACTCACAGGAACGTCCTTTTGACTCCCAAACTCATGAACCCAAGCAGCTGATCAAGGACAAGCTAAAGACAGCACTGGGCTGCCATTTTCTTGTCTTGGCTACCAATTTTGACAGCTCCATTTATCAAGCTGAAGACTACCCGTGTACCCTGTGAAACAGGAACCAGGTGCTTTCCACACCCCTGTAAAACAAAATGAACTCTGTATGACCTCAGATGACTTTGTGAGCCCTATCCAAGAACGCCCGATGCCGGACAGGGCAGACTCTGTGCTCTAAGGAGTGCCTGAGCTGTGCAGATGTGAAGCAGGATTTACTAGCTGTATAATTCATCCTGATGCTCCAGCAGTTAATAAAAAAAACAAACCCAAAGAACAGTTTAGCACAAGGCATTTGTCATTTCAGCAACAGCCCCAGAGCATTCACACTCCTGTGTGCAGACACTGTGTTCATGTCCTGAAGACACGTGCTCCAGTGGACAGGCTTGGGAAAACTGAAGACAAAGGGATCCAACCAGCTACCCACCTGCAGGACTGACGACTGTCAAGAGAAAACACAACTGCATCTCCCTTCGAGAAAGTGGCTGGGAAGTCAAGACACAGCTGTGCTATGGGCAGTCACTAACAAATGAGGAGAATGGGTGTTGTGAAACAGAAACAGATCTGGATGTGGACTGGGAATAGTCCTCCCTCAACAAGATTGCACCAGCAAGAAGGAAGCAGAACAGCGACTGCAAAGTTGTGGTGCTGAGGGGTGTTCACCAAAGGGCACGTAGCTTTTCTGTAGCCTGAGGAGAAAAAGCTCCTTCCTACCCACCCTCCAGTACCTCTTTAACATTTCAAGCAGCTTCTCAGCCTGCCCTCCAGCCAAGCCTGGACTTCTGCCAGCCCCTAAAGGGGAAAAAAATAGCATTGTTCCCCTCCTGCTTTTCCTCTAGTAAACAAAGGTTGGGCTAGACTGCTCCGATGCAGCACTTGGTCACTCGCTCTTCATCAAGCCTGGCCCAGCTCCACCACACGAGGAAGCAGCACTAGGCAGCTCTCCCAAGCCAGCAAGGCTAGGGAGAAAAAGAAACCAACCCTGAGCTTGTACAAGTAAATGCCTTGACACTGCTCCATTAATGGAGACAGGTTAATACGCTGTTGATGAAAGGGGGTGGAAAAATCAGATCTGGGTGTGTGGGAAACAAGTGATTTGCCATCTGGAAGATGATCCCAACTGCTGCTGACCCTGCTTCCCCCTCCCACCAGCACATTTTGGACACTGACATGGAAGTCTTAACTTGGTGGCTGGAAAAAATTACTTGCTGGGGCCAGGCAGCTACCAGAAAGCACAAAATAGCAGCCGAGATGTGAAAGGACTTCATAAAGGAAGCCCGGATGGCATTTCTGGAGGCCAGCCAGACCTCACAGATGAAGCGCTGGCTTTTCCAAAGCCTGCTGTGACAGCAGGAGCTTCCTGCATGGCAACATGAAGGCTGGAGCAGGGAGACTATGGATTTTCCGATACATTGTGGTGGGAAACCGTAACAGTGGAAAGCTCCTTTTTCATCAGTAACTGGAGGTTAGCTCAAGACAATGAACTCTCACCTGCAGGCAGCCCCCATGTTCATATTTATTCTGATATGACCCAAAGTCACCAGCCACCAAGCAATTCACCAGCATTGTATTTTCAAAAGTCTACTGGCCTATTTCTCCCACGTCTGGCTACACTAAATGCTCCATCATCACTTTGCCTGCTTTTTTTTAACAGCAGCAGCCTCCTGGAAGGCCCTAAAAACAGCTACAAACATCTAGGTGCTAAAAGTCTCCACTGTAAAATAAGGCTTTATCAAGCTGTTATTCCATGTTGTTGATCAGTCTTGATGACGGGAGGTGTGGTGTTAATTAATGATACTTTTCTGTCTCACCAGGAGGAAGACTGAGAACTCCTAACAGGGAAACCGGTGCCTGCAAACAGGAGCTTTCTAGAGCAAGGCCCTTTTGGGAGTGACACACGCTAAAACAAGTGCAATGTAGGGGTAGCCAGGGATGGAGCTTCTGAACCATTGCCACTTAATGATGGGACAAAACCTTATGTAAACATTCACCAAAGCACAGCAGGTTGCACTTAAGCAATATCCCAAGGCAGATCAGCCAATGTTCCTACAGATACTAAGTTTCATCTAAACTGGGAGAATAAACAGATACTCTTAGTTCCCACTCCCGACCAGTTCACAGCACCCACAGCTTCCAGTGGTTGCAGATCCTCGATGCTGCCCTTGCTCCACAGGGTTTAGTGGAGGAAAAGCCGTCCCGTTCTGTGGTATCACAACACCTCTGGTCTTTACACCCCCCTTTCCTTGCCTTACAAAATCTGGAAAGCAACACTCGCACATCAAACCTGAAGTTTGAACGTCAAGAACACCAGGCAAACGAGAATTAAGTGCACTTCCTCAGTAACAACTCGTGTTGGCATTAGAGGGAGCAAAGGCTATGAGGTTAATGTCTGGAGCACTGGGCAACAACAACAAATATATTCAGCTCTATTCCTCAGAGACCTACCATGTGGGCAAACGATGTCTTCATTAAAATTTAACTCCTCTTCCCGTTCTCTCTTCTCTTCATTGGATTCATCTAATTAAAAAAACAACCACCACATAAGCACAAGAAAAATGCAGAATTCCCTCCCAAGGAAAGTTAAAAATGAAAAATTTCTTTTGGAGAAAGAAGTGCAGTTGCCTTTCAAACTGCAGCAAAACCCCAAACCCAAGGGAGACTTTGGAAGGAAATCTGTTCTTCTCAAATGTCTTGGCCTCTGGGCTGGCAGGATTATAGCCTACAGGCCACTGTAGAAGAGCTTTGAAGTCAGAGGAGCACAAACTGGTCCTTTGTGAGATTACAAGGATACACTTGTAATGGCTCAAACACCCCAGGGGTTCAGGGATCTCCAACTAAACACAAGTTGTTGAGGTAAGAGCACAAAGGCACAGAAACCTTCCTGGCAAAATATTAGTTCTTACTCTGCCTTGAGGATGCTGATGTGAACCAGATGTCTGAAAAACAAAGGGGGAGACTGCCAGGGGTTTGGGAAGCCTCATAGTAACATCTGAATTACAGTGAAGAACTAGACAGAAGCTCTAGCCAATGAACTGGAGCATCAGGAACACAGTAACATGTTACTCAGAGTCCCTAGTGAGCAAGCCAGCTTATGAGCAACTCAAATATGTTACCAGGAGTTGCAACCTGTTGTAAAAGCAAAGTCAGAGGAATGAGGAGCCTTGTTCCCATGGATGCTCTGCCGAGCAGCTTACAGGTATAATCATCAGACGTGGTGTTCTCAGAGCCTTTCCACCCAAGATCGATACCACTATCCCATTATCCCCACTTCCATTCAAACAAACCTCTTGACCTCAGTTCTGAAACTGAAAGCTCAACAAGATACCCAGTTTCTAACTGTTTTAGAGAGCAGTAGCCAAATAAAAAACCCTCACAAACTTGTGATATGAGCACAGAAGAGTTCAATTCAGGATTTATTTTCTAGGCTTTGTTTTGCCAGGGATGCTTTATCAGCTGCTGTTTCATCTATGGATCTTCACAATAAACACCTCCATCTCTTCCCCAAGGCAATTTTCATTTCTTTTTCTCCTCCAGGCTCTCTCATTCCAATAAAAGCAGATGAAAAGCTCATGTGTTTGGGACATGAATTTTACAAGTCTTTTAAAAACTACGTATTACCTCATCTTCTTCTCAGTGCAAAGATCCCCCAGCAGTACTGAAGCTTATCAAACAAAAAGCTCCTTAAATGAAGGAGCTTTTTAAATTTGATTTATTATCCTTCTCTCTCTGTTTACACAAGGAAAGCAAACCAGCTACACGAGCACCTGACATGTCTTTTGCTAGGATGGATCGGTCAGTGTGGGTGGGTCTCCGCAGCTGCAGAACTACCTTTGTTTTGTGCATTTCCATTCATTTTTCCATTGCTCTGCTCTGCATCTTCATCCTGTTCGTTTAATTGCTCCAGAGCTAACTGACGCCAGCTCCGTAAGGATGTCTTCCCAACCCAAAACCCATCGCTCCTACACAGAGAGATAGACAGAAATGTGTCAGCAACGCCAATAGCAACACTGTTCTCCTTTGGAGCCCAAACAGTCTTAATGAAAAAAACTATTTCAAACTTCTAAAATCAAATAAACGTTATCTCTGACAACATTTGAAAGGGTCAGGACTTACGCACCCTTTGAATGTGATCTTCAGCAAGTTCGTAACGGTTTTGTAGTCTTCGTTTAGCTGGTTTTTCAGCCGCAGAATTCGACACCTTTCCACCACACAGTCCTTGCAAAGTGCTTTGACTAGGGAAGGGGAAAGAAACACCATTTGTTGAGCTTTTCCCTCTTCTGAGTGTTCTCAGACAGGCAAATACCAACTATTCTGCTTCATGTCTGGACACTTCACAATCAGAGATTCAACACCCAGAGCTTTCACTGAAAATGAGGGGATCCCTGGGGTTACTGCTGTATCAGGCCATATTTGAAGCTTAAATGAGCGTAAAATGATTTAGATGAGGTCCAATCTGTTCCACAGCTCTGGTATCAATGGTTGGTGATTACAGTTCTGAGCCAGAGTCTAAAGGCAGGATGTTCTAGGCATATGCAATTTAAAATCCTGTATCGTGGCAGTCTGCCAGTTAAACAGAGGGGAAAACTCTCTCCTGCAAAACTATACTGGACAATTAACAGTGAAAACCCTACAACTGGGGGTGTATTTCCTTTTGGGTTCACATCCAGAGAAGCATGTTGGAGAACACAGCACATTCAACCAACCGTCTCAATCATACTCAGTGAAAAAAACCTGCAGGCAATCTTCCAGTTGACTAATAAACACTGGCCTGCTTTTTTTTCTTCCAGAAAGGCTGTCTGCGTCACAGCAGTTTCTGCCAGTTGTGTTTCTTCCCTACCAGTAGGAGCTGAGCTAATTTGGTCTCAGTGGGAGTTATAAACGAGCTTGATAAAAGAAACTAAGCCTGAGGCTCAAGGAAGGGATGCCCAAGACCACAGAGGCTGGGCTGACCCCAAAAATCAGGATGCATGACAGATGTGAGAGACATAAGGTGCAGCCTGGTGCTGCTCTGGATTGCAGGCTGCTGGCAAGAGGCAGCATGTTCCCAAAACCCCTGTGCACGCAAGATCTGTAGGTTCTGAAGGCAAGGAAATTTGCTTTGAGGAGTCAGGGGGGTGACATGCAAGTTATTCTTGAAAATAAGCTTCATCAAACCTTCCCACTATCATGTTTTATGATGTTGCTTTCTTAGGAATTCCTCCTCACGCAACTCTTCCTAGACAGAGCAGAATCCAGGTATAAAACACATCCAGCCAGTACCCTAAGCGCTTTGCTCTGAATTCCAATAGAATGGATAGTGAAAAAAAAAAATCACCCAGAGCAAGCAGCATGGCACACACTCAAAAGCTCTGCACCAAGAGCTGTGATGATAAAGGACAGCTCATAATGAGGCTGGGACCACAATGAAGGCTCCAAAGCATGCTCAGCCCAGGGAAATGTGGCACAGAGCGCTTTGCAGCCTGAGCCCTTACCATTCAGCCGGGGCCCTCCTCCATATCTCCTATAGAAGAAGTCAGCAACGTATTCTGATATCCTCTTCATGAGGGATATTTTATCTGGATGGAGTTTGCCGTGTGAGCACAAGCAGGCTGTGTTATCTATGGGTTTAGGAGGAGTGGACTCGTCCAGCCACTTCTGCAGCCACTCAAGAGAGATGAAGTCATACGGGGAACCTGTGAGGTGAAAAAACAAAAGAGAAACAAGCCCATATGTGTCAGCTAAAACATCAGCAGATGCTATTTTAGATTTACTCTGATATTCAACAGTACTTCTAAAAATTAACAAACTATAGCTGTTAAATCTCAGCAATACAAGTTTTTTGATACAAGATGTTAGAAACATCTAATCCAGCTTCCCTTGCCCAATTCCAGTCTCTGTTTCAGAGAGAACACAGAAGCTCGGTGGAATTAAGAGAGGCAAGAACAAGTGGTTGTTTCCAATTCAATTATATGAACCAGTACAGTTAAGCAGCTGGGGAACTGGGAAGGTCTCTCCATCCAGGGACAGACTTATGATCATACACTAAAGGCTCTTTCTCTAACAGAGCAAGTTCATCAGGGCACACTGAAAAATAAAAGGCAACAATAGCAAAGAGATGAAGTCAGGGTCCACCCCATCCTTTCACCCCCGGACTGTCAGTATTATTCTGGGCTGCTGTCACACAGCTCTAAATGAGAAACATTTTAAATATTTTAAAATTCACAGTGCAAACTTGCAATTTCTTTAGTGTGAACATGACTTTTTGAAACACGACAACAGTCTCGCCCTTGTTTCCTAAAGGAGAAACACACTGCTCAAAGGAAAGGTCTTGGAGCAGGTCAGAATCTGTATGAGGAGTACGATATGAGAGGATTCAGAAATTAAGAGGAAACTAAACCCTTTCTGCTGATGGAAGGAAGGCAACTTTGAAACCAAGGGGAAACACAGCTGTTAGTTCTGCCAAACAAACACAAATTCTTTGTTTCATATGAAGAACCAACAGAGAAGCCAGAGGGAAACACTGTCTCCCAGCTTGCACTGGGTCTCTGCGAGGTCAGACTTCAAAACCTCTTTTCTGCAGCAGATATCAGCTGCATTTTAAACTTACGCAATGCCATCTGAGATACACAGCCATGACCTCCAGAGAGCTGCAATGCTGTCAGAAAGGGTTTGTTAGTTTGAGATGAAAGCTGCCTCTCCCAGAAAGTACATTTTTCTGGGGCAGGCTCCACAAAGCTGGCAGAAAGTCCACGCAGCTGTAGAGAGAGTTCCCAGTTGCTGTGCTCAGGAGTAGAGAGTGGGTGCCCACAGGGCAATACTTTGGGTCCTGCTGTCTTCAAATAGGGACAGAGGAGCTTCACCTGCACCTGCAAAATACACTTTTTGAGATGTACTCTTTTGTTGTTTTAGAAAGGCTGAGAGCAAACTAAGCCAGGGGAGAGAAAACACATGGGAATTGTGCTCAGTGCTCATTTTTGACGGTGATTCACAGCAGACTCATACCCCCACCCCAGCTTTGACTTAACAGTGACTTTATAACAACTGCTCAGACTTGCAGGGAGCTGTGACACCTTCCCGTTGGCAAGTTAAGCACCTGTTGTCTGCAAGCCCCAGTTCATAAATTGAAGAGGCAGATGTGAAGGGAAGCAGAGCTGTCTGCCATCCAATGCCAATAGCACTGCTGGTTCTAAGCACTGACTATTAAAAGGTAGATGTCATCTTGTCTAACAGTCAACACAAATAGCCCTGTTTTGAAATCTTAGTTGTACATTTCCGGGAGTTTTTAGGAGATGCATGTAGCACATGCACAGAACAAGTGCCCTACCCTTTTATTGACAGAACAGAGACTGAAACACAAGACAGGAAATAAAAATCCCTGTGTTGAGACATCACACATGAAAGAGCTCTGTGGACAGACTGTGAAGTTTTGAAGCACTGGCAAGGCTGAATTAATTTTCTGCTGGAGGTCAGGCATTCTTGTACCCTGTTACCTGCCAATTAATTCAGATCAACAGTTACCAAACTTGGCCCAAGTGGGCAATTCAGGCTCAGCTGGTTCCTCTGCTTCGTTCCACTACTGAGCAAGCTGAGGAAACCAGTGCTAGTGCATGGAGGCACACAGGACACTGACTGATGGGGAAGAAGTCAGAGGGAATTAATGATGCTGGAGGCCACGGTAACAAGCAAAACAGGAGAAACCATAGGTTAAGCCAAAAAAAAAAACCCAACAGGGAAAGCAAATCCTCAGCACACACAAAGCAACAACAGATGGTAATTGAGCTTCTCTTTGAGAGGGCTACAGCTGATGCCCTTACCACAGAAGCAAGTTGTGCGTTAGTTACAAAACACAGCTAAGCTTAACAAGGGTCTATGACAAAATACTACCATAATATCTTACAGACCAGCTTCAGCAGGTAACCTTTTGTAGAGCTCCTTCACCTCTTCGTGTTTGATCTTGCCTCTGGCTACACTCTGTTTGCGCATCTCAGCCATTTCGTTGCACCACTCCTCAAACTTGCAGTTATCGCGCTCTACCAGCTCCTGCAGAAAGGCTGTTAGGAAAGAAGCAGCAGCAGTTGTTTTGAGGACAAACCTGTCAGTTATGTTAATTATCACTACAATCAGTTATCTAGGGATAACTAACAACTCTAAAAATTCCCTTTGTGCAGCTACCAAGGCCCAGTATGGCCTTGCCAAAAGCAAAATGCATGGCTGTTGCTCTCCAATATTTATGGTTGTAGATGATTAAATGCAACTGTCCTGCACAATGCAAGGAAATCATTTACTGGGGGATGGTTGCTGTGTTAAATCTTGCTGGCTGACAAGCCTTGCCGAGCACCAGCAGCAGCGCAAAGTACAGCAGGGTTTGGCGAGAGGCTGCAGTTCCACTTCAGTCCCTCCCCATAGTTCTCACTCCAGCCATACCTCTGCACTAACAAGGAGCTGCCACCACTTCCAGGGGGTAAACAAGATCTTTACACCCTGCAAAGACATCCCAAGACCCTGTCCTGACATGCAGCGCCATGAATATCAGAGAGCCAGGGTCAAGCACCCTGTAAAGTGAAGGGCAAAAAGCCCCCAGCAGATGGGAGATAAGCTGGAACAGTGAGGGAAATGGGAATTTTGAACTTCTGCTGTCGTAAATGGAAAAAAACCAAACCACAGCTCAGTAGGGGAAAAAATTATGATAAAACACTTCCCTCAAAAGGCTGGTGTAAGAGATGAGGAAAGCACTGCTTATCTAAAGTCTTTTCCTATTTAGCAGTGCTTTGAAGACCTCAAATCTTTCCAGAAAGGCTGCTGTGCAGCCAGAAAGCAAAATACCCACCTTGAGAGAATCTACAGTATTAAAAAACAATCAGATTGAGGTTAGAGCCAAGCTATGCCTCTCCACTGTTCTGGAAAAGCCTCTTTTAACAGCATCAAAGCAAAATGCCTCAAATTTACAGTTGCATGAAACCTCTCCGCAACCACAGGACTTGAGTGCTGCCCTTCGCTCCCTGTTCTCTGGCAGGCTTCCATGGGAAACAAAGGCAACCGCAGTGCTGCTCAGGAATTTGGAGCTGGGTGGAGAGACTTTTGCAGAGTTATTGTTTCAGGCTGAGGGGGCAGGAGGAAAGGAGTGCAAGAGTGCTCAGGAAACAGGATGGAAATGCAGGCCTGAGGCGGGAACTTGCATTAGTTCCTGGTGCCGTGAACCTCTGGGGGAGTGCTGCAAAAGGTTTGGTGCCGCTTGTTAGCAGCAGAGGAAAGCTGAACTATTTATCCCCTTCGACGATCTGCTTTCTACTCAGATCACCTGAACAGCAGTCCAAAAGGGGACATGTCACCTCCACTGTCCTTGTTTCACTGAAGAAAGGAACCCACCTCCATCCCCACCAAGCACCAGCTACCTAATTAGTATTTCTTATCCAGCAGCAAACAAACGTAACGTATCATTAAAACCACAGGGCAAACCCACAGGGATTTCTGCCACCCCCAGCAATTCTTAGAGGAAGGCATAAGCACGCTCATACAGAACTGCCGCTAAGGCCTTGCACCCTCTTATTTTCACAGAGTTTATTCTCAGTGTGCCAAAGATTTAAGCTGTTGCAGAGGAAACCTGACACCTGTCAGGATTAATCACCTCCAGCACAGAGAGTGCACTGACAATGGCATTTAACCACACCGCCCTCCTTTCACCTTTGGGAACCCAAGCAGTTGCTGCAGGGTGCTGAGCAGCAGCATCATAGAATTGTTTACGTTCGAAAAGACCTGCAAGATCATCCAGTCCAACCCTGAACCCAGCTGCTCCAAAGCCACTGCTAACCACTGTCCCTGAGCTCCAGATCTCCATGACTCCAACACAGCCAGGGACAGTGATTCAACCCCCTCCCTGGGAAGCCTGTGCCAAGGCCTGAGGGCCCTTTGCAGGGAGAAGTTTCTCCTCAGGGCCAACCTATCCCTCCCCTGGGGCAGCTTGAGATCGTTTCCTCTTATCCTCTCCTTTGTTCCGTGAGACCAACCTCCCACACCCCTCTCCACCCTCCTGTCAGGCAGTTGCAGACAGCAATGAGGTCTTCCCTCAGCCTCCTCTTCCTCAGACTGACCAGCCCCAGCTCCCTCAGCTTTTCCTCACAAGGTCTGTTCTCCAGATCTTTCACCAACCTTGTTGCCCTTTTCTGCACTCACTCCAGCCCCTCAATGTCTTTCTTTTATCGAGGTGCCCAAAACAAACCCAGTACACTCAAGATGTAATGAACTCCTAACTCCAACCCCACCTCACTGGTTAAGGCACAGAGATCCGAACAGACACAGGGCTAGCAGCACCATGCTGATGTTACTCAAGTACTGATGGGCAGCAGGCACAAAAAGGGCTTCATGCAAAATCTGGCCCATGTGGAGGGTCAAAAGACAAGATGGAGTGGCCATGGGAGCCAAAGCCCACTTACCTGGTACTTCAATTGTCAGTGATTTCTCACGGGTCTGCAGCCTATACACCAGCATGTAAGCGTTACGTGAGCAGTGAGTCCCTTTCCCACACTTCGGTTTCCGAGTCTGGGATTTAGAAGGTTCTGCTGTGATACAGAAGGTAAAACATCATCAACACCCAAGGCTGCTTAGTGATTCTCCATTACTGGGACGAGTTTGCCATCTAGCCGGCTTCCTGCTCCCTGCTGCGCCCTGTCAGGACTTTTTGTCAAGCAGCTGGGTTTGGCATGAGCTAGAATTGCATCCTAAAGCAAGACCCAAATCTGTTCAGTGCTTCTGGACAAAGGGAAATTCAAAGGGACTAAAATTATAACCATGTTCTGAACCACTCTTCTACTAGAGCCTTTCTCCTCAGTTAAAACTCACCAAGCCAAAAGCAGCTCAAAAACATCCCTGCTTCCTCCTCACTCCACCTCTTGTTCTGGTGTCTGGACACCAAAGAACAGAGTCAAATCCAGGTGGAAGAATCTTATTGACAGGTGACTGCAAATGAGAAAACACACACGCCCAAAGCAGCTTTCATGGCGTGAACAGCCACAGAATCAGACACTTTGGAGCAGCTGGTGGGGCGATGTGAACTGATGCTGCAAGAGCCGCTGTTTCCTGAGAGACTGACAGGGAAAACCACTATCTGCAGCTGCAGCTTGAAAAATTAACCTGCTTTGCTATTTAAAAACAAGAAACAACCAACCAGCAAGAACACCTACATGAGGCCAAG
This sequence comes from Upupa epops, assembly GCA_013397515.1. NCBI lineage: Eukaryota > Metazoa > Chordata > Aves > Bucerotiformes > Upupidae > Upupa > Upupa epops. The sequence goes on from VZRI01006158.1 coordinate 121,270, forward strand.
GCTGCAGCAGATTTCTTGTATCTGGTTTTGCTCTGCTGGAGAGATTAAAACAAGAAACAGAGAAGCTCTGATTTTGTTTTGGGGCTTCCTTTTTTTTTCCTCACACCACTAGATGTCTAACCAGTTTCACGGCTGGGCTGGAAGCATGCGGCAGGCAAACGTTAACAGGATGACAAAGCTGTTCTGTGATGAAATGCAAGGCGTTTACTACTAGCAAGAAAGCTCAAAATTAAGTGGCATCATGCAGCTGCAAGGAAGGAAATGAGAGAGGGAGAAGAATGCCTCATCCCTGCTTGAAGAAGCACTCAGGCTGACACAGCTTTACAACAAACAAAGGGAGCCAGATATATCTGAGGTCTCTTTCCTTAAGCCGCTACTTGAGGATGCATTGAAGACATGCAACGTTTCATCACATCCAACCACAGCAAAGCATGAGTGTATGGGTGGGCCAGTGTTTCTGGGGACAGTTTGCATTACAAATACACAGTTCACTTATAAAGTCACATTTCTGACACTGACTTCCCTGTTTGCCGATACTGAAAAGCATCTTGTACTAAGGAATGCTGAGTGACAGCACATTTGAGCACTCAAACTGCTCATTTAATATTGAACCACTCCCGTATCTGAGAAAAGCTCAAAAGTCTGGCCTTAGCCTGACCTGTACAAGAAGTCACACTGCTCTCCTGGTTACCTGGGGAACACCGAGACAAGACAGAAAGCTAACATAAAGTAGTCAAAAGCACAATATAAAAAGCCAGCTTTGGCTTCCAAGCCATTATTTTGATCAAGAATTTTTACAAACTCTTTACTGCCTCCAAGAAAAATGCCTCAGTGCAAATAAACCCAGGAGGCGACAAGGAAACCAGAAGCATTTGCATTATCTGCTCCTCAGATAATTATTGGCTCCTTCTGCACAGGGGCCAACTTGCCTGTTTGTTTCCGATAGGCAAGTGCTGCCTGAGTTATCAGAGTCTTATCTGACATGCAGCAGCAAGAGAAACGCTAGAGGAACCGATCACGAGGTGCACACAAACACCAGAGGCTGAACTGGAGAAAATCTGGCTGCAATTAGCAGAACTGCCACTTCACAAGTTACTCCTAAGACGTGACAGTAGGCATAAAATGTGACAGTAGGCATAAAAGCATTTTTAAGAGCAACAAGGCCTCTTTGTTTTCAGCTTCTATGGCTTTGGTGTAAAGAGTTATTTTAAAAGGGCACTCACAACTTAAAGGTTTTACCTAGATCTTCCTCAATCCCCAGCTGCAGCTTCTTCCCTTCCATCTTTTCTATGTCTTCGTCATTGAACTTGTACCACTCGCCCGACTGTGGATCCTTCACGTGGGCAATGTAGTGGCCAGAGTACGCGCTCACGCCTCGGTGTATGAGGACAGCACTGAGCTCGTACACGTAGACACCATCTGGAAGGGAATCACCAGTTACAGGGCACTCTGGGCGAAATAGTGATGATCTTTTTATTCCTTAACACTTCATGTTCTCATGCAGCAAAGACTTGAACTTGAGGCTCTCCAAGACCTCACTAAGTAGGTCCACAGCCTACATGGTGAGGGAATTATTGAAACACAAGCTTCAAACAGTTATTTACCATTACAAAGGGCATTGGAGGAGATCCCTTCTTGCCTGCTGAGGGGCAGTGGGTAAAGATAACACCACACCACTCAAAACTCACTTTTTTGTTCCATAAAAGGCTCCATGTCAAGCATCTCAGAGAAGCCAATGTAGGTGTTCAGCTTCTTCTTGTGGCCAGTTTGTCTGTGTGGAGGCAAAGCTTCAGTTCACAGAGCAGAAATAACGCTTCCCACTTCTAAGGAACTTCCCTCAAAACCCACCAAGCATCTTCAGAGGGCTCAAGAATATGCTCGACCCTCAACCTCTCAAATTAATGACTTCCCCACAGAGACAGCACATATCCCAGCAAGCAGCTCACCTGTCAAACACAAAGCGCATCAGCTGCAGGTTGAGTGTGCAGGGCAGGCTCAGCAGGCGAATCTTCCTCGTGGCATTCTGCTTGCTCTGACACGTTTCACAAAAATATCGATTGTCCCCTTCTAACTTTTCTTCCTGAACAGGGAAGGGAAGCAGAAAGAAAAGTCTTGAGAATAGGTTACTACTGACAAGTCATCCAGGCCAAGTTACTCAACAGCTGGAGATAGCAAAGCACAAATATTATTTTAAACATTTAAGTCTCCCCTCAACTGCTTTCTAAAATAATCTGTTGGCAAAATAACTCTAATAAACATGCTCCACTGCACGGCTGCTCTTAATGAGAATTTGAGATAGAATTATGCCCAGCAGGGCCAGGACAGGGATCACTCACCTGTACTGGACACCTGCAAAGCCCCCACCTCAAATCCCAGGGTCAATTCCGGGCCACTCACTCACTGCCAGGACATGGAGGGGCTGGAGCGAGTCCAGAGAAGGGCAACAGAGCTGGGGAAGGGTCTGGAGCACCAGTGCTGTGAGGAGCTGCTGAGAGAACTGGGCGGATGAACTGGAGGATGCTCAGGGCAGACCTTCTGACTCTTTGCAACTCCTTGAAACTCAGGAGGTTGGAGCCTTAAGAGGCTCAGGAGGTTGGAGCCAGGAACAAGTGACAAGAGGAAAATGGCCTCAAGTCCCAGAGGAGGTTGAGGTTGGCCCTGAGGAACAATTTCTGCTCCACAAGGGTTCTGCAGGCCTGGGCTAGGCTGCCCAGAGCAGCAGGGGAGTCCTTGTCCCTGGAAGAGCTGCAAAGCTGTGGAGCTATGGTGTGAAGGACAGGGGTTGGTGGGGACCTGGCAGCACTGGGGGAGTGGTTGGACTTGAGGAGCTGAAAGGGCTTTTTCCACTAAAGCAGTTCTGTGACTCTGCGCCCAGCCCTCAGGTTACTTAAAGGACTGTTTAGTTTGCTCCTTGCTTGACTGAGCTGGTTTATTCCAACAAGAGCTATGGAAAAACAACTAAATCACACTTTTATGAGCTCATACGTACCAAGCCAATGCAAAGCCATATCCTAGCCTGGAAATGACTAACTGCTCGAGCTCAGCCACACAAGCATCATCCTAAGTAGATCTAATGACAGGATCAGGTGGGAGAACTCCAACTGCCCTAAACCAGGACACCGTGCTGTTTTGTTTGAAGGATGAGCAAAGAAACCCGAAGTTCACTGGAATTTAAGGCACGGACACAAACCAGGTTTTTTTCAGAGCAGACCATGCAGCTAGCAGAGGAACCGGTTCAGCAAAGCCTGCTGCCCTACAGCTCAGGTAGAGTCACGTTTCAGGTTAGCACTATCCTAAATACCTTTAGTTGAATTGACCTTTGGAACCTTTAACCTGCACAACCTGAAGTCAAGATCCAGGCACATTTTCAAGTTGAATAAAGAGCACTTGCAGCTGTTCCTGTAGCTATTTCCGGTCCTCCCCATTGGTTTTGAGAGTGGGGAACATCTTCTGTTGCTATGCAGCTGAGCACCCATATAGAAAATGTAAGCTGTCTGGTTCTCCTGGTGCTATCCAGACAAAGCCCATAGGGACTTTCTGTCAGACTCTGGAGACCTTCTCCCCCTACTTTGATGGGAAAGTATTTGAACCAGAAATGTGACTTGAAGTGCTTTTTTTAAAGCAAAGACGCATGCTGTGCTCTGCTCTAGAGCCACTCCTGGACTCTATCCTCATCTTCTCAATGCACAGAAATAAACATTTTCTTTTGTACGCAACTCAGTGTGACAACTCAGTCCGCACTTCAACAGCTCTTAATACGGAAAGAACTAAAACACCTTGTTAAGAACAGCAGTACTCAAAAATGCTCGAGCTTGTACCTTAAGAAACTCTGTTATACAGTCTGTCAGCTGCTTGTGCCCTTGGATGTTCAACTCTAGCTCGTAGAATTTAGAGACAAGCTTGGACTCGCGGCCACACTGGTTGCAGCTACAATCAAAAAGGACAAAAAACCATGTGAGGACAGTTCACTGGTTCACAGTTCAGAACATCCCAGCAAAATATTCCTTGAGCTGTAAAATCAGGGAAAAAAGGTTAAATCAGAACCAATATGCCTCACACCTCCACACCACAAAAGCTCTGTAAGGTGTGAGCAGGGTAACAGCATCTACCAGAACTTGCATACACCATTTTTTACCGGGTTTGACGTGAAAACCACAGCTACGAGGACAAAGGGCTGAAAACACTACATCCTCACAACTCTATTTTCTGCCTGTAAGATTTTACTTTGCACTAAGTCACTTGCAGGTTTAACTGGTGAATTTTCATTTGGGGATTAAAACCAATGTAGGTGAACTGCAAAGCCACCAGAATTTGGAACCCTCCAAACCTAAAAACCTCTTACAAAGTGTCTGGGCAGACGTTTACCTGCCTTCTCCAGTTGTTATGAGGGGTATTTCCCACCCCAAATTCTTCTAAAATGTTTAAATATTTACAGAAAGGTTCTTCCTCAAGACCAAACACTTACACAGTGACGTAGGCATACTCTCCACAGAACTGCTTTTGCACGATGTTTCGAACATCGGGGTTTTTTTGTTTGGATAACGTATCTTCCAGCAGCGACATAAACAGCTTGGAAAACTCCTGGGCATCCTGAAAGAAAAAGCCCATTAACACAGCCACCTGACAATCTTGTATCAAAACTAGTAACTACCCAGAGCTCTACACACAGGCTGCGTGCGCAGGCCCCAGCATCTACAGGACAAACAAACAGACCAGCTGACAATTTGTCTAAAAGAAGCACAAGGCTCCCAGCATGAGACCACGGCAGGAATGAACCTGGATCCCTGTCAGCCATGCTGAGTGCTTTGACTTCTGCCCTGGAAGGAGGGGAAAAAAATCCCCAAAACCTCTCCTGGCAGAGTTATCTATCCTACTAATACTTGTATTTCAAAGATGAGCATGCAATACAAGCTGCTTCAGCCTGCATTACAGGCAAGAACAAGAACACTCAAAAATGAGAAGCTGCCCTATGACTTCATCCTGTCCTGTGAGGGCCTTCCTCTCCTATCCGGGCTCTCCTTCACTCTCCTCTTCTGAGAGCAAAAGGGCTCTGGCCTCTCCCACTTAACCTTTGATATAGCTTCCCTACCCTCCTGCATCCTCCCGAGGGAATGCACTCCAGTCCTCTGGCTCTTCCTTCAACTATCTCCCTCTTAATTTTCAAAGTGTATTTTCAAACTATGTCCTTCTCCTGAGCTCTTTTTTGCTTTAGCAAGAGCCCAAACACAGCCATCTGTGGCATTCACCCCTCTAACTGCACTTTCTCCGCCCCACACATTGGACTTTAGCTGGCTGCCTGTGACACCACCAAACACCTTCTCGCCCTGTGAGGACACTTCAACCCCTGCTGAACTACCCACTGGGGAGGAGCTGTGAAAACTTCACCTCCTACACTGCACAGTGCCAAGCTGGATCAGACACTAACACCACTCCCTGGGCTCCTTCTGACCTCCCACATAACCAGGAAAAGCAGAAAGCACTACTTCTGCATTTGCCTTTTAATGATGTCGCAGAACCTGGTTCAGAGGTGCGGAAATAACATGAACTGGTGGTTTCACACTGCACTAGGTGCATTTAGGAGTTCAGGTAACTCCTCCAGGGAGTTAAACCTACCTGCTGCTGCCCAGTGTCTAAGCCCAGCGCTTTGACAAAGCCTGAGGGATCGATGTATCGCCTCTTACTGTTCTGCAGCAAAGCAAACAAGTACTGGAGGTGCTCACAAATGGTCTGAGGTTCATAGTCTGTCAAAAAACCCAACAAGTTGTAGAAGTTACAGTGAGTATTCTCAAGAGGTCATTGTTCCAATGAATTTCCTTGTTCTTTCTCTGTTAAAGGTTAAATTTAATGATTAAAAATTATTTGTTTTTAATAGCTGATATGAATCATCGAGAGAAGAGCAGGTAGGTGAAGATAGTGAAGTCCCAACGCAGACCAAGTATCACTGAATTGTTTAGGTTGGAAAAGACCTAAGAGCATCGAGTCCAATCCTAAGTATCACACAGCGCCTCACACAAGCTGTAAATTCAGAATTTGTGCAGTGTCTGCTGATTACCCCAGTGCAACAGCTTCCTATTTATCTTGAACAGTGAAATATGGTTTAAAAACATCATTGAAACAGGAACAGAAGGAATCAAGTGGTTGCTCTGACCATGAGCATCTCTATTACACACACACACAAGCCCATCACAGCTGTGGCAATGCCACTGGGAGCCTTCTTTGCACTAGGGACTTAAATTTTCACACTCCCACAGATTAGCCCCAAACCATGTGCTTCCACCCCCAGCACTGTTATTAAGCTGGAAATTGGTCTGGGAAGCAGCAGAGAAAGAAACAAACACAGGCAGGACTTTCAAACCAGATGGGATCACTCAGTTTAAGAAATGCCTTGGATAAAAAGTTGGCTCATTCCCATAAGCTGGGTGATGGACTCAAAAGCAATGGTGTGGAGATCAGACGAGCAGTTGTAGTTTCTCCGGACAAATATTATCCGAAAATCAGTGCCCCTATGCAGTATTTTAGGAGAAAATGAACAAAACTACACACCTTTGTCTTTTGGGATGGTTTGTCCATCTGCTTCCTCACTGTGGGTGCTAGGACACAAGTAGAGTGCTTGGCGAAGTTCCAAGTTGAGAAACCACATCTGTAAGAAAGTGTTCACGTAGCAGGTGGCACCCAAATTGGTTAAGCCCACGAATGCATTCTGGCATGAGAGAGAAAACAAGAGTCATCACTTACTGGTATGAGCACAAATCCAACAGTTGGGACAGTTGCTGTTTGATAGCAAAATGCCACTTGAGCATCCTACAACCAGCCACAGCCTAAACTCCTCAGTTGAGTCCACCTCTCCCCATTCCCACCTTCCCTCAGGGACTACAAAGGGCAGGGGACAAGTTTTATTGGGAGGAAGGGGGGCATACTACCTTCTTGCGGCGCTCACAGTTGGGGTCGTCGATGTTGTGGAAGCTGTTCTCGTCGATCTCACCCAGCCAGACGTGCTCCCCAATGCCAACCAGGCAGTTGGGGTTACCCCGGCAGTTCCTCCTGTAGAGCCAGCACCCACCCCAACTGTCACTCACTGCTGTCCTCTCTGCCCGTGAGGGAGAGGCACAAGGAGGACCCTAGAATGCTAATTAGAGTGAATCAGGTAGAACAAGAGCCACCCCCTCCCCAAAGAATCTGAGTAGGGAAAGAGATGGAAAGATACGGAAAGATACAGAGGGATAAAAAAAGGGAGATCCAGGGAAGAGTACAGGATCTGGAGAAGGGTCCCCTATATCTAAGGAACCAGGCAAAGAGAGGGGTCCCGTCCCCCCCCAGAACCCAGGAAAATGAGGAATCCCAAAGAATGGAACACTAAAAGTCGCAGAAAACGCGTGTCTGCTGCCTCCCGGGAGGAACGAGGAATGCGTGGCCTCCCAGGCCCCGAGAGTAGGGGAGAGGAGCCCAGAGAACGGGGGACTCCCCAGGCCCCAACCCCAGGGTGAAAAGCGGGGGAAACTGGGACGCGTGCCCGGAACGGTGAGGAGAAGGGAAACGGCCCGGGGTGGGGGTGCAGCGGCGCAGTAGGGTCGGTACCGGCAGGCTCCGCGCTGGCAGGGCTCCAGCCGGACGCGATAGGCCGCTTCGATGTGCTCCTGCGCCACCGCCTCGGGCGGCACCGTCTCGGTCCATCGCCACGCCGCCTTCTCCAGCTGCAGCCGCGGGGCCATGGCTGCCCCGCCCCGCTCCACCGCCCCCAACCCGGCCCCGGCCCTAGTACCGATCCCTCCCGACTCCTCCTGTGGCCGCCGCCGTTCAGGCCCGTGACGCCACGAGCGCGACACGGTGCTGGCGCGAGACGCTGACGTCAATGGCCTGCGTCGAGCCCGGCGCCCGTGCCTGGACGCTGGGGGCGGGGCCTGTGGCGTCACTGCGAGCGGCGGTGTCCCGCCCTACCGGGGGCTGGGGGTCGGCGAGTCCCCCTTGCACCC